>NW_019168004.1:7739931-8003901 GCF_002303985.1 Durio zibethinus
AAATAACAATCGAGATTAAATTACGATTTTGGATTAAAAAAATTGAGATTAAACCGCGAGTCAGAATAACATCAACTTGGATTGAATCACAAGTCAAAAAATAAAGAGAGCAGGATTAAACCACGAGTCAGAAAATAACAACAATCGAGATTAAACTGCAATTTTGGATTAAAGAAATTGGGATTGAACCGCGAGTTAGAATATAAAGAGATTGGGATTAGACTGTAAATTAGAAAATAAGGAGACTGGGATTAAACCGTAATTTAAAAACTATAAAAATTATCAGGATTAAACTACGAGTCAAAGATTAAAGATAACTGGGACTGAATCGTAAGTCAAAGAAATAAAAATGACTAAGATTAAACCGTAAGTCGAGAAGCTATAAAAATGATCGGGATTAAACCATGAGTCAAAGATTAAAGATAACTGGGACTGAATTGTAAGTCAAAGAAATAAAAGCAACTAGGATTAAACCATAAGTCAAAAAGCTATAAGAATGATCGAGATTAAACCATGAGTCAAAGCTTAAAGATAACTGAGACTGAATCGTAAGTCAAAGAACTAAAAGTGACTAGGATTAAACCGTAAGTCAAAAAGCTATAAGAATGATCAAGATTAAACCACGAATCAAAGATTAACGACGATCAGGACTGAATCGCAAGTCAAAGAAATAAAAGCAATTAGGATTAAACCGTAAGTCGAGAAGTTATAAGAATGATTAGGATTAAACCATAAATCAAAGATTAACGATGACCGGGACTGAACTGCAAGTCAGGGAAATAAAAATAACCATAACTAAGCTATGATTTGAGAAATAGGGGGTTGGGTACTCCATAAACCGACAGTTTGGTTTTAAGAATTATCTTGGAGGTAACATATTATCTTCAAGGCCATCATATTTATTTTAAAAAAGAGGACTTCTTTTTTATGTTTCATAAAGAAACCTTTTATGTAATTTACCAAGAGGTATGCGATGCATGTAATAATTGTGATGATTGAAAGGATAAAGAGGCAACCAATGAATTATATCATGCATTTTCATCCAAGTTAATTCAACTTTTGGTTCAATTCTTTCAATCTTTAAAAGTCGCTTCTAATAGTCCTACCCTTTTAGATCTTTCAATTTTCGACCAAAATCCTTGTCTCATGACGGACCTATCTGGCTTTTAGTCACTCAAAAATCTTTTTTTTTTAATTTTTTATCCCGTTTTTCTTCTTTGTCTTCAGTAAGCAATCGATTTCGTTTCATTCTTTCTGCCCCTATATTACTATTTTTGTCATCTTTATATTGCATTCTTTTTTCGAGCGATGCATTGGTCTATTATGAACTTTACCAATCAATATCTTAATTTTAAATGACAAATGCAATGTTTTCAGGTTCAAAATTGGGTGTGAAACAAAGTCAGTAATGGGGTATTTTGGGTTTAAGAAGCTAAGGATAAGCCTTTCGGGACACAAAAAATAGTTAACTTAAAAATATTTCAAGAACCAAATTATCAATTCTCTAGATAATGAATATTTGAATGACCTTGGCCTACTCAGACTAAGTGTTTTCCAAAAACTTGTTACATTTACGATCTTGTCGCCTGTGATTTTATATGACCAATCCTTGCCTCATATCTGTAATTAATGAGAACTCGTCCCTTAAAAATTATCTCTTTTAATTCCGGTGACAATTTGTCCATTCGGTGCCACTCTTTCATTCTTTGAAAAACTTTCTCCAAGCTTCACCTTCATTCAAGCTGTCTTTTCAGGTTTTCAGCTCAAATGACCCCCTTTGATTCAAACTACCCTTTTTGGGTTTTCAATTTGAATCACTTCTTTTATCTTTTTTTTGTTGTTTTTTTATTTTTTTATTTATTTTTTTAAGCAAAATATTTCTTGACAGTGTCTGAATTTATAAGGTTTGGTAATTCACCTCCGTCCATTTCTGTAAGGATCAGAGCTCCACCAGAAAAAGCCTTTTTTACCACATACGGACCTTTCCAATTGAGCGTCCATTTTCCTCTATTATCATGCTGATATGGCAAAATCCTTTTCCAAACCAATTCCCCCTCACGAAAGCATCGGGATCGTATCTTTTTGTCATGTGCTCGCATGATTCTCTTTTGATACATTTGTCCATAACTGAGTGCTGAGAGCCTTTTCTCTTCAATAAGATTCAATTGCTCGAAATGATCCTGAACCCATTCTACTTCATCCAATTTCATCTCTATCAGCACCCTCAGAGAAGGAATTTCCACTTCAATCGACAGTACAGCTTCCATCCATACACTAGTGAAAATGAGGTAGCCCCTGTAGAGGTTCGAATTGATGTTCTATAGGCAAGCAAAGCAAAAGGTAACTTTTCATGCCAATCCTTATGTGTTAGTCATTTTCCCTAATATTCTCTTGATGTTCTTATTCGCAGCTTTCATTACACCATTCATTTTTGGGCGATATGGTGCTGAATGATGATACTTGATCTTGAATTGTGCACACAGTTCTTTCATCATTTTATTATTTAAATTGCTAGCATTATCTGAGATAATCTTTTCCGGGAGACCATACCGACATATAATCTCTTTTTTTATAAATCTACATACACTGATTGCGTAATACTAGCATACGAAGCTGCTTCCACCCATTTTGTAAAATAATCAATTACCACAAAGATAAATCAATGCCCATTTGATGCTTTTGGGGTTATGGGTCTGATCACATCCACTCCTCACATGGAGAAAGGCCATGGTGGTGCTAAGATGTGTAGCGAGACTAGAGGGAAATGAATTTTATATGCATAAATTTGACATTTGTGACACTTTTTAGCATAACTGATGTAATCATTTTCCATTGTAGACCAGTAGTAACCAGTTTTCATGATCTATTTGGCCATCATATGCCCATTAGCATGTGTTCTACAAATTCTTTCGTGTATTTCTTCAAGTATTCTTCTTGCTTCCACAGTATCGACGCACTTTAGCAAAATTTGATCTCGACTCTTTTTATACAGGATTTCCCCATCAAACACAAAACTTGTTGCTAATCTTCAAATGATCCTCTTATCATTTTTTGAAGCCTACTCTGGGTAGTTTTGACACTTGATATATTGTACAATGTCTTAGTACCATAGTTGTCGATCTACCTTATTTTCTACGTTTGAATAATGGGCTGGTGAAATTTTTATTTGTACTCTAATGGGCTAAATTTTTTATACCGATTTGTTAACTTGCACTTTTGAGCTTACCACTAGTTGAGAATCTTGGCTTTCCCTTGTGTCTTCTTCTCATATCTTGCCTTTCCTTTTCTTAGCCCTTTCTGACATTTTAGGAGTGTAAATTTGACCACTTCGGGTCATTCCTCCTACTCTTGCTATGTTGGCAGTATTTTTTATACTTGAATTATTCGAGTTCATATTAGGTCCTCGCATCACCACATCATAATCGTATCTCCATGGGACTACTTTATTTTTTTGATAAGAGAATGGACTAGGGACATAAATTGTCATTGGTGTCCTGAAAGAGGAGATGGTTTTCTCAGTTAGGGGCTTTGATTTCTCATCATAGTAGACAGTGAGAGGTTTGGAGATAAAATATTTGCCAGGATGATCATCACCTACTGTATTCACACTATTTTCATCACATTCATCATAAAACTCAACGATAGCCTCAACCATCAAGCTTTGTAATATTCATTTAAAGTCCTCACAACTTTGGATCGAATGTCCAACCGATCCTCTATGGTACTTGTAAGAATGGTCGGGGTCTTCATGACTTCCATTGTTATCCAAAAATAACGGTTGAATCATACTTGCCTCGCATAAACAGTCATACACCCATTCAAAAGGAGTCTGTATTTCATTCACACATCTTTTGATTTTCACATCTTTTTCCTTATCCACCATATTAATTTTCCCTCCGGTGTGATCTGACAAAGGGTTTTCACTAACCCTTAGCTTGAATTTGGTGTCAAAAGTTAAAAAGGCCATCATTTATCAGACCCTGCATCTTATGTTTAAGTGTTGTACAATTTTTAGTTGAGTGTCCTTTAACACCATAATGATAATTGCACTTAGCGTTAGGGTCATACCAACTCGAGTAAGGTATCTTTAATGGTTTTAGGTAGGAAGGAACGATAAGATGATCTCTCATCAACTGAAAGTACAAATCAGTATACGACATAAGAATTGGATCAAAATGAGGTCTTTCTCGATTGTTATTATTTTGTGGGGTTCTTTGATTGTTGTTTGGGTAAATGGTCGAGTTGGAGGTACAAAGGTGTAATTAAGTGGTTGAGGGCTAAAGCTTGGTCTGGGCGATGGTTGTTGGGGTACTTGGTAATGATATGACTTTTGAGAAATTTGGTTAGCGACAGGATAGTAAGGAAGGTATGGAAGGCTTATATTATATGGGACAGAAGGATGATGCAAGAGATTTCTATAAGTAATAGCATATGTCTCCTATTCTTTTTTTTTGAACTTGTCGTTTTCTTTTCGGGCTCTTCAAGTTTACCACTTTTGATAGCGTTCTCTATCATTTCTCCTGAGATTATCATGTTAGAGAAGTTTTTCATGGCATTCTCCACCAACCTATCATAGTACGGAGCTTTCAATATGTTGACAAATAGCACAGTTATCTCCTTTTTAGTCAATGGTGGTTGGACTTGGGCTGTCGCATCCCTCCACTGATGCGCATATTCCTTAAAGGTTTTCATTGATTTCTTCTCCATATTTTGTAGTGACAACCTATCAGAGGCTGTATCCAGGATATGCTTATACTGAGCAAGAAAAACTTTGGCCAAGTCTTTCCATGAGTGAATTTTGCTCTGATCTAACTGCACATACCATTTTACCGCTGAACCAGTCAAACTATCTTGGAAACAGTGTATCAAAAGTTTGTCATTATGGGTATGACCCATCATCTTTCTACAAAACATGGTAATATGAGTGGAATGGCACTTTTTTCCATCGTATTTCTTAAAATCTGGGGTCTTGAATTTTGGTGGGATAACCAAGTCAGGCACTAGGCTCAATTCATTGGCGTCAACAACCCCATAAATGTCATTACTTTCAACTGCTTTGAGCCTCTCTTCAAGTTGGTCATACTTGTTTCATATTTTTGAATTTATAATAGCTTTGACATTTCACGGGGCTTTTCCTGTTCAATTGGTTCATCAAGATTGGTACTATGGTGGGATCAACTGGGATAGGCCCATCATTAGTATTTAAGTGGATTGATTATTGGCCAGTAGCATGATTGACATAGGAACATGGCTGTATACTTGGTAGGCATATGTGCATGCCACGAGAGGCTTGAGCTTGGGCTTGAGGTGGAGTGAATCTAGGAGGATAGAGTGGTTCTTTCATATTAACTTTTTTTCTTGTCTTTGATGCCCCAGCAACTTCTTTACCTTTCACTGAACCAGTTAGTAATTGTCTTAATTCAGCCATATGGACTTCGATACTTTGCTGTATCTCTATCACTCTTTCTCTTATTTCCTCTTGTGCCCTTTTGACTCTCTCAAATCTGATTGCATTCTCTTCTTCCATAACTTGAGCTTGAGAACGAGTATTATATCTATACGGGATTATCTAACTTAGATTTTTTGATTTTGCTATCCTTGAACCTTAGTTTATTAACCATGAATTATAACGCATGATATAATATCATTGCTTATTTGTCTTTATTAAAATGCATGTATGGAATTAATGATATGCAAATTATGGGTATTATTTTAGATCAATCGAAACAAAAAGAAACTTTCATTAACCATGGGGGCCTTTATGCATCATCTGATCATTCTTGCGTTAAAATCATAAAAACATTTAATTTGAGCATATTGCTCTCTAGCTTCACACAAGAAATTCAGTAATCTCTGATCATGGCTTTAAGTTGGTACAATCTCCTGTTCCAGTACTTTTACCTTTTCAGCCATGTTGCTTATTTTTCGAACAGCCTTGTAGATTTGAGTAGTCAGATGTTCGATGTATTGTTACCTCTTTAAACTTTTCACTCTTCACATCTCTCGAACATCCACTTCCATGTTACAAGTATGGGCCCAATAATCCTCTCTCTCTTGCCATTTATTTAAAATCTTGTCTATGTGGCTCTGATTGTTGGTCAATTGAAGCTCTAGACTCATTAACTCCTGCTCCAAAGCTTTTTTCTCATTTTGCAAATCAGAACTCCTATCCTGTTCCTTTCTTAGTTTGGCCCTTAGCTTTTCATTTTCCTTTTGGCACCTCGTTACCTTTCCAGAGGCTCTTAAAAATCTTTCTTTCCATTCATGTTGTTCTTTAGTGAGTGCAGAGATCACTTCCTTGTTTTCTCGAGTTCTGTTCTTTCAATACTCCACCATATCTCTAATTCTTCCACATCTTTTTTAGATCCCTTCAAAGGTCTACTATCCAACCTTAATTTCTTATTTTTTTAATGTAGATTTTACAAATCTTCTTTCAATATCTTTCGTTCCTTGGTCAACTTCTGTACTACATCGTCTCTCATCATTAAATCATAACTCAATTGGTTAACCTGATCCATCATAGCCATCTTCTCTTTCTTTAACCTTTTTTTTTCAATTTCAAACTCTCGTTAGACGATCTCAAAAGTCGACAATATCAATACTGAAATATGAGCTGATAACTTTTTTGAAATATCGACTAGTAGAGGCATAATTTTGTTAACCTTTTTTATCCTCCAGGTAAGGTAACCTTCTGTAACATTATCTGTAAATCTAGCTAGACTCATTCGGTTGACTTATTTCCTTGCTTTGATGATTTCATGAACCCTTTTCACGTAACCAGGTATCCCATAATCGAACTCGAGTGAACTGAGTCCATGAGTCATAGGGATAAACTGTCGTGAGTTATATTGTCTTTGAACCATAAGGGGTGCATAACTCAGTGCCCCCTATATTCCTAACAAGGGTACCTATGACTTGTTTCCATAACTATACAAGATAGCCATAAGAATCATCCATGGTGCCCTCTATGTTACATCATCACTAGTGAGCTTCAGAAAGAATGCCAACCATTGACCTTTTGTCCAATCTTTTCTCCATTCTTTAGCCACAAACTCCTTAATAGGACTAAAATGAATGGAGAATGGCCAAAATGATGTCTTTTTTTTTCCCCAAAAATGGCTTTTGAGCCAGAAAAAAAGTAATTGAGCACACTTTATAAATCGTTTTTCACCCTTTCTTCGACAAAAATTAAGTGATCTAATAGTCTCTGCCAAAATAGTTGGTGAAGGATTTATTTCTTTATCTAATTGTTCAAAAAAGTCAATACTGATACTTCCATATGCCCTAACACCTTAAGAAATATCATCAATCCATACACAGCCAAAGCAAACACATCCAATCCCTGATCAGTTTTAATATACTTCTTTATGTACTCGAGCAGAAAAACTGATGGAATGGTCTCAACTTCATTCTTTTCCTTCTTATGCTTGTCTATCTCTTTAACCACTACTTGCATGATCTTGGCTAACTTCTTTCTATATCTGGTAGTCTTATGTTCTTTCCAATAGATCTTATCTTGATTGTAGACTCTATCCGAAGTAAAGAAAAATATTCTTTAACTGTGGGGGGCCAAGTCTTCTTGGTTGAACACAAAGCATCAATAAGATGGATCTCAAAATTGTATTACATCTCTCATCAGCTAATCATCAACCTTCACTGACATAAGCAGTGCCACATCCTTGTATTTTTTGGAAAAAGATTCTTTTCTCTTTGTTCTTCACTGTTTTCAAATAGCTTCCAATTTTAATATATTATTCTGACTAAGATCCATATGCACTGACTGTGGTAGCACCGATATGTGACCATCACTAAGCAATCTCTTCTTTCTTCTGAGTACTTTCTGAATGGCTCTTGACCTCTAAGTAGCTTTTACACATGGGTGACATCCTTTAGGTTTTCTGAAAGTTTTTCTTGCTAAAGATTGGTCCAAAACAATACCCTCTAGAAATATGGTACCTATATGATGCATGCAACAAAATTGAAGACAACAAAAGAATTAAACAAATCAATAATGTAAATAAAACAAATAAATAAAAATGAGTAAATGAATGAACAAGTATAACATGCGTCATAATAGAATATACATAATGTCGTAATTTAGGTAATTTTCTCATAAAAGGGACAACATGGCTCTATCCTAAAGTTGGACCTTATGGCTCACTATATGTCGGGTTAAGATTTACGTGTCTAAAGATTCCCAGACTATTCCTCACATCATCGTCTATTATAGACTAGTAAGGCTCCCCGATCCTCACCCATTACAGGCTACTAACGGAATGGGTTCAATCTGAGTGAAAGTGTTTTGCTAGCAAATGCGGAGGTTATCACCTCATGAGAATGTAGCTACTTCGCTTCCTCCTAAAAGGGATAGAGCCCGGGTCTAGAGCACATGCATGAATATGCAAAGTGTGTGCAAAATAATGTATTAATCAAAATACCATAAACACAAAATTAAAATAAAATAACAATTAACATACAATTTATCTTATTCATTAACGCATATATTTTTTTGAAAAATCAAAATAAAGGAGATTAAATGAAATGTCAAATAAAACCAATTAAATCCAATAATTCTTAATAGCGCGTAATTAAAAGTTTTGGCTTAACTCTCAAATTAAAGTCCCCAGCGGAGTCGCCAAGCTGTCGTAACGGTTTTGGGACTGCCAGACGTAAAAGAGTTTTAAAATCGAAGTAAATGAGGGGAGTCACCACCAATCTGTTTTAGGGTGTGATTGGCCACCCAAAAGTTTATCTTTTTAATAAAACTATAAAAACGAGTTTAAAGTTTATCAAAAAGATAAACGTTGGTCTACAAAAACCAAATTGGGTTTAGGAGTCGGTTACGTGTGGGGAAGGATTAGCACCTCCATTATGCCCATAAATTGGTACCATTTAATCATGCGCTATTTTCAATGTTGGATAAAATGGTTTCAATTTAAAATTTAACACTAACTCTTTCACTTAAAAAAATAAATTTTGGTTAAAATTCCTTTTTCAAGAATATTAAAAAAATCTTTAAGTTAAAGAATTATCTTAAATTCTCCAACATCTAGGCAGAACTTAAGATGACTCTTTCACTTGAGATTTAAAATAACATTATCTTAAACTAAAAATAACACTCTTTACAAGAAATGATTATTAGTAACTCTCCAACATTTAGGCAGAGTACCGAGAATTATTTCTTTTGAAATATTATTTTTGTTTTATTTTATAATATCAAAAATATATATTTTGGAAAATTTTATATGAGAAAATAAATGATGGTATTGTAGGCAACAAATGAAAATTAAAGATAGAGAAATACAATACAAATAACATAATAATATATGTATGCAAAGTGATGAAATATAAATTTAGAGTATGATTTTTGAATATAATGAGACCACCCTGACTCTCCAACATCTAGGCAGAGCTTAAGTGCGACTATTTATATTTAAGATCCCATTTCATTATTATATTTTTGTACTTAATCTTATTATTAAAGCAAATTAAGAACTCATATGAAAAACTTAATGAAATAAAGTTTCCTAAATACCCCATCATCTAGGTAGCATTCGAGAACAAATAATTTCAAATGGGATTCTCACACGTGTCTTTAAGATTTTCAGAAGGTTTTGAGTAAGGGTTTGAGTAGAGGTTTTGAAGGTTTGGTTTTAAGGTTTAGAGGGTTTTAAGGCTTGAATTTTAGGATATGGAAGGTTTAGGGTTTTGATTTTAGAGTTTGGAGATTTTAAGGTTTGGGTTTTGAGGTTTGGGGTTTGGATATAAGGGTTTGGATTTTGGGGTTTGGATTTAAAGGATTTCAGATTTTAAGGGTTTTAGAAAACGCGATCATCTCTAAAAATCTCCAACATCTAGGTGGACTTTCAGAGCAAGTTCAATTTTTATAATCTTTTTTAAAAATTAATTTAAGAAACATAATTTTTTTTATAAAAATGTTTTTTTTTTGTTAAAAAAAGGTTCCTTTTTTATGAAAACTTATTATCAAAAATATTATTAACTTATTTAGTATTTTTATAATAATAATTCCCCAACATCTATGCGGAATTATTATTTTTGAAATATGATTTAATCCCCTTCAACATCTAGGCAGGGAAAATTTTTTTTATTATTATTATTATTTAAGCATTTTTAATATTTTTTTAATTATTCTCTTACTTTGTTGTCATTTTATTATTATTAAAACAATTAAAAAAACATATCCTAACAATTTTAAAACTTATCATGCATAAATATAAAAAAAAAAACTTAAAATAACAAAAATAATAATATATATAAAAATTAGAAAATTTAAAAAAAATATTTTTTTTACCTGAACTGGACTGTTGAATGACGGTTCGGTTGGACCGAAAAAGGTTTGGTTCAGCAGTGGTTCGGTTAAATCGGTTGAGGCACGGTTCAAGTCGATCCAGGGAGTGATTCGATCTGGTCTGATCAAACTGGTTCAGAGTCGCTGAGAAGTCGAGTTAGTGGGTTGGTTGCGCGGACCCTGGGTTGGGTCCGGGTCCACGCGAGAATCCTGCCTGGCTTAAACGGCATCGTTTTGTGCTTTAGGCTCTTATATATAACGAATATTTTTTTTCATTATTTTGTTGTTTTAGAAAAAAATGATGGGAGAGCTCCAGAGCTCTGTCGTCCGGTCTTCAGGCTGTTGTACCGGTCGTCGGCCAAGGCTGTCGACAATGGTGATCGTCGGTGATCGTCGATGACCTAAAAATATTGAAATTCACTGCAATGCTCCTTTCGGCCTCCTGAGTTCAGATCTGAGGTCCTTTTTGGGAGAACAGGCCTTGATTGACATAGATTGAGGTTTGAACTTTTTTGAGTTTTCTGTTTTCCTCTTTTTTTTTGTAAAATGAAGACTGATATGAGTTTTCTGTTCTTGTAAGGAGCTTTGGCGCTGAGGTTCCTCCCTACAGGGAGGATTGTGTTGTTTGTTTATTCTTTTTTTTTGGCAGTATATTTTTTTGCAGCGTTACTCCCTCCTCCTCTCTGTCTATTTTTTGGTTTGGCTAGGAGCTCTATTTATAGAGCTCTGGCCGTGCGTGTGTTTGAAGGAAAGGCACAGAGCTCGGCATGGAGTGTAAGCACGAGCTCCATGCGTTATTATTTGTTTCTGTCTTATTTAACAGTTTATCAATGGGATGAATGATTAGAGGGGTGGAGGGTAAGGTATGGTGATCAGAAGGGCGGGGTGTAGGGTCTGGTGGCAGTGGTGCCGAGAAAGGCACCATTGCTATCTTCGATTTTTCTTTTTTCTGTTCTATTCTATTTTTTTATTTTTTTATAATTAATTGATTTTTAATTTTAATTAAACCAATTTTATTATTATTATTAAAATCATTACTATTATTTATGAAAAAATATATCAGACAAAATCGGTGTCTACAAAAAGAAAGTAATTTTATTAAAGTTCTTTATTTAGAAATATCAAAGAAATCTTTAAGTTAAAAAATTACTTTAAAAATTTTTCAATATCTAAATAGAATTTAAAAGTAACTCTTTTCATTTAAGATTTATCACAACATTCTTTAAAATGAAAAATAACATTCATTGTAAAAGATAATCATTAGCTGCTTTTCAACATCAAGCAGAGTACTGAGAATTATTTCCTTAGAAATGTTATTTTTATTTTATTTTATAACTTCACATTTTTAAAGTACATTTTTTTAAAATGTTTTATGTATGAAAGTAAATGATGGTATTATTAGGTAGCAAACAAAAATTAAAAGCATAAATATGTGAAATGAGTGCAAGCAATAACAAATAGATGTGTGTATGCTAATAGATGCAATGCATGATGATGAAATGCAAAATTGAAATTGAAAACTTAAATATAATAAAACCACCCTGACTTTTCAACATCTAAGTAAAGTTTAAGTGCAACTATTTATATTTAAAATCTATTTTTTAATTTTTTTCTTTTATTTAATCCCATTATTAATGTGGGTTAAGGATTCGTACAAAAAAAAAACTTAATGAAATAAAATTTTATAAATGCCCCATCTCTTGGGCGATATTCGTGAATAAATTATTTTGTGTGAGATTTTCACCGTATCCTTAGAATTTTGGAAAGACTTTGGGTATGGGCTTAGGTTGGGGTGATGATTTGGGATTACGTGTCGATTTTAAAGATTTAGAGTCTTGTTTGAGGGTTTTGAAATTCTAGAGTTTTGGGTTTTCGATTTTGGTTTTTGGTTTTAGAGTTTTGGATTTTAGGGCTTTGAAATTTTAGGATTTCGAGGGTTTATGGTTTTAAAGTTGAGTTTTAGGGTTTTGATTTTAGGTTTTTAAGGTCTCGAGGTTTTTTAGGGTTTTGGATTTTTAGGGTTTCAATGGTTTTGGATTTTTTGGGTTTTGGGTTTCAAAAAAATTTTTTATTTTATTTTTATTTTTATGAGAAAAATAAGAATTATCGATAACATGAACTTCTTCAATTATCCCTAACATCTAGGTGGATTTTCGAAGCAAATTTGGTTTTCGTAATTCTCTTTTCTCTCTAACAGTTTTATGTTAATGCAATATGAAGCAAATAAATTATGCAAATGAAAACTAAGAATTAAAATAACCAATTTAATCAATTTTGTGCATATTTTATTCCTATTTACTTATTACCATTTTTTCTAAAAATTAAAAGTGAAATAAATTTTATTTGTTATTTAATTTACTTATGAAAATTTTACTTTATCTTTTAAAATATAATATAATTTTTTTTAATTTTCCAACATTTAGGCAAAATTAATTTTTTTTAAAAAAAACATGATTTTGAATTCCCTCCAACATCCAAGCAAGGTTTTCAAAATCATTTCTTTTTTTTTAAAATCATTTTGTATAAAAATATTTTTCTATTTTATTCATAGAATTTTCTTTTCAAAATACATTTAAAAAGTGCAAAATTAGTTCAATTTATTTTTTGTTTAAGAATTTATATAAAACCAAATTTTTTTTTATCAATTTTAATCATCCATAAACAAGTTTATTTTAATGATGTACAACATTAAATAAATGTATGCAATAACATAATAAAATAAAATGAGAGAATAAATTGTACCTAAAATAGAGTCTTTTGGACTTAAACCCAATATAATCCATAACAAATAGGAGCCCAATTTGGTGGACTTGGAATGGGCTTGGATTGAGTGGGTAGGCTAGATCAAGTAAGCAGGCTGGGTCTGGTCTAGGTAGCTAATCTGGGTTGGGCCATAAAGTTGGGTCAATCTTTGGGTTGGCGGGTCATAGGTGGGTCGATTGGGTCCAAGTTGGATTTGACCCAATCCACTCTATTCACTTAGGTTTCTCTTTTTTATTTTTTTGCTACACTATAAATTCCCAAATTTTTTTTATCATAGCATCTTCTTCTTCAAGAGTTACAAATTTTCTCAAAAAAACACAAAACTAGCTCCCCTTTTATCAAACCTAGTTTTTAGTGAAACAGTTGGTGCTGATGCTTTACCCATCAATATTCATTGTCGGCCACCTTCGATTGACGTCATTTAGCTTACAAAATTTTGCCGTAACTTCTCCTCAACACCCCAATTATATATCCATGCTTGGATTTTCACAAAACACTTCTAAACAGATAGATCTAAGATTGAAGCCCAAAAAATCAAACCAACGTAACTTTACCCTCCACCATTCGATCTGCCTCAAACCAAACTATGGTGATGCTCCATTTTTTCCTCATTTTTAAAGGTTTGAATCATCCTAAAATGAGTTCTCACTGCCATTCATCCCTTTTCTTCATTTTTTTGACAAAACTAACTTTTCTTCTTATCTAATGTAGCACTGTTGTTCACACCGTCACTAGCCTCGTTATCTCATTTGGTGTTGATGGCTTTCTTTGTTATATTATGGTTTTTTGTTTTGCGATTTTTGGTGTTGTGGGTTTTTTGTTTTATGATTGTTGTGGGTTTTTTGTTTTATGATTTTTCGGGTTTTGGGTTATTTAGGTTGGGAATGGCAATGAAGTGTGGTGGTTTAGTAGTGGGTGGTAGGCGCTGGGTTTAAAGGGCTTGCTTTTATTTCTTTAGTTTTGATGGTGTTTCCTTGTAGGTTCAGTGGAAACAATCTTGAAAAAGAAAATAGGGATGGGGGTTGTATTGTAAGTTGGGGTAGTTGGGACAAGGCATGGCAGTATGTTAATAGGGTGCTAGTGGTACTGTGCACAGCACCTTAGCACCCATAATTTCTGCTTCTGTGTTTTTTTTTTCATCATCATTTTTTTTGTTTAATTAATTAAATATTTTATTTAATATT
Organism: Durio zibethinus; assembly: GCF_002303985.1. The sequence continues at coordinate 7,754,188 of NW_019168004.1, forward strand.
ATTGTATTTTAATATTTAATTGTAAAACTAAATAATAAAATAAAGGTAAAAGTAAAAGTAAAAATAAAAATAAAAGCAATGGGCTCAGGCCTAACAAATGAAATTAGGCCCTAACCCAAAGAAATTGAAATCAAGCCCAACTCAAGGAATTCAGACAAATTTGGTGTCTACAGTTGCCTTTCTTTGCTTATTTCTAAGAATTAGGAATAAGGCAAAGACATGACAACAATTTTGTCCAGAGCTAACTTAAGGATTTGTCAAACATTTTTTTTTTATAAAAAATATGTGACATTGGAAATGATCTGAATAGACATGAATTGAAAAATAGAATGATCAAAATTAAACCATGAGTCTGAAAATAAAGACGATCGATATTGAATCACGGGTCAAAAATAAAGATATTTAGGACTAAACCCTAAATCGAGAAATGAAAATGACCAAGACTGAACTGTAAGTTAAGATATGAAAATGACTGGAATTGAACTGCAAGTCAGGAAATGAACATAATCGGGATTGAGTCGCAAGTCAAGAAATGAAAATAACCAGGACTAACCCCTAAGTCAAAAAATAAAAATGATCGAGACTGAACCACAAGTCAAAGAATAAAAATGACTGAGATTGACCCGTGAGTCAAGAAATAAAGGATGACTAAGATTAAACCATAAGTCAAAGGATACAGATGACTAGGATTGAACCGTGAGTTAGGGAATGAAGATGATCGGGACTAAGCCATAAGTCGAATGAGATGACTTAGATGAAATTATAAATTAAATGAGGTGACTTCCAATCTCAGCTTGCGTACCAACTAATTCTAGGCTTTATGCCAACTAATCTAGGCTTGTGTGTCAGCTAAAGTGGGCATAAATTTAGGTGTCAAATAATCTTTGCTTAAATTTTTATTAGGTGCCAGCTACATTAAATAAAGGATGACTAGGATTGAATCAAAAGTTGAAAGATAGAGATGACTAGGATTAAACCACGAGTCAGGGAATAAAGATGATCGGACTAAGCCACAAGTCGAATAAGATGACTTAGATTAAACTACAGGTTGAATAAGGTGACTTCCAATCTCAACTTGCATACCAACTAATTCTAGGTTTTATGCCAACTAATCTAGGCTTACATGTCAGCTAAAGTAGGCTTAAATTTATGTGTCAGATAATCTTGGTTTACATTTTTATCAGGTGCCAGCTGCATTAGATTAAAACTTCATTGGTACTAATAAAACTGGGCTTAAATTTGGGTGCTAGCTAAGCTTGGGCTTAAAATCTTTTCATGGTGTGCCAGATAATCTAGGCTTAAATTTGGGTGCTAGTTAAGCTAGGCTTAAAATCTTTTCAAGGTGTGCCAGATAATTTGGGCTTATATATTTCTTTGGTGCCGATTAAATTGAGTTTAAGATTTTATGTAGACTTAAATTTTTTTGAGGAACTAACAATTACTATTAGAAATGAAAGAAGTGAAAAATCTATCTCAATGGATTAAATGATTTTGCATCTAGAGATTCCTATTGATTCAAAAAGACTTCACCACTTAAAAGAGATAAAAGAGGTGTATACTTTTTCAACTATTTCAGGTTTATGTGCCAGCTAATCTAGGCTTATGTGCCAATTAATCTGGGCTTATGGCTTTTCAATGCCACCTAATACTTGGCTTTACAAACCAACTAATCTGGGTTTAAATCTTTATTAATGCCAACTAAATTGGGCTTAAGACTTCATTCGTGCCAGATATATGGGCTTAAAACTTAGCTACAAGCTAAATTGGGCTTAAATTTTCAAGAATTGGTGATTCCTATCAGAAATAAAAGAGGTAAAATTTTTTTTTCCAAATGGATTGAATGGTTATGTATATGGAGATTTCTATTTATTCAAAAAGGTTTCAACACCTGAAGGGAATAAAAGAGACATATAATTTTTCATGTAAGCGAATAGATGAAACATAAGTTTTTCTAAAAAATGAATTCCTTGAAAACCAAACATATTCAACACTTTTCTTAGTCCCTAAATGTGACATTTTGATATATATCAAAGTTAGTTGTAAGGGTTTAAGATTTTGAAAAGTTATTTAGGAATGGACAAAAGTTGAGATTTTTGAAATAAGCCTATCTCAGACTTATAGGACTTTGATAATGTGGATCTTTTAAGAAAGTTTGGCTTACATTTGTTCAGTATCTACCATATTTAGCATTAGAAGTGGCCTTCAAGGTTTGCTCTAGACTACTCTTTTTATGGTTTTCACCCTAAAGCCATATTTATTTTTCTATTTCTATTTCTTTCTTTTCTTTTTTTGGTTCTTTCTTTCTCTTTTTTTAGACCTTTTTTTTTTGTTAATGCATCTAAGAATTCGACATTATCCGAAAGAAGAAAAGAATTTTTTCAAAAGAGATTACTGATCTAAGTAAGAAATTAAGTAATAAAAGAGGACTCAAAAGTTTCATAGTCATTTTTTCAAGAGAAACTTTTTAATTTTAAGCCTCTATGCTTGATCTAATATAGACATTTCATAGGATGTAACATAGGTTAAGGTTCGGGGTTGTTAAAAAAAAGCATAGAAAGCCTAAAACAAGTATTTAAGGATGTTTAAAACCAAAGATTTTTTTCATTTAAAGAAAACACTCTAAGGTATATTCCTTTTTATTTTCTTATGCTTTTCATCCATTCATTTTTTTTCTTTTTCCTTCTTTTATTCTTCATTTCTTTTCGTTTTTTCCTTTTTTTTTACATTTTCTTTTACATTCTTTCACTGAGTGGATTTAAAACTTTTGTGAACTTTTTTATTGAGCTTTTGCCCTAAAACATGGGAATCCATTTGGACATCCCCATTCTTAGCCCCTAAACACATTCTTTTTTGCCCTTTAGTGTGAAAAGTGATCCTTAGTTAGGGTTTATTTTGAAAGAATTCAATCAAGCTTAAAGGGGTAACAAGGGATAAATTTTTGCATTTGTGAATGGATAATGAAAGATGACCATTTGTTATTTCAAGTATAAACACTTAAATTGAAAAGCAGTTCGCTTTAGGAAAATGAACTTGAAGAAAAGTTTTCATTCCAAAAGTTTTTTTTTTTTTTTTGTATAATTGGCTTTTCTATTTTGGGCCTTTTTTTTGTCCCTTTTCCTAAACTTTGAATTTGTTAGGACTTTATTTGGATTTATTCAAATTTCCTAAATGCATGATGTCATAACCATTTTTCCTTTCTTTTCATTTATTTTTTTTGACATGCCTCCTATAAGTCATACATAATCCATTTTACTAGTAATGCGTTTCATGGAAGATGTCCCATTTTAACAAACCACCTTCAATGAAAGTTATTACAAGAAAAAGGTCATGTAGAATGAACAAGAAAAGAATCATATAAAATAAACCTATTTAAGGTATCAAATGATCTAAGTTACTCCATAAAAAGAGAACAAAAAAGTTGATCATAACTCAATTTGTCTTAAAGGCAATGAGGTCTTTCTTCTCTGACCACCCCTATGAAAATGGACTAGGCTAATTTTTGGGGTAAAAAGTTGAAAAGTCAATATGTTTGAGGTCATTTTAGAAGACTTGGGGTAACTTTGATTTTAAAAATTTTTGGAACTACAGCATAACATTAACACATTAAATTACCACATTTGAATTCTTAAAAATGTCATATATACTCGATTTTCTAGGAACTACATTTTTTTCATTGGCTGTTTCATTGTTCATTATCTTGGAAAAGAATATCACCTTTTGATATCATAATATTATCAGGAGAAAACAAGGTTCACAAATTCAAATTCAAGGTTGTTGAAGGGTAATGACTAATGAAATGGAGTCAACTGGATGATTTAAGAAAATTGATATTTAAGTATTTGAAAATTTTCTAATAGTGATTGCCAACTCATTCTTGGCTAAAAACTCTTTTTTTTTCTCTTTTTTCTTTTTCTTTAAGGTATTTTTCTTTTCAAAGCCTTGGTACTTAATTGTGCAAGGCTTTATTCAAATCTTGCATCTTTCCCTTTTTAACATTTTCTTCAAAGAAAACTTATAATATTTAAAACTTAAATGAAATAAAAGACCTTAAATGATTATATAACCATAAAATGCTATGATGCATAATGTTCACTCATGCAATGCAAACATTCTAACTTGATCCAAAAATTTACATTCTTAATGGTACTCTTGAGATGACATTCAAAATTACATAAACAAAAGTTCCCTACTTGACACTTCAACTTTAGCATCATTGACTCATAAGTCTACTGCTATCAATCATCAAGACCACCAACCATTTCTTTAAACTTTACAAAATCTACATCGATCAAAGCCTAAATTGTATCCTTAAAAGTAGTACAATCTTTTATGGAATACCCTTCGACCCTATCATGAAATTCACGCTTAGCATTGGGATCATACCATTTTGGGTAGGAAGGTTTTTTAGGTCTTGCAAGAATAACAGAGATAATATGATTTTTGACAAGGTAAAAAGCTCAGCGTAAGGCATTAAGAGTGAATGATACACCTTGACTCTCTTTCTTTTATGGCTTTATGAATGGCTTAGGTTAATCTTTTATTCTGTGATTGTTTGTGGTAAAAGAACTAAAGCACACAAATGATATGGTTAAAGAAAATTATCAGCCTAAAATGTCGGTTGAGAATAATATGATGACTATTGAAAATAAACATTTACAAGGTCTTCTTGTATCACATGAAAGCTTCTTTTGCTTTGCACTTCAACAATTGTTTCTTAGGCTTGTTTAACAAAAATATCTCCCATCCTTTCATTACTAGGGTCTATAATTTTTTCCTTTTTTATTCCATCCTTAATTCTTCCCATAACAAACAATAAATTTGCAAACTTTAACGAAGTATTGCTAATCAACTTATCATAATAGGGAGAAGGAAGAATATCCACAAGCAAGGAATTCAGCTACCTATTGGTAAGTTATGGTCATACTTATGATGCCATCTCCTTCCATCTAATAGCATATTCTTTGTAGTTCTCATTGGGGCTCTTTTTAATACTTTTAAGGGTTAATCAATTTGAAGCCAACTCCAACATATACCGATATTGCTTTAAGAATGCTCACGATAAATCCCTCTAAGAACAAATTTGGTTACTCTCCGACTATAATACCAATTGGCTGCTACCCTAGTTAAATTTTCTTGAAAGATATAAATAAGTCTTTTTTATCAGTATACCTAACCATTTTGTGATAGTATTAAGCTAAATGTGTCTTAGGATATCTAATTCCATTATACTTCTAAAATGTTGGAACCTTGAACTTAGGCAGAATAACCAAATTTGGACTAGTTAATATTTCTTTGCATTACAAGATTCATTCTTACCTTCAATAGCTTGAACTATTTCTTTCAAAAGATTATACCTTATTTGTTCATTTAGATTCCCTAACTCTTCCCTTATTGGTCCTAAGCTAGGTCATTCAAGTTGATCATTTTCTTGAGCATAAAGTCCATTTATGATCTTCTCCATTTCTCCTATCAAATCAATATTCTCATTTTCCTCAACATAAATCTCACGGATTATTTTTGAAAATTTTTTTTTTGAACACTCATGAATTGCATTCTATTGAGTGGATGCATAAATGGATGAATGAATGAATGAATGCACATATGACAAAGTTCTTTAATGAAAAGTGTGAAAATTGGAAAAAGAGTAATAATTAAAGACAAACCATAATTCACATATCCAAGTTCAAAGGACAACATTATATCAACATAAAAAGAAACATTTTTTAAACAGAAGAAATTCATAAAGCATTTTATTTTCCTAAATGACCTATCATTGAAGACCTTCTTTAATCAAAATCCTATCCATGTTCATCATCATGCCATCCCCTTCTTATTGTTCCTAAATCTTTATCCCCTATAATAGTTGGATCGAACAATTTTACATCTACGAGTGATTGCACCTTGTGTTTGAAACCCTCACAATTCTCAATGGAATGCCTTGTAATCCCACCATGGTATTTGTATCTCGTATTTAGATTGAAATATTTTGGGTATAAAGGCTTTAAAGGCTCTAAAGGTATAGGGACAGTAAGGTGTCTCACAAGCAGATAGGGATAAAGTTTTCTATATGAAATAGGGATAGGATCTAATTGTTTCTTTTTCTTGGGTAATTTTTAGGTAATAGGTTGACTAGGAGTCTAAGGATTTAGTAGTGGTGCAAAAGTTCAAAATTGAGCAATTGGTTGAATAGGTGGTTAGGGAATGGAAAGTTGAAGATTTTGGTTCAGATGTGGACTTCTCGGAGATTGCATCAAGTTTTGAGGCTTGATATTTGATGCTTGGAAATGAGGTCAAAAATAGACAATAAAAGGATTTGAATGCAAGTTCAAGTTCGAAACGATTGGTAAAGGTTGTACAGAACCTAGTAACTCCATTCTGGAAATCAAATTCTAGAGCTCAGACACTTAGATGGTCAAATCACTCATCCCTTTCATTATCTTGTCCATACTTCATTATTGCTTAAACCATTGAATTCTTCAGCATGCTTAAAAAGTGTAATAGGCCCAACGAGAATCAATTAATCATGACTCCATGAATTCATAAGACTTGGGTTGAAATTGGAAAGAACCCTTGAGAAGGCACCAAAATAAATTCTTTGAGTCTATCAAAGATCTTTATCAACTTAGCGAGCTATTTTGTTATCTCTCAAATGTCATGACGAAACTCCTCTTGGTTGCATTCTAACGCATTCTAATTAATCTTCCATATTTTTAGCTTTTTATACCTACTAAAACAAATGTTTATTTTAAAGGTTTTAAAGCAAAAATACTTATGCTATTATTCTTATTGAATGAATAACACAACTCCTAATTTGCATGCTACATAGAATATGTCTATGAATGCTTGCATATGATAATGATGCAAGGATATATACAAATGGAACAACCTAAAATATACAAATCACCTTAATGATGAATATAGAATACAGTAATTGAATTCTAAAAAGATGACAAACTCCTATCTTAAATCTCTCTTTTGCTTTTTTTTTCTATTTATTTGGACTTTTTTCTTTTTCTCTTTTTTGTTTACCCAATTACCCTAAACACAAATTGCATCAAAATGCTCCACATATCCTAATTTAGGTCATTTCTATGAAAGAGATTGGTTTTCTTTTTGCTATGTGTTTTTCTGACCAACTTCTACCTTCTAGGTCCTACTAGGGACGGCACTACTGATGGCTTCGTAGCTATTTCACTTCCTCCTAATAAGGATGAAGCCTCAGTCTAGAGTTCATGCATGTAAGTGCATATGCAAAAGTGTGCTAAGTGACATATTAATCAAAATAACATAAATAAATCATAAGCACAAAATCAAAACAAAGTAATAACTAACATGCAATTTATTTTATTTATTGACTTATATATATTTTTTTGAAAAATTAAAATAAAGAGAATTAAATTCAATATTAAATAAAACCAATTAAATCCAACAATTATTAATAGAGCATAATTAAAATTTTTGGACGAACTCTAAAAAATTCTCTAGTAGAGTCACCAAGCTGTTATAACGATTTTAGAACCACCAGATGAAAAGATTTTAAAAATTAAAAAAATAGAAGAAGTCATCACCAATCTTTTATAGGGTGTGATTGGCCACCCAAAAGTTTAACTTTTTAATAAAACTATAAAAATGGGTTTAAAGTTTATTAAAAAGATAATTTACGGTATGTAAAAAGCAAGATTGGGTTCAAAAGTTGGTTACATATGGGGAAGGATTAGCATCCCTATAATGCCCATAAATTTGCACGAATTAATCATGCATTTTTTTTTATGTTGGATAAAATGGTATCGATTTCAAATTTAATAATAATTCTTTTATTATTTTTTTATTTTATTTTTGAAAAAAGAAAGAAATTTTATTAAAGTTATTTATTTAGGAATATCAAGGAAATATTTAAGTTAAAGAATTACTTTAAAATTCTTCAATATTTAGGCAGAATTTAAAAATAACTTTTTTCATTTAAGATTTATTACGACATTCCTTAAAATGAAAAGTAACACTCTTTATAGAAGATAATCATTGGTGGCTCTCCAACATCTATGCAAAGTACCAAAAATTATTTTTGCTAGAATGTTATTTTTATTTTATTTTATAATTTCACATTTTTAAACTACGTATTTTTTTTAAAACATTTTATGTGGGAAAGTAAATGATGGTACTATCAGGTAGCAAACAAAAATTAAAGGCATAAATATGCGAAACAAGTGCAAACAATAACAAATATATATGTGTATGGCAATAAATGCTATGCATGATGATGAAATGCAATTTTGAAATCAGGTTCTTAAATATAATGAGACCACCTTGACTTTCCAACATCTAGGTAGAGTTTAAGTGTAACTATTTATATTTAAAATCCATTTTTTATTTTTTATTTAATCCCATTATTAACACGGGTTAAGGAATTGTACAAAAAAATCATAATGAAATAAAATATCCTAAATACCTTATCTCTTAGGTGGTATTCAAGAAGAAATTATTTTGAGTGAGATTTTCATATGTATCCTTTGAATTTTGGAAAGACTTTGGGCATGGGCTTAGATTGGGGTGATGATTTGGGCTTGCGTGTTGATTTTAAAGATTTAGGGTATCATTTAAGGGTTTTGAGATTTTAAAGTTTTGGGTTTTAGGGTTTTGGATTTTAAAGTTTTGAAATTTTAAGGTTTCAAGGGTTTATGGTTTTAGGGTTTTGAGTTTTAAGGTTTTGAAATTTAAGGTTTCGATTTTGGATTTTTACGGTTTTGAGGTTTTTGAGGGTTTTGGATCTTTGGGGTTTTGGGTTTCAAAAATTTTATTTTATTTTTATTTTTATGAGAAAAATAGGGATTATCGATAATTCAAACTTCGTCAATTATCCCAATATCTAGATAGATTTTCGAAACAAATTTGGTTTTTATAATTCTCTTTTCTCTCTAATAGTTTTATGTTAATTCAATATGAAGCAAATAAATTATGCCAATAAAAAATAAGAATTAAAATAACCAATTCAATCAATTTTATGCATATTTTATTCCTATTTACTTATTACCATTTTTTCTAAAAATCAAAAGTGAAATGAATTTTATTCGTTATTTAATTTACTTATGAAAATTTTACTTTATCTTTTAAAATCTAATTTAATTTAACTTGACTTAATTTCTTAATTTTTGATTTTTTTAATTCCCCAACATCTAGGTCAAATTAATTTTTTTTAAACATAATTTTGAATTCTCTCCAACATCTAAGCAGGGTTTTCAAAATCATTTCTTTTTTTTTAAATCATTTTGTATAATATATCACTCTATTTTATTCCTATAATTTTTTTTTCAAAATACATTTTAAAAGTGCAAAATTAGTTCAATTTATTTTTTATTTAAGAATTTATATAAAATTTTTTTTATCAATTTTAATCATCTACAAACAAGTTTATTTTAATGGTGTACAACATTGACTAAATGCATGCAATAACACAATAAAATAAAATGAGAGAAGAAATTGTACCCAAAATAGAGTATTTTGGATTTACATCCAATATGATCCAAAAGAAAAAGGACCCCAATTTGCTGGACTTGGAATGGGCTTGGATTGAGTGGGTGAGCTGGATCAAGTAACCAAGCTAGGTCTGGTGTAGGTCATTGGTCTAGGTTGGGCCATCAAGCTGGGCCTGTCTTTGGGCTGGTGGATTACAGGTGGGTCAATTAGGTCCAAGTCATATTTGAACCGATCCACTTAGGTTTCTCTTTCTTTTTTTTGCTACATTATAAATTCCCAATTTTTTTATCATTCCATCTTGTTCTTCTAAAAAAAACTTACAAATTTTCTCAAAAAAACACAAAGCCAGCTCCCATGTTCATCAAACCCAATTTCCAGCGAAGCCGCCAATGCCATCACCTCACCCTACCATCAATCACCGCTGGGCATCATTTGGCCCCTAAAAGTTTATCGTAGCTTCTCCTCAGTGCCCCTATTACAAATCTATGGTTGGATTTCCATAAAAACATTCATAAATTAGTTAATCTGATATTAAAACCCAAACAGTCAAATCACCATAACTCTTCCCTCCACTATCTGATCTATCCTAAACCAAACTATGTTGTTCTACTCCACTCTTTCTTCATTTTCAACGGTTTGGATCATCCCAAAATGAGTTCTCACCACCGTTCATCTCTTTTCTTTTTTTTTTGATAAAAATAACTTATTTTATCTGATGTAGAGCAATCATTCACACTATCGCCGGCCTCGCTATCTCCTCTGGTGTTGCTAGCCTTCTCTGTTATGTTGTGGTTTTTGTTTTGTGATTTTTTATGTTGTGGGTTTTTTATTTTATGATTGTTGTGGGTTTTTTTTGTTTTGTAATTGTTGTGGGTTCTAGGTTCTTTAGGTTAGGAATGGCAATGAAGTGTGGCGGTTTAGCAGTGGGTGGTAGGCGCTCGATCTAGGGGGCTTCCTTATTTTTTTTAGTTTTGATGGTGTCTCTTTATAGGTTTAGTGGAAACAATGCTGCAAAAAACGAGGATGGGGTTGTGTTGTAAGTTAGGGTAGTTGGGATAGGGCATGGGAGTAGGTTGGTAGGGTGCCAATGGTGCCGTGCACGGCACCCTAACACCCTTGATTTCTCCTTGTGTTTTTTTTTCATCATTATTTTTTGTTTAATTAATTAAATATTTTATTTAATGTTATTGTATTTTAATATTTACTTATAAAATCAAATGATAAAATAAAAGTAAAAATAAAAATAAAAGTAGTGGGTTAAAGCCCAACAAATAAAATTGGGCCTTAATTTAAATAAATCAAAATTAGGCCTAACTCGAGGACTGGACAAATTTGATGTTTACAATTTATCAATCATTAAATAATTTAAAGTATCATGTCATCAGTCAAGTGCTAAAAAAAATAAAATAATTCATGTTGTTAATGTAAAAACAAGAAAAGGTAATCAAAGAAATTTAAAATGCAACCAAATTTAACTGACATACTTAAATAATAGTTTATAAAATGCCTCTAAAATATATTTAATATAATTTTTTTTCAAATCTAATCTATATGAAAAATTATGCATGATATAATAAATTTGAATTTACATTATAAAATATCCGTAATCTTTTTACAATAAATACAATTCTAAAAATATCTAAATAACATATCATTCTAAAATTATCAATTATTGTACTTACACATTAACTCAATGATTGTAATAACGTAATTGATGTAATTTTAATACCTTGTTATATAATGCTAACATGATAGCTAATCTCCACAAATCTCAATAATTTGATATTGTAAGATGAGAAGGGTAATTTAAATATTTTAACTTTTAGGGGGTATTTGATTTGCGAAATCGTAAATTCTGAGGGAAAGTGTGATCCTTGAAAAAGTGCAATACTTAGGGTTTTCTTTCATTTTTAGGGTATCTCGTGTTTAGATTCACTGGTTTGGTTAGAGGAATCTACGTATATTAATTCCTGAATAATTACCATAATCTCCTTGATATATATAATGGTAATTTTTCATTAGCTTTTATTAATAATAAATACCCAAACGACAAATGATGCCTTTAACAGCAAAAGAAAACAAATATTTTTATGATTATTATTTTTATTTATAAAATATCATCAATAAAAATTGAAGATTATTTAAGGCGTTTCTAGTTGGGAAATGCTTTAAATAGTCTTTTTTATTATTTTAAAGGGGATTATTTAAGGCATTTCACAACCAAAAATGCCTTAAATAATCTCTAATATTTTTTAAAAAATAGAGATTATTGAAGGTGTTTTTAGAGAAAAACGTCTTAAATAATCCCCTTTATTTTTTAAAAGACATTATTTAAGGCAATTTTAAACAAAAAAAATACCTTAAATAATTTCTTTTAAAAAAATGAAAAGGGATTATTTTTGGACCAAAAATACCGTAAATAATCTCGATTAAAAAATATCAATATTTTTGGGCCAAAAATGCCTTAAATAATCTTTGTTAAAAATTATCAAGGGATTATTTAAGGTGTTTTTGGATAAAAAAGGCCTTAAATAATGTTTTTTTTAAAAAAATTTGTGATAAAAACTACCTTAAATAATGTTGATATATTTGTTAAAGGGCATTATTTAAAGCATTTTGGACAAAAAATGCTTTAAATAATTCTATTTAAAAAAATTAAGGGGATTATTTAAAGTGTTTTTGGTTTAGAAACACCTTAATAGTTCTTTTTAAAAAATGAGAGGATTACTTAAAGCAATTCTGTACAGAAAACGCTTTAAATAATCTATTTGTAAAAATATAAATTGATTATTTAAGGTATTTTCTGTAAAATAATCCTTATATATTTTAGGATTTATGGTTAATATTTTTATAAAAGAGTTATTTAAGGCGTTTTCTATACAAAACGCCTTAAATAATCTTTTTATAAAAATATTAATCTTAAACCCTAAACCTTAAAATATAAAAAGATTATTTAAAGTGTTTTCTGTTTTTATAAAAAGATTATTTAAGGTGTTTTCTGTACAGAAATGCCTTAAATAATATTTTTTGTAAAAATATTAACTTTAAACCCTAAAATATAAAACAATTATTTAAGGCAAAATGCCTTAAATAATCTTTTTTATTTTTATAAAAGGATTATTAAGGCATTTTTTTATATAGAAACACCTTAAATAATCTATTTATAAAAATAGAAAATGATTATTTAAGGCATTTCTTCATGTCAAACACCTTAATTGTAATATAAAATTTTTTTCTGTACAAAAACCTACAATTAAGTTTTAGTCATTTGCAAACATGCTTTTTAAAAGGGTAACGACTATTTCATAATTTTTTATTCAAGTTAAATTTAGAAATAAGATAACTTTCTCCCCTAGAATCCTAGAATACCATAGATAGGGATATGTTTTTTATTCCAAGATTTTGGATATTGTTGAAAATCTGTCACTTTCTCTTATAATCGGATTATCATGAACTAAATATAGGAATCAAATACTCACCATTAAGATTTTCGAGGAAAAATTTGTGGATTCCCCAAACCAAACAACACTTAAAAGGAGTTTAGTTTAGGGAATCTAACATTTTTTAAAGAAAAGTGATTTTTTAATCACTTACTTGATAAATTTTGAATAAAATTAAATTTATGTGTTTATTTTAGTTGTGTTCCATTAAAAAAAATAAAATTATAGAATAATATTTTTTGTTATATTATTTTTAGTTATATTATTATTTGATGTCAAATAAATAATACTTAAATTATTTGTTTGTTTAATATGTAATTTATTTATTTATTAATATATATTGCTAGTTATTTTTTTTTTATGAATTAATGTCATTCAGCAAAAGTTTTATGTGAAATTTAGACAAAAAAATCCGTAGAAATCACAACTTAAAGGAAAATTTATATATCATCTAGTCTTATTATTGTCTTTTTAAGAAATTATTGAGAAATTAATGTATTTATAAGATTTAATTATAATGAACAAAATGAAAGATAGGAATAATTATAGATTTTGAATTAGATGTATTGTCAGAATCAGTTAGCATGTAATGATATTTGATAAAAAATTAATTTTAAAATAAAAATAAATACTCTTTATCTTAAAATACATATTTAAAAGTAAATTTTAATAACATATTATTATATAATTTATTAACTATGTAAAGTATTATACATTGATAATATATTAAATATAAACTCAAACATATAATATATTATTTTAACTTCAATTTCCATGTAAATATATAAGTTTAATGGCTAAAAATAACTTACAAATTAAGAAAAAGCACAACATAAATAATATTTAAAAATAAAAATTATTAACACAACATAAAAATAATAAATATACTAACAACAATTGTAAATTGAGTAAATATAGTTTTTTTTTTATGATAATATGAAATAAAATAAAGCTAATTAGGAAAGAATATTGAAGTTGGTCCAAAGCTTAGTAGAGAGAATATATTACCAATAATAATTATAATATCATTAAGTAAACACAATTTAAAGTTGTATGAAGGTTATCAAAATTTTATATAAAATTTATATTTATAAATGATGAATTTTTATGTAATTTTTATTGTAACTAAGTAATTATAAAATTATAATAAATAAAATATAAATAAAATGCTCTTTTAATAAAATGGCTATATACTTTGATTTTCATAATAGGCTCCCTTATGTTTATATATTTCTATGTGTATATATACCAAGATAAAGGTATCTGGGTACTCGATTTAAAGAATTTTCAATTACTACATTTTTAATTTAAATTCATAAACATTTTAGTCATTGATTAATTCACTACAGGGGTTTAAGTCTTTAGTGACGTTTTTTTTAACGTTTAACGGCATTTATAAATTCTATTAAAAGATTCGCAGCGTTTGTGAAAAGTGTCAGTCAAAGTGCCGGCTATAAATGTGTCGCGAAAAATAACGGCGTTTTCCTAAAAACGCAACTAACTTAATGGCGTTTTTAAGCACAAATGCCGCTAAATTTACCAACATTTTCTACTACTAAATTTAGTGATATTTGTGCTTAAAAACGCTGCTAAATTATGAATTTAGTAGCATTTGTATAAAAAAATATCATTAAATTTAATGGCGTTTGTGTTTAAAAACGCTGCTAAATGCTAAAAATAACGGCATTTGTAGTCAAATTCCCACTAAATTTAATAGCGTTTTCTAATACAAACATCACTAAATTCAGCATTTAGTGGCACTTTTAAATACAAATGCCGCTAAATAAAAAATTTTATTTTTTTAATTTTCTTTTAATATTTATTATTATAATTAAATAAAAATTGTTAAAAGAAATAAAAATGATTTTAAATTCATAAATTGAATACTAAAAATAGTTAAATATCTAAATATATAATTTGTTCCAATATGCATGTAACAGAAATTTAATACATGTAATAACATTCCACTTTGCATTTGTTTTCCTTTTGCTCATCAATGGACTCCATAGAAGGAGTCGCACTTGCTTTGAGTGGAACCTACAATGCCCATTCATCCTCTTGGCTTCCATTGCTAAAGAGAAAATTCTCTAGGAACCTCAAAATGTATTGTTAGAAATGCATCATAGTACATTTCATTTATCTTCTCCACAACTTTATGTTCAATCCTGATTGAAAAATATCACTGGGTAAGCTATAAAAAGTACTATAAAATTTGTAATACAAGATAAAATCAGGGAAGATATACAAGATCTCATTGTTACATACATGCAAAAATAACAGAGAAACATATTTAACCAAAGCAACAAACTAAGATATATTTTTTGGCCAATGATCAAGATAAATGCACAAGGCAAAAGGATGTACACTCTCTCTTTGAGTGCATTTCATGAAAATGCCTTTCATAATCATCGTTCTTCTATTTTGCATATTTCATTATGAAATTTCTAGACTTGAAATGTAGTGCCATATAATTTGAGGGAAGGAGAATTTACGAAAGGCTGAGAAATAGATCTTTAATCAAGTTCATGTTTGATTGCATTAGAAAAAGATAAAGATTATTTGATTCCATGAAGTTTATAAGATAAACTATTTCAAATCATATTTTCAGCTTGTAAATAAATTCATAGAAATAAATGGATTCAAATGCCTCAAGAGGGAAATAAACCAATCCTTCAAAATAAAATGACCACGCAACAAAGTTTCAAGAAAGAAATGCAAATTGTGTAATGGATAAATAACTATGCTGCACCTTGAACTGATGGTATAGTTGTGTCTATAGAGGTCAATGCTTTTTTAGACTTAGCAGCAGGAAAAACTGTATCATGGAATCATCATAAAGTAATTGAAAAAAGTATAGAGGACCAATCTAAGTTGATAGGTCTACAGTATGCACCTTTCAATTGTAAAGGCTTCATAATAAAATCCAGAATAGCAAATGGAAGCATCATAATGGTTTCCACCCAAAATGCAAAATGCTAATTTAAATGACTGCCAACCTGTTAGCTAGTTATCTCAGATTAACGTATGGGAAGAGAATAGAGCATTATAAAATATGGATAGTAACAAAACTTGGCATATTTGAAATAAGGATGGTTCTTTTATTCTTAAACTAGGAAGGAATTAAGGAGATTAGTTTAACAAATACCTATAAAAAAGCTAGAAAAGAAAACTTACTATTCCATCATAAACACATTCGAGTGCATATCCAATTAGCACACACATGTAAAATATTGCTAGCCATGTTGTTTTATGATACAAAAGCAAAAGAAGAATAAGATTCAAGGGGATGACATCAACAAAAAAGTTTCTGATTGAAAAAGATATAAACACAAAAGGCATGTTGCATATAACTCCCAAACTCAATAGTTAATAGCAAGATGACTGTGATCTATAAGTGTGAGAAAATAATTAAATTAAACCCTGAAACTAAATTTTTTATAATGGGTCATACTAAAACAATTAACTTAATTTCTTGTTTTGACATTAAAAGCTTGAAGCCAGAACATCCTTTTTTTACCTTTTTCAATCATACCAATTTATGGAAAAAGCCCAAATTCCTTGACTTTTGGGATAAAATAAACCTTTAGCCACATTTAGATCTTTATTCAAATAAACAAGTAAGAGTATCTTAATACATATCAACTTTAGGATACATTAAATAAAGAAAATTCTTCTACAGATAAGTTATCAACATTGCAAGTGCAGTAGCCTAAACTTTAAAGCAATTGGTTCAAAACAAATCCAACTCTAACCCTAAACACACACATATAATTGAAATAGAATACATTTTAAAACCAGTATATTAAATTTGAATTTTCATTTTTGTTCCTTTAAATTTTCTTCAAAACAAGCTGGAATTTCAAAGATCTATAATAACGCATCATGAGAAATCAATTTGAAAAGCAAGAAAAATCGCATAATGTAATGAAAGAACACAAAACTGCAACTAACAACTAACTTGTAACCAAACGTGAATTAATTGATCTACATCTAGTTGATGCTAAAACAAGTGATCATAAACTAGAATTGAAAAGATCAATTAAGGAACCAAAAGGAAAACTGATTTGAAGAACAAAAAGTGCAAGAAAATACAAGAATTAACTAGAAACAACTAAAATATAAAGTGAAATCAACCGAAACTCACTGAGTTGATGAAAGAAAAAATTAGGTCTAGAAGCTTAGAATGAAAATGAACTCAAAATGAGTAGAGAAACAATTCATCAATCAAGTTTGCTACAAAATTCTACAAGAAAATGGCAGCAAAATAGAGAAAAACCAGCTGAATGAATGAGCAACTCAAGTGATACTCAAAACAAAGAAAAATAGAGCATTAACAACTAAATCTATCCAAACACCAAATGAATTCATGAAAATAAATGCAATCAATTAAAAAATAACAAGTAAACATGTAAAACTAAGAATGTAAAGCATGAGAGAATCAAATCGAACACCTAGAAGGAGAAAGGATCATCATTCATCAAGTTCTCATGCATGGATCGTTTCTGCCTTCTGGAGTCAGCCTTAACTTTGAAGAATTAATTGTACTTTTACAGATGGAATTTGTGGCTAAATTTTTACTGAATTATATCCCTATGAACTAGGAATCTAGGAAAAAACCGTTGAAGTAAATCAAGATAGAATTCACTGAGTTTTGATCAAAAGACTGAAAATAGGTCAGGTGCATGATTTTGAAACCAGATTTGAGTTCAACGTGAATTTTACAGAATTTGAAAAGGAAATCACAAGAATTTGTAAATTTCATTATGAAAACCTTAAAGAACATTCAAAAAGAGTGTAGGAAACCTAATATTGTAACAAGATTCAATTAAGAAAACTAAAATTAAAAGCTATTTGGTTGGAGAGAAAATGAAAATGATAGCAGATCGGGTTTTGACAAGAAAAATGAAAGGTAAAATATCAGTGTTATGCTCTAAGTTGCACCAGCAAAGATATATGGAAAGCATAAACTTCTTAAAAGATAGTTGATTAGTCATAAAATATGGCTTAAACAGGGTTCAAAAAAGTATGAACAAGCATCAACAAATATCATACAGACATTCATGTGAAACCATGGCCTCCCACCCTAAAACCTCTCAGCTTCTGACAAATTATTAAAAGTTCTTTTTGTAATAGAATACAAGATTCAAGTACATTAAGTTATTATAAATTTATACTTTTATACAGTTCTTTTGATTCGAAAGATCTTCTTTCAAAACAATTATGTTTCTCACTTTCTCTCACATTCACCAAAGCACATTTAACACATTAAATCAAATAGCAGGCAAAGATTTCTATATTAAACTATCAGAGATAGAGGAAAAGCATTCACATATAGATATGAGATAAGTGAGAGCAACCTTGTGTTGGAGTACTTAAAGAGCTTTCTAGCTACTGAAAAGACTAGAAGAGCTATCTCAGCATTGCAAAAAATGGAAAGCTCATGAGTTTTCTTGAAAAGTCCTCATCTCCTCATTAAGAAAGTCACCTGCCTCGTTGCTACATTTGTCAATCTTCTTGATTTGAATTTTCTTTCTTGCCATTCTCTTCCAAGAAAAAAGCTGGGGAAAGAAAAGAAATTATAGAGAAGAAAGAGGAGGTTTAAATTTTGGAAAAAAATTTTAGCTGCGCCATTTTTTCACGATAGCGGGGTTTACTTAAAAAAAATGCCACTATTTGCAAAAAAGATTATTGAAGGTATTTCAGGTGAAAAATACATTCAATAATCCTTTTAAATTTTTTAGAGAGGATTATTGAAGGTATTTTCTACAAAAAAACACCTTCAATAATCTCCTCCAATTTTTTAGAGGGGATTATTGAAGGCGTTATTGATGGCATTTTTTTGGCTAAAAATGCCTTCAATAATCCCTTTCATTTTTTATGATGAGATTATTAAAGGTGTTTTTAACCAAAAACGCTTTCAATAATCCCATTCAATTTTTTAGGGAGGATTATTAAAGGCGTTTTTTGTAAAAAAATACCTTCAATAATCCCTTTTATTTTTTATGAGGGGATTATTGAAGGCATTTTTCAATAAACAGCTTCAATAATCTCCTTCAATTTTTTATAAGGGATTATTGAAGATGTTTTAGGCAAAAAACATCTTGAATAATCTGCTTATAAAAGATAGAGATGATTATTGAATGCGTTTTTTGTCAGAAATGTCTTCAATAATTCCCCTAAAAAATTGTAGTGGATAATTAAAGGCGTTTTGTTATCAAAATCACCTTCAATAAATCTTCTTGTTAATAAATTTGTCAAAAATGGAGTAGCGTTATCGATTAGAGCGTACGGTCGTTAATCATAAGGTTGTAAGTTCGATCCCTCCCTTTAACATTTTTTAAGTTTTTTGAGAGTTATTGAATGCATTTTTTACCAGAAGTACCTTCAATAATCCCTTGAAAAATTTAAAAAATACTGAAAGAAGAGATCAAACCTACAACTTTATGGTTAATGCCCGTATACTCTAACCGACAATACTGCTCTATTTTTGACAAATTTATTGACAAGGAGATTTATTGAAGGCATTTTTGACCAAAAATGCCTTTAATAATCATCTACAATTTTTTAGGAGAATTATTGAAGGCGTTTCTGGCAAAAAATACCTTTAATAATCGCTTTTATTTTTTATGATAGGATTATTCAAAGCATTGTCTACCAAAAACACATTCAATAATCCTTTATCTATTTTTTGTGAGAGGATTATTCAACGTATTTTCTGTAAAAAACGCCTTCAATAATCACTCCTTATTTTTTAGAAAGGATTATTCAAAGCGTTGTAGTCGATAAATGCCATTAATTTTTATCTTTAATGACGTTTATAAATATAAATGTCGCTATTTAAATATTTAATGGTATTTTGATAAAAAATACCTTTAAGTTGTATAACAACACAAAAACTAGCGGTATTTTTTTAAGCAAAACACCACTACAAAATTGCCACTAATATTCTATTTTCTTGTAGTGATTTTCATATACATTAATAGTTAATCACATTAAAATGAAGTACTAATCGCTTTAGTTTCATTGATAATTGATATCCATCCTCCTTGATATAAAAGTTAATAGAAAGTTTTCTAAAAAATGAAAAGAGTTAATACAAAGTTGTGTCATAAGACCGCTTATAAATAAAAATAAGTTTAATTACATTTTTACTAAACTAAATATTCCGGGTATGAATGGTTTTCTTTTTTTTTTTAACTAATACCAACATTATCTTTCACCAAACAGAAGCTGCCAAATGCAGATTAATAATTTAGCTTTTCAAGAAGCCGCCAAATGCTTGCATAAAGTTATTAAATGATATCAAACTTATCTTCAAGGGCAATAATTTCAATGAACCATGAAAAATATATAAATGTTGCACTTTTTGACAGCATTGTTCAATACATATGTCGTTTTTCTAAAATTTTTTAATTGATTTTTTATATATTTTATGATAAAAATATTATAAGTTTTTAATGAAATATTTAAATTATAAATATATTAATTAATATGATATTCATATTTAATATGATTAATTTTAAATAATAATATTATTAAATAAATAATCTTTAATATATCATTTTAATTAATAAATTTATAATTTAAATATCAAATTAAATATTTTAATTTAATTTAAAGTTCATTCATTAATATTAATCCTTTGGAAAAAAAAAAAAAACCGCGGCTAGATCGCTGGACTCAATTATTGTACTCTTGAAAAAACAATTATAATTTTTAGAAAAAAAAAATTATACTATCGTAATTGATTTGGTAATAATAAACTCATTATATGATGTTGACTAATCAACGAACCTTCATTAATCTATTTTTTATGATGAAATGGGAAATTTATATACATTGAAAAAAATAATTATTTAATAATTTTTTTACTATATTATTTTTAATTATATTATTATTTTTTTTCATATAAATAATACGTACATTATTTTTTATTTAATATGTGAAAATTTGAAAATATATTATAATTATTTTAATAATATATTTTCATACTAGATTATATTTTTTATTTTAAAAATGTAGTTTATATAAAAATTATAGATTTTAAAAAAATAATTATTTTGATAATGGATTATGTTTTTTATTTAAAAAATGTAATCTTTTATAACTTTTTGAAGGTTATGAGAAATAAAAAATAGAATCGAGAAGGAAAGAAATAACAAGTACTTAAAAATGTGAAAGGAAAAGGGAAAAAATATTTTTTATTTCTTTTTTTTGGGATTTTTTTTCTTAGGAGGGAAAAGAAATAGAGGTTTGTGTTTTTTTTAATGAGTATATATATATTTTTTTCCTTTAGGAAAGGATAAAAAAAAAAGAGAAAAAAAAGAAAAGTTATAGATTTTTACATTTAAATAACAATTTGGTTTTTATAGCAATTTTTCTCTTACAAGAAACAAACAAAAATTACTAATAAATTATGAGAGACCATTTTCAAAATAAGCTTGGGGCGGATCTAATATTTATGAAGATTAAAAAATAGAATATTTAAAAAATAATAATATTCTTTAGGTCCCTCTAAAAATTTTCTTTGAACACTCTTTTTTTCATAAAATTAATAAATTTGAAAAAAAAAATGATATCAAAATAAAAAATTTTGAATCATCATTAAATTAAGGGTAATTAATATTTGAAAGTGAGGTAACCTTTTATGTTTCATTGTCTGATGGAATCGAATGATATCGTTGTTGTCAGATGGAAGTTAATTTTATACCAGCAAAGAAAAAACTTTGTGATATAAGATAGTAGGGTTTTAAACCAACGAAATATGAACAAATAAATATATATCTATACATTGTTTATTTATTTATTTTTTAAAGTATTTGGATTTGGTTTGTGTTTGATAAAAAAATTACTCTATTCGTTAAAATTCAATTCATTTAAATAATAAAAATTTACATTTAATTTGTATTCGATTTAATTAAATTAAATGAATTTATTTATAAATATAAAATAAATATATTTATGAATATATATATATATATAAATAAATATATGCATAAATAATAAATAAACCAACCTAGCCGAATATCTTTATGTTCAAACCTTGGCTTGACTTAATTTATTAATCCTGAACAAGAGCCGAGCTTTACAAGAACTAAAACGCTTTGTTCAAACTCAGCTAATTTAGTTTAGCCAAGCTCAAGCTCTAAACAAGCTTGCAGCATAATTAAGCTAAAAAAGGCCAAGAACGACCAATGTCTAGCGCATTTTATGTGGGCCCAGCACATGAAGTCAATTACTGACTATTGACTTGTCAACAAAGACATGAAAATTTAAAACATGATATGATAATATGATATAAATATAATACGCATATAAGATACAAAAGTGATATAATTTAAAATTTTAGTAATAATTATATCTAGGTTTAATAAAATCAAAAAAATAAATTTTATATTTTCGTATCGATATAATTTATAATAATAATTTTTGTATAAAACATGATATGGATACACAAATTTTAATATTTTATATAATACGAATACATGAATCGTTAAGTTTATGAAAAGATATATGAGGTAGACTTCTTTTTATAGAAACCATGGTTTTTTATTCTCACTTGTTATTTTGATGTGAGATGCAGGGCAGAATTATTTTTAAGTCTCATTTTTTT
Source organism: Durio zibethinus (assembly GCF_002303985.1). The sequence continues at coordinate 7,776,712 of NW_019168004.1, forward strand.
CACTAATGGTCATTTTTGGGTCTGTGAAATTTAATTTATAATAATAATTTTTATAAAAATTATGGATGATTTTAATATATTAATATATACCTATTAATGATGCAATATTAAATTGTGTTTCGAACTTAGTTAAAAGATATTCAAACTTAAAAGTATTAACTTGAAAAAGATTAAATGAGCTCTTATTGAGATTTTTAAGTGAACTTGTTCATGAATAGCTTATCAAAAAAATTTAAACAAACAAACCCTAAATGAATATAAATGAACCTTAAAATATGATTAGAATAAAAGATAAAAATATAAATTTGTTATTATTATAAACGAATAACAAACGAACAGTAAACAAACAATAAACAACGAATTGGTTTTAAATGAATTTTAAACGAGTGTGTTGTGAACATAAATGAACCAAACAAACCTCTGCTCATGTTTGGTTCATTTAATAAACAAACATAAAAATTCTGTTTAAGATTGTTTGTTAAGCTTAATAAATGAATATAAATAAATAAAAACCAAACATATTCATGAACAGTTTGTCGAAAGCTCTATTCTTTTACACCTCTAATAGTTAGAGGAATTTTCTAAATAATATATTCATGAATATAAAATATTGGATGAAACAAATTCAAAATTTTGGAAAGAACAATATTTTCATAAGTTACAATCACCTTGAGATGAAGTCTATAGTCAATAGTACCTGAGATATTCATATATCATAACCCTATGGTAGAAAATTAAGACTATTTAAACTCTATAAAAAATAGAGTTTATTTTGATTTAAAGCAAATTATAGAACATTACTTTAAAACAAAGCTGTTAAGCAAGTTAAAAGTAGATTCAGAGATAAACAATGTACAAAAACATTAGATTTTGAATGAGAATTCCATTGTAAATCACAACCTAAAACCTATTCTATGAAATACAAAAAGAATAGAAGGTATAAATTAGTCAAATGGAAGCCCAAAAAGAATAAGTTTGATAAAAAGAAAAAATTTGTTAAAAGAAAAACTTCTAAGAAATCTAAATGTAAATGTTTTATTTGTAATGAAGAAAGGCATTTCGTACCATAACATCCTAACAAAGGAAAAAACGCTAAAAAAGTTATCAAAACTCTTGAAGAAACAAATTTGGAAATTTGTTTTGGAGAAAAAATTTTTAAAGATGAAATTATTTATGAATTAATCTCTGAAATATATTCAAATTTTGAAGATGAATATATTTTTATAATGAATCCTAGTAATATTCTTGAAATGAATAATCAAATTATTTCAGAAACCATAAAAGACACCTGCTAAAAATCAATAACTGACAAAATTAAGTGATGTTTTAAGACAAGAACTTAATATTTCAGATGATAGACTAGAAAAACTACAATCATTAAAAAAGATGAAATCTATAAGTTTTCTATTTATTCAAAATTTACATATTGGGTTCAAAGGCATATAGAAAAATATAGTGGAAACACTACAGCTAATGATTCTAATCAAAGATCAATAGATATCTGATTATTTACTAAAGAAAAATGAAGTGTATTAAACAAAAATACCCTGAGCTCAGATATATTCATTTAGGAATCATAATGATAACTATCAAAGCTCTATTTAGAATTGGTAATGATACACCAATCATAGCAATTCTAATTGATAAAAGATTTGAAAACCCTTTTAAAGCGGTAATATAAGGAATTCAATCAAATTTAGTAACATGAGTAGTTTGATTTAAAGTAAAAGTAAAGTACTTTATTTCGATCAATGATCCATTAATAAAAGACTGCCTATGACTTCAAATAATGATAAAAAAGTTAGGACTTCGAAACACTGCTCATTATTTATCCTTTAATTGGACATCTATAAATGAATTTACTAATCAAATTTATGCTTCTATTAAAGAAATCGATTCTATGGTTATATAAATTTTTGAACCTCAACCTTTTGATTTAGAAATCAATCCAAGATTAATGAATTTTAAAGATTTGTCAATACCCACTAGTTGGTTATTAGAAGGAATCACTGAACCTGCACCTTCATCAAACTAGTATAATTTTTTCCATCAAGAAATAACCTATATTTTAAAACCTAGATAACAATAGTTCTAGTAAAAACCTAGTATTACAATCATCCTCTCCAACACCTTTTTTCTCAAATAAAAAAAGTGCAGATACTAAAAGTCTCGAGAGTGAACAACTATTTTGCTCGCGTAAACATTCATTTCATTTGCAACCTTAATCTATAGGAATAAAAAATGTCAATATACCTATTTTTCCAAGCGATAGCCTAAGAAATAATCAAGAAAACTCTATTTATAACTCTGTAAATTTAGTTTTAAATTTTTTTTTCTCTCAAAAGTACAAAAAAAGAAGATATAAAAAATTTAGCCATCATAACCCAATACAAAATTGGAGATGATGAGGTTATAACATTTTCTAATAATCAGCCAAAAAAGTATTATATCTGTAGACACCTATTTGTGTCCAGGCCCAACTAGGGCTCATTGATGTACGGGCCCAAATAGGCCCATTGATATCTGAGCCCAACCAAGCCCATTTATAATCAGGCCCAATTAAGCCCATCCACGTCTAGGCCTGATTAGGCCTATTTAGGCCCCAACTAGATAGTTTTTTTATTTATTATTATATTATTATTATTTTTTTCTTTTCTGAGTTTTTTTTTTCTTTAATGCTTTCTTTTTTTGATCCAAATCACACGTGCACAAAGGATGAAATTGAGATCAGATTGGTCAAACACAAAATCGTATCAACTGGAATTTTGGACCCAAAAATCATGCTGGACAAAATACAATCCTAGGATTCAAGCCTGGGATTGATTCTGTCCGTTTCCTAAAATTATTCCTAAAACTGCCTATAAATTGGATTGATTCTATAGAAGACGGACACACAAAAATTTGGATAGAGAGTTATTGAAAAAATTTAGGAAATTTTAGGTAAAAACAGTTCTAGGAGTTTAATTTTGGGATTTTAGGTTTAATCTAAAATTGTGGGTTTGATCTTAGGTTTTTGGGTTAGAATTAGGGTTCAGGATGATTCTGGGAGGTTTTGGGAGTAATATAGGCAAAATTTGGAGAAATTTGGGTTTTTTTTTTCTAGAATTTTTGGGTTTTTTTGAAGAACTTTGAATTTTTCGATGAAATTTTTCGACGAAAATTGAAGTTTCCGGCAAGATTCCAACAAGGTTTCCCAAATCAGGCACGTTTTCCATATATCGATGGGTTTTTCAGTTTTTGATTCAATTTTTCGATAACATCCCCAAAAACTGACGAGATTCCTAATTTTCGATTGAATTTGTCGACGAATTTTCTATAGAGAGGGCAGAGGAAAATTAGCTAGAGAGAGAGAGAGAGGGGGGAAGAGGCTTTTGAGTAGAAAGGCAATAGACTTGGCTTATATATCACCTCGACACAACGTCATTTGGCAACTTAGGATTCACGTGAACCCGACTTAGGATCCGTGCACTGACTTGGTATCGACCTGACCTGATCGTAGGTTTTTTTTTTTCATTTTATTTTTCTTTTTTGATTTTATTTTTAACAAAAATTTTTTATTATTTTTTGGTTTTATTTAAAAAAAAAAAGAGTTATTTCTACCACTTTTATTTCAAAAAAAAAAGAAACAAAGTAAAAAGAAAAAATGAAGTTCTAAAAAAAATAAATAACATAAAATAAAATTTGAGAGGTTTACTATTTTCTTTATGGAATAAAAGTTAATAAATCCGATGACGGAGCCTCTTCAGAGTAGGACACTAGTCTCTATGAATACTCCTGAGGTGAAAGAATTATCCTAAATTGCTACCAAACTATTGGGATAATTTTAAGGTTGATTTTCAATATTAAATTATTTGGTAAATCATAAAAACGATCAAGGCTTGGATAATTTGAAATCAAAATTGGTACCATCCTTGGATAGGCGCTATGGGGGTGCTACAACCTTCCCCATGCGTAACCAACTCTTGAACCTAATATCTCTTTTGCAGATGAGATCCAATTAGGTGGTCAATCACACCTAGACAAAAAAAATTGGTGGTAACTTTCTTCTAACCCATATCTAGTGATAGGTCCACGGATCTATGCGTTACGACAATTTGGTGACTCCATTGGAAACATTATGAGTCAAGCCAATGAATGATTTCTTATTATCCAAGCCTTGCTTAATAAGCTTAAAATTATTTTATTCCCTTTTATTGCTTATATCTACTTTATTATTTATTTTCCTTGTATATATTTACTTATTTAGTTGTTCATATTTACTTTTATTAGTTGTATATATATATATATATATCTATCATTCATCAACATGTGCATAATATAAGCCCTCCACCCGGGCTCTACCTTTAAGAGGAGTGAAGTATCTATGCCTTCATGAGATTTCATGTCTCTGCATGAGCTTGCGAAACACTCTCACTCAAATTGAACCCTTTCTGCTTGTAGCTTATGATGGGTGAAGATTGGGGTGCCTTGCTGGTCTATAATGGACCATGATATGGGGAACAATTTGAGAACCTTTTAGAAATAACCCAAACCATATATAATTAACTTTAGAAGCCCAACTATAGATAGAGCCTTATCTTCCCACCCTTTGTAGATAATCCAAAATTCTAGGTCATATTGTTATTTTAATTGCAATGTGATGTTTACTCTATGTTTTATTGAAATGACTAACTAATTTCTTTGTCTTATTTTTATTTTTTTTCCTTTTGTGCACATTCATAAATACGTTTACAAATTGCATAGTATTTGTACCCCAAAGCTATTTCAACAAAAACCCTCATAGATTCCACAGAATGTCAAGTTTACGTCTCATCTATGTTGTTTAAATGTGACTTTCCCATAGAAGTGAGGATAGAATCAGAAAAAAAGCAACAAAAAAAGGATATTGCTTACCACAAGATTATATCTCTACATTATCAAGAGAAGTCCATTTACTCCTCAAACATAATGATTTGAAAAGCCTATCAGACATGTGGAATGATATGACCCCTTCAAGGCATAAGGCTTTTTGTGAGAAGTTTAGGCATATTGCACATCTATTATCCGTGAAGGTTGATTACTCATTTATCAAGATGATGGTACAGTTTTGGGATCCTTCCTATCGATGTTTCATCATGAATGAGGTTGATCTAGTACCAATAATAAAGGAATACTCAACTCTAGTGGGTATGCATCTACTATATCTAGATAGAGTATACATGAAAAAATACAAATTAGGAAGTCACAAGAAGCTGGGTCAGATCTTAAGAGTGGGAAAAGAGGTCATAAATTAATACATCCAAGAGAAAAGAGATCACAAGGGTATTCCATAAGAGATGCGCCCAGATTTCATTGTCAAGCATCCAGATGATGATCAGGGAATAGATGCATTTGCTCTTACCATATATGGATTGGTCATTTTCCTAAGGTTTTAGGCCACATTGAGATAGAAGTGGTGGATTTATTTGAGCATATTGAAAAGGGGTGTAATCTTTCACTAGCTATCTTGGCAAAAACCATCAGATCACTGACTTTTTGTAAGCAGAATGATAAAGCACGTTTCATGGGCTACATACCTTTATTATATGTATAGATGAAAAGCCGCTTTGAATGCAAGAAAAGTGCTTTTACCAAACTTTATTTCTATACTCAAAATCTGATTAAGGAGTTTTATCAGAGTATTTAGCCAAAAGTAAAGACTTAGAAGGAGTGGAAGTGTCTACTGCAAGGGCTCACAGTTGGTTAAGTAAAATGGTTAGTTTTTTGGATGAACAGGGGAACCTATGTTGTATCAATGTGGAGATGAGACAATGGTCCCATTTTTAGGTCTATGGGGGTCAACAAGTTTGCACAATTGATGGTAAAGAGATAACATGGATCCAAGCAGTTTACTCTTATGACCTCCAAACTCAGCCAGTTTGACTATTCATATGGGGAGCCTAGAACTTATCAAAAAATTGATAGTATGATTAAGATTGGGAAAAAGCCTAAAAAAGTCAGCGTAGGGCCATTAACTACTAGAGTCACTGAAGGCTATTTGATTTGAAAAAATAAAAAGGGTTAAGAGATTACATTTGTGCCTTAGGATCATCACTTACTAGTGGGCCAAAAGTCAGACAACAAGCTTTTAGAGTTAGAACATGAAATGGAAAAAGAGAAACTGAAGGAAAAAATTTTGAAGCTATAGGAAAAAAAGGACCAGTGGTAAAATAAAGTAAAAAAAATTAGAAATCTAAGTCCATAGGATCTCCAAGCAATATAGCAAGGCCCAGAAAGTTGTTAGAGAATGGGATGATACCCTTAAGGAGCTAAAAACACTACGACAAGAACATAAGAGGTTGCGCAAAAGTGTAGGCTAAAAAAATAAATAACACTAATCTGGTGCATAAAAATGAAGAGTTGAAAGAAGAGCGTGATCAAATAAAAGATACTTTTATAAAGGTTGAGCAGGAGAATCAATGAGTTTCAGATATATTCTGACTCTGACATCAAAGTTGAATGAATAAAAAATTCATGTCAGAACCCTCATAGAAAGGTATAGAGAGTTATCCTATCAGGTGTGATACGACAAAAGAGAAGGGTTGAAAAGATAAAGATACATAGAGCACCTCACAGCTTAGATAGGTAAGGCCGTGATTAAAGCAAGTGAGATGGCAGAAAAGGCTAAGGCACTGAGAGCTTCGATTACACCAACATAAGAGCATGGATAGAAATTGTTAAACTTCATTAAGGAGGCTAAGGACCAATATGAGCAAGTTAGGCATTTTTATAGAGGAACAATATTAGATTTGAGGTAAAACAGACTCCTGTGGAATAAATAAAAATTTTCTTTTATTGAATTTCTTTTAAGGGATTTTCTTTTTTATTTTTCTCTTTTTTTTTCATTTCCATGCATTTGCATCACACTTATTCATTCATTAGCATAACATTATCATTAATTATGGTACTAAGGTGCAAGAATAGATACACATCCATACAATACCCGGGCTAGAACCAAGAGGGTGGAATAGGACAATGCAAGTTGCCTTGAGAGGATAGAAAAAGCTCAAGAGGCATTGGAAGAAAAGTTGAGCAGGATTCTAAAAGCGTTAGAAAAGGTAAACAGAGGAAAAAAAATAGAGGGGGATGCCTCACTGGAAGCTACTGAATCAGCATATCCTCCAGGTTTTGGTTTACAATAAACTCAAATTGCTCTAATATTCTAACCTCAACAGGCAGCTCTTTCAAGATACAATTACTCGGGAATGACCTATGCACCCGATCACGAAAATATCTAAAGTTATGATAATCCTATTTATGTTGAAAATATGGCTGAACCTATTCAGCTCCTTACTATAGATGAGGCAAAAGAGAAAAAAAACTACAGATAGTTGTGCCCTTAAAAAGTTCTAAAACTGATCAAGCAATAAATAGGCTGAAAGAAAGATTATGGGCTATAGAGGGCATTGATTTTTATGGATCTATGGATGCAATGAAAATTTGCCTAGCACCAGATGTGGTGATGCCACCCAAGTTTAAAGTGTCGAAGTTTGAGAAGTATGATGGTACTAAGTGTCCTATCACACATATCACTATGAACTGTCGTAAAATAATGGCACATGCTAGTAATGAGAAGCTGCTTATGCATGTGTTTCAAGATAGCTTAACTAGATTCGCAGTAAGGTGATATGTTCAGTTAGATGAGACCTGCATAAAGACATGAAAAGATCTAATTAGATCTTTTATTAATCAGTACTATTATATCATTGACATGGCTTCTAACTAACTTTTCCTACAAGCAATAAAAAAGAAGGCATCGAAATCATTCAAGCAATATGCTTAAAGGTGGCGGGATGTGGTTGCCTAGGTACAACCTTCTTTAATAGAGAATAAAACTATTATGCTATTTGTGAGCACTCTAAAGTCGCTTTATTATGAGAGGATGATAAAAAATGTGACTAAAAATTTTACTAATATGGTGATTTCAAGAGAGATTATTGAAAATGCCATAAAAATGGTAAGCTTGAAGAGAGTGAGTCTTCTAAAAGAACACCCAAGAAGAAGGAGAGTGAAACTTAAGCTATGAGTCTTGAAGTGCAGTAATTCATAAGCTACATTCGACCTACTTACCCTATATACCACCATACGGTAAACCATACTTATGTATCTCTTTATCAATTAATTACCCAATCATCTTATCCATATTCACCAAGATTTCCTGCTCATAAAGTCAGTACTACCAATAATAATAAAGAACCACAAAGTAAGGAAAGTGCCATCTTTGACCCTATACCCATAAGCTATATAGAACTATATCAAAAATTTTACAAAAATCATTTAATTGCTCTTATCCCTGCCAAATAGCTTGAACCTCCATATCCTAAATAGTATGATTTCAATGCTCATTGTGACTAACACTTTGGAGTAGCAGGATATTCTACCAAAAACTATGTTCCCTTCAAGCATAGAGTACAAAGCCTAATCAAGGAAGGGTTGATAAGTTTCGACACTATAGGGAATCCAACGCCCAATGTTAGTGGGAAGCCTTTACCCAGTCATATGATCAATGCTTTGGATGTGGGTGGAAAACATGTGAAAAAAAGAGTATATGAGCTTAAAATGCCATTTAGCCAGTTGTATGATGTCCTACATGAAGTAGGATTGATACAGCTAGTAATTCTATGCACCTACATGAGAGGACACATCCCTAATCAAAAGTGTAAGTATCACAATGGAGCTTCGGGGTATTTTATTGAGAAATATTGATAATTTCACCAATAGGTGTAAAAACTAATAGACTCTTACCAGATAGAATTATATGAAGAGTCAAAAGCCTCTGAAAATATCAAGGTGGCCATGACAGATAAGTAGGTGCCAAAATCTATCACTATACATTGTAAGGAGAGGCCACAATTAGATGGGAATAAGTTTGTTCCCAAACTAGTAGCTCTCAAAGTTCCACGCCCATTTATTTATAAAGATGACAAAACAGCACCTTGGAAGTATAAGTTTGAGATGATGACTCAGGGCAAAAAAAAAATATACCAAAATCTAAAATTGCCAATATAATAAAGGTAGAGGGCATAACTAGAAGTGAGAGATGTTACACTCTGACAACTTTGGAAAAAGAAAAAAAATCAGATTAAATTAGAGATTCTAGATGCCTTAAAATTCATGCTTGAAAAGAAGGCTTGCGAGTTTTTGAAGTTAGTCAAGCACAATAAATATTTTGTGATTGAGCAATTAATAAGATGCTAGCCAAAATTTCTCTACTATCACTTCTCCTAAACTCTAAACCACTCGCAATACTTTGTTAAAGGTATTGAATCAGGTTTATGTGACCCATAATGTCTCTGTAGAGTATATGAATCACTTGGTAGAGAATCTAGTGGTGCCATACCATATCTCCTTCAGTGATGATGAGATTTCATCGGAAGGTAGAAGGAGCATCAAGGCACTACATGTCACTATTAACTGTAAAGGCCACATAGTAGCTAAAGTCCTTATTGATAATGGATCAGCTATTAATGTCATGCATATGTCAACTTTAGCCAAGCTACCCTTTGATATGTCCTATATCCAAAATAGTCAGATGGTGGTTCAAGCATTTGACGAGATTAGACGAGAGGTCTTAGGGGATGTTGAGCTACTTATACAGATTGGGCCTTGTGTCTTCAACATAACATTTTAGGTCATGGATATCTCTCTATCATATAGTTATTTATTAGGAAAACCATGGATCCATAAGGTGGGTGATGTCCCTTTTTCATTGCATCAAAAGATCAAATTCAATGTAGAAGGACAATTAGTGATTGTAGCTGGGGAAAAAGATTTACTGGTGATCCAACCTATAAATGCCCTATATGTGGAAGCGACAGAAGAATTATTAGAGTGCTCTTATCGATTTTTTAAACCTACTAATGTAATGGGTGAAAGACTTAAATTTAGTTAGATTATGATTAATCAGATGGTTAACAAGGGTTAGAGTATTGGGCTCGACTTGGGCAAAAGCCTTCAAGAGATAAGGGAAATTCCTAAGATTAAATATTACAGTTGCAGATTGAGATTGGGTTATGAGATGAAAGAATGGCAAAGCAATAATAAAAGGGTGCAAAATGGGTCGATGATCTTCCCTCATTTAAATGAAACTTTCATTTTTAAAGCTGAAAAAGATACAAAAGTGGAACCAAAGTGGGAGAAAGCTTTTGCCAAGCTATCCATTCACATGGTGGATAATGGAAACCAAAACGAGAAAGCCTTGGTTTATCCCTACCTGTCAGGATATGAATTACAAAATTGAAGGGTCATCCAAATACCTATTATTTTTTATTTTTCTTCAATGTAATCACATCTCTTAATTACTTATGCCCAAAAACATTAGGATAAACTCTTATGTTTGGGCCTTTTATTTTTCATTATTTTAATAAAAGTAAGAGCATGCATTTTGTTCATTTCTTCCATTCCATTCATTACCCCATCAAAATTTTTTGCCAATATTTCCTATTCTATTAACTTTCAAGTCCCTAAATAAATACGAAGGTAATCATGACAATGATCCAGGATTTAACTTTGAAAATTCAATTAATACCGATGAACTTGATACTGAAGAAAATTCTGAGAAATACACTTTGTCCTCAGATTTAATGAGGCTAATTGAATAGGAAGATAAACCATTGAGCCTCATCAAGAAGTGGTTGAATTAATCAATGTAGGTGATGCCGAAAACAAAAAAGAAGTCAAGATTGGTATTTCACTCTCAGTTCTTAACCGCCATCAGTTAGAGGATTTGCTTTGGGAGTTTAGGGATGTATTTGCTTGGTCCTACCAAGATATGCCTAGACTAAGCATCAAAATAGTGGAATATAGGCTACCATTAAAGCCAAAATACAAATCGGTACATCAAAAGCTAAGAAGAATGCAATCGGAGATGCTATTGAAAATCAAAGAGGAAGTCAAAAAGCAATTTGATGTAGGCTTCTTGCAAGTGGCCAAATATCTTGAATGGGTGGCTAATATAGTACCTATCCTCAAAAAAGATGAAAAGATACGGATGTGTGTAGACTATAAAGATCTAAATAGAGCTAGCCCTAAAGACAAGTTTTCTTTACCTCACATTGATACTTTGGTGGATAATACAGCCTGACATTCAGTATTCTCTTTCATTGATGGATTCTCTGGCTATAATTAGATAAAAATGGCTCTAAATGACATGAAAAAGACCACTTTTATCACTATATAGGGGACCTTTTGTTATAAAATCATGCCTTTGAACTGAAAAATATAGGGACAACTTATCAGAGGGCCATGGTAATACTTTTTCATGACATGATGCATAAAAAGATTGAGGTGTACGTGGATGACATGATTACAAAATCCAAAAAGGGAGAGGTTCATGTAGTCAACCTTAGAAAATTATTTGAGAGGTTGAGGAAGTTTCAGCTCAAACTAAATCCAACCAAATGTACATTCAAAGCCAAGTTAAAAAAGTTGTTATGATTTATAGTCAATGAAAGAGGGATAGAAGTGGATTCAGACAAAATTTGGGCTATTCATAATTTATCCCCACCAAGCACATAAAAAGAGGTTCAAAGTTTTTTAGGTAGATTGAACTATATACCCCGATTCATTTCTCAACTCACTCATAAATGTTACCCCTTTTTCAAACTCCTTTGGAAGAATAATCTTGGGGAATGGAATGAATAATGCCAATAAGCCTTCAATAAAATTAAGTAGTACTTATTAAACCCTCTAATATTAGTACCTCATGTTTCGATAAAACTATTGATTCTATACATAGTTGTATATGAGGGATCAATGGGATGTGTGTTGGGCCAACAAGATAAATTCGACAAGAAAGAGAAAGCTATTTATTACCTGAGCAAGAAATTCACAGAATATGAGTCTAAGTATTTATCACTAGAGAAAATATGTTATGCTTTAGCTTAGACAACTAAAAGACTTAGACAGTACATGCTTTACCATACAACTTGGCTTATAGCTAAACTGATCCCATTAAATACATCTTCGAAAAGCCCTCACTATCAGAAAAAATCGTAAGATGGTAAGAGATGCTTTTGGAATATAGCATAGCATATGTGAGCCAAAAAGTGATTAAAAGAAGTGTCATTGCTGAATTCTTGGTAGATAGGGCCGCTGATGATTATGAGCCCATGAAGCTTGATTTTCCATATGAGGAACTAATGGTCATCTCAGAGTTAGAAGAGGATGATGATGAAGAAGAGATATGGATGATGTATTTCAATGGAGCTGCTAATGCCATGGGGCATAAGATTGGAGTAGTTTTAATATCTCCAACAAAACATTACTATTCTGTTACAATAAGATTGAATTTCAACTACACCAATAATATAGCTGAATATGAGGCTTGTGTCATGAGATTACATGCTGTTTTAGATAGGAAAATTGAAACATTAAGAGTGTTTGGGGATTCAGCTCTAGTTATTTATCAACTAAAAGGTGAATGGGAAATAAGGGATTCAAAGCTTATTTCTTATCACAAATACATCTTAGAGCTATGTAAACAATTCAAAGCAGTTCATTTTGAACACTTGCCTCATGAAGAAAATCAGATTGCAGATGCCTTGGCTACCTTAGCTATAATGGTAAAGATTGCTTAGCCCATCAAATTAGATATCAAGGATGTACTAGTACATTATGCTAACTTGGAAGAAAATGAGGATGGCCACCCTTGGTACCATGATATTATGTGATATCTAAAGAATCAGCAGTACCAGATCTAGCAATAAAAAATGATAAGAGAATCTTGAGAAGATTGGCTATGGGATTCTTTTTAGATGGGGAAATTTTGTATAAAAGAGGCAAATACCAAGTGTTATTACACTGTGTAAGTGCTTCTAAAGCCAAAAAGATTATTGAGGAAGTTCACAATGATGTATGTGGAGCACATACAAATTGGCATATAATGGCAAGACAGGTCATGCGGGTTGGATATTATTGGATGAAAATGGGAAAAGATTGCATTGATTATGCTTGAAAATGTCACAAATGCCAGATTTATGCTAATAAGTTAATGCTCTACCCAGTGCTTTACATGTTATAGCACTACCTTGGCCATTTTCTATGTAAGGAATGGATGTCATTGGTCCCATCACACCAAAGACCTTAAACGAGAATAGGTTTATTTTTGTGACGATTGACTACTTCACTAAATAGGTCAATGCCACCTCTTTTATAACTATGACTAGATTAGTGGTTTGCAAATTCATTAAAAGAAAAGATAATATATAGATATGGGCTTCTAAAAAGGATCATCTTTGACAACACAAAGAATTTGAATAACAAAATGATGCAAGAAATATGTGTTTAGTTTAAAATCAAACACCATAATTCAACTCCATATCACCCAAAAATGAATAAGGCAGTAGAAGATGCAAATAAAAATATCAAGAGAATTCTAGAAAAGATGATGAAAACATATAAAGATTGGCACGAAAAGTTACCTTTTGCTCTACATGCGTATCAAACTTTCGTATGCACCTCTATTGGGGCAACTCCTTTTTCCTTGGTTTATGGAATGGAAGCTATATTGCTAATAGAAGTAAAAATCCCATCTCTAAGAGTCCTAAGGGAAGTGAAGTTAGAAGAAGCTAAATGGATTCAGAAGCGCTATAAGTAATTGAACTTTATTGAGGAGAAGAGATTGACGACATTTTGCCATAGCCAATTATACCAAAAAAGAATGATGAAAGCTTACAATAAAAAGGTTAGACCTCGTTAGTTTTTAAGAAGAAAAGTTGGTACTGAAAAGAATTCTTCCAAGTAGCATGATGATAGAAGGAAATGGACCCCGAATTAGGATAGACCATATATTGTAAAAAGAGCTTTTTCAAGTGGAACCTTGATCCTGTCAAAAATGGATAGAGATGAACTTCTTAATCCTGTTAATTCTGATTCAGTAAAGTAGTACTTTGCCTAATCCAAAAAAAAAAAAAAAGAAAGTTCAAGGTGAAAACCCGAAAGGGCGGCTTGAACCCAAAAAAAAAAAAAGGTTCAAGTTAAAAACCCGAAAGGGTAACTTGGATCCAAGGGAAAGGGTTTGAGTTGAAAACTCTGAAAGGTCGCTTGGATGAATAAAACGTGGCATCACTTGGGAAGGCATACCAAGACAGTGAATTTCAAAGAGCTTTGAAATGTCGAGGCATCATATCTTGATTGAATTTTTAAAAGAGGTCCAAGATCTGTTGTCATGGTTATCTAATCATTTGTCTTAGGGCATTGCTATCCCAAATAGCTATTCTTGAATACCATCTTTTATCTTTATACCATTAATTGTAATTTATTGCTTATCTAAATAAATGAAAACTGTCTTATTATTCTCTTCTAGTTCTATACATTGCCAATATATTTGTCCGTTCTCTTTATACCTATTCATGAATGGAAGAAATGCATAACTTGCATCCCACACTTTGAAATTAGGATAATGATTAATAACTGAACAAAGTCATAAAAAGTTGTGTGTTGCCTTAAAGAATTAAAGGAGATAAAGACAAATGATGAATGCCTCATAAAACAAAAAGGGGAAATTGACTTCCATGGCTTTCTTTAGGCTAAAGATAAACATTCAGGTTGATGAAAGATGGTTTCTTTGCCAAAGATGCTCCTCCAAGTTGATGAAAAATAGTTTCTCTGCCAAATATGTGTATTCAGGTTAATAAAGGATGGTTTCTTCACTAAAATGTACAGTAAAGGTAAATATTTAGGATAATAAAAGATGGTTTCTTTGCTAAAGATGTGCAGAAACGAGGATGCAAAAGCCTTAGTACCAAAATTAATGTTTCATTTGCATTTTAGATAGGACATGCATTTGCGTTATCCACTCATTTAATCTTGATTTAGTCCAGGTCATTTCTTATAATTCATGGTTCATCCCAGTCATTTATTTTTTACCTCAACTTGGTCTTAGTCATTTTATTTTAACTTGTGGTTTCGTCCCAGTCACTTGATCTTAGCTCAGTCCAAATCATTTCTTATAATTCATGGTTCTGTCCCAATCATTTATTTTAACATCGATTCAGTCTTGGTCACTTTATTTTGACTCGTGGTTCCTTCTTGGTCACTTAATCTTAGCTCAGTCCAAATCATTTTTTATGATTGGTGGTTCTGTCCCGATCATTTATTTTTTACCTAGACTCGGTCCTAGTCACTTTATTTTGACTCATGGCTTTGTCTCAATCACTTGATCTTGGCTCAATCCAGATCATTGTTTATGATTCGTGGTTCTGTCCTAATCATTTATTCTCGACCTCGACTCAGTCCTGGTTGCTTTATTTTGACTAGTGGTTTCATCTCGGTCACTTGATCTTAGCTTAGTCCATATCATTACTTATGATTCATGGTTTCATCCCAGTCATTTATTTTCGATTTCAACTCGGTCCTGGTCACTTTTATTTATTTTTTACCACAATTCAATCTTGGTCGTTTTATTTTTACTCATGGTTTTGTCTCGGTCATTTAATCTTGGTTCAATCCAGATCATTTCTTATGATTTGTGATTTTATCTCGATCACTTATTTTTGACCTCGACTTGATCCTAGTTGCTCCATCTCGACTCGTGATTTAGTCTCGGTCATCTGATCTTAGTTCAACCCAAGTCATTTTTCATATTCGAAGATCTTTTTTTGATTTGATTCAAATAGAGTGGGTGTCTAGATCTTTGCAATATCATTGTCTAACAAAGATGTGCAAAGAGGGGCAACTGTAGACACTCATTTGTGTTCGGGCTCACTAGGGCCCATTGGTGTATGGGCCCAAATAGGTCTGTTTAGGTGCAACCAGGCCCATTTGTGATTGGGCTCAATTAAGCCCATCCAAATCTAAGCTCGATTAGGCCCATTCAGGCCCCAACTAGAAGTTTATTTATTATTATTATATTATTATTATTATTATCATCATCATCATTATTATTATTATTTTTTTTCATTTTTTTCTTTTTTGAGTTCCTTTTCTTTCTTTATTGCTTTCTTTTTTTAATCCAACTCACACGTGCACAAAGGATGGAATTGGGATCAAATTGGTAAAACACAAAATCGTATCGATTGGAATTTTGGACCAAAAAATCATGCTGGACAAAATACAATCCTATGATTCAAGCATGGGATTGATTCTAGCCATTTCCTAAAATTATTCCTATGACTGCCTATAAATTTTATTGATTCTATAGAAGACGGACACACAAAAATTTTGACAGAGAGCTATTGAAAAAATTTAGAAAATTTTAGACAGAAAGGGTTCTGAGAGCTTAATTTTGGGATTCTGGTTTTAATCTAAAATTGTGGGTTTGATCTTAGGTTTTTAGGTTAGAATTAGGGTTCATGACGATTCTGAAGGTTTTAGGAGCAATCTAGGCAAAATTTGGAAAACTCTGGGGTTTTTTTAGAATTTTTGGATTTTTTGGGTCTTTTTGAAGAACTTTGAATTTTTCAACGAAGGTTGAAGTTTTTATCGAGATTTCGACAAGGTTTCCAGAATTAGGCATGTTTTCTAGAAACTGGTGGGTTTTCTAGTTTTCAGTTGAATTTTTCAATGACATCTCTAGAAATCGATGAGATTCTCAGTTTTTGATTGAATTTGCCGGTGGATTTTCTAGAAAGAGGGCAGAGCAAAATTGGCTAGAGAGAGAGATAGGGGAAGAGGTTTCTGAGCATAAAGGTGTTGGACTTGGCTTATATACCGTTTCTACACGACATCATTTTGACTGCTTAAGATTCGCGTGAACCCTACTCAGGATCCGTACGCTGACCTAATATCAACCTGACCTAATCACAGGTTTTTCTTTTTCCATTTTCTTTTTATTTTTTGATTTGATTTGATTTATTTTATTTTTAACCCAATTTTTTTTATTTTTTTTAAAAAGATAGAGTTATTTCTGGCACTTTTATTTAAAAACAAGTAAAAAAGTAAAAAGAAAAAATGAAGTTCTAAAAAAAAATAATAAAATAAAATAAAATTTGAGAGCTTTACTATTTTCTTTATGGAATAAAAGTTAATAAATCTGACGACGGAGCCTTTTCAAAGTGGGACACTAGTCTCCATGAATACTCCTGAGGTGAGAGAATTATCTTAAATTGCTACCAAACTATTGGACAATTTTAGGGCTAATTTTCAATATTAAATTATTTGATAAATCATAAAAATAATCAAGGCTTGGATAATTTGAAATCAAAATTGATACCATCCTTGGATGGGCATTGTGGGGGTACTACAACTTTCTCTATACATAACCGACTCTTGAACCTAAGATCTCTTTTGTAAATCAGATGCAATCAGGTGGCCAATCGCATCTAGACAAAAAAGATTGATGACAACTCCCTTTTAACCTATGTCTAGTGGTAGGTCCACGAATCTATAAGTTATGACAATACCTATATTGAGGCAAAATTTAAATTAAAAAAAACCATATTTTTTTAATGTTTTATAGATACTTGAGCTACAATATGTAGTTGTAGAAGTAATGCTTTACCAATAGAATAATGGGAGCCACTTAAGTATCCAATAGCAGTAATAGGAATAGATGGTAAACAAACCAAAATAGAATAGAAAGCAAAAAATATACCAATTTACTTTATGAATAAAAATTTATAATTTAAAAAATTTTATGTTTTTCATTTATGCATGGAGATATGTTATTAAGAAATAATTTTATATATAGTTATTTACCGTTTTGCTTAGGATCCAATAGTAAAATATTTACTATAGATAAAGAACCCTTCAAAATTCCTTTGCTTAAAAATCATAAGCACATATGCGACACAAGTTTTAAACAAAAGCCAAACAAGTGGAAATTAAATTAATTTATGAGACACATTGGTTATAAAAGATATTACAAGATAATTTTATTGAAGAGCCATTAAAACTATGGCCTAAAGGCCCTAGATTTCGTAACCTACAGATATTAGATCCTAATAAAATAATTATAGTCAAGCCAATTATCTAGACTAAAAATGATATAGATGAATTTGATATACAGATTACTGAACTCTTACAAAAAAAACTAATAAAACCAACTACTAGTCAACATTCTAGTCCAGCATTTATGATAACAAACAATGTTGAACAAAAATAAGGAAAGCCTAGAATGGTAAACAACTATAAAAGGCTTAATGAAAACCTAGTCTTTGATGGAATTTTTTATTCTAAGAAAAGATGTTTTAATTAATTTAACAAAAAAAAAAAGCTAAATATTATAATAAATTTGATTGCAATTTAAGATTTTGGCAAATAATGCTAAATGAAAAATCAAAACCATTAACAACATTGAGAGTCCCAAAAGGTCATTATCAATGGAGAGTCATGCCAAATAGACTTTGCAAAGCTCCACAAATTTTCCAAAGATGGATGGATACAATATTTGGAAAATATAAAGATTTTTGTATAGTTTACATAGATGATATATATATTTTTTATGAGCTAGAACAACTTAGGAAACATCTAAATATAATAATTTGAGAATTTATACAACATGGTATAATATTAAGCTCTAAAAAGATAGAGATTAAGAAAACATATATAGAATTCTTAGGATTAAACCTGTCCTCATAAGGTTTTACTTCACAAGATCACATAATTGTAAAACTCAAAGAATTTCCAAAAATAATAGAAGATAAAAAATAATTTCAAAGTTTTTTAGTCTTATTAAACTATGGTAAACAAAAACCTATCTAAAAAAGAAAAAGTTTTACAAGATAAATCAAAAAAGGATAAACCTTTTTTATGGACAGAAAATGACTCTTTTATTGTCGAAAAAATAAAATTAGATCTTAAATTTATACTTAAATTATATCTTCCTAAACTTGGTGAATTACTTGTTCTTGAAATTGATGACTCAGATCAGCATTAGGGATATGTACTTAAATCCAAAATACAAAATCAAGAACTACTTTGCAACTATAACTTAAGAAAACGTACACCCAATGAAATAAATTGTAATATATTTGAAAAAGAGTTACTTACCATAAAGAATACAATAACCAGATTCCATATATATCTAGCATATGAAAATTTTATTAGTAGAACAGATAATCTAGTTATGAAAGATTTCTTAAAAAATTAGAAATTAAAAAATAATCCTAGAAAAATTAGATGGTATAATTTTTTATGTCAATATAATTTTTCTATTGAATACATCAAGAGAACTAACAATGTTCTTGCTGATTTATTAAGTAGACCCTATGGACAAAGGTAAACAACCTTTAGAACAAAGCAGGTGATGGATCACAATAAAAAGGAAGCAACCTAAACAAGGTTCTTCTATTCAATTTTGTTATCCTAACCAAGGATTAAGATTTCAATCCCCATCTTAGCCATTGATATCGTATCCTAACCCAGGATTTTTTTACATCGGCAACCACATCCAAAAATGCCATAAATTCATTTATAACAAGTAATGGAACCATATCAGTTCTCACAAATTTTTCAATCATCTCAATTCTCTCAAGATTCAAATCAATGGACTCCTATATCTTATTATGAAATTATACAAAGTATCGAGAACTTGTTAAAACCACAGCAAATCACTCATGAAAAAATCAAAGATTTTTATAATCTAGGATTATCCATTAAGTTTTATAACCTTATTAATGAAGTTTGAAAATCCCAACTTCAAGGAAGTTGAGTTGCATTTAGAAAAAATATGACAAAAGTTGTTGAAGGATTAACCAACTAGGTCAATAGATTTCAAAGATTTCAAAATCTTGTTTTAAATAGTTTGACTTTAAAGGACTGGAAGGAACTTTGAATTTGTGAACTTGATGAAAAAGAATAGTCCTTTAAAGAGATAAACAATCGCTTAGACATTTGTGATTTTCTTAAAGAGGAACAAAATATTTCCTCTTCTCTTTTAAAAATTAAAAAATTCTTTTATATGAAAAGGCTAACGAAGTCTTACTAAGAAAAGTTTTCAATAAAATTTTCTTTTCATTCATGATGAAGTAGATCATTTACTTCATGAAAAGTTTAATAAATATTTTTCTTCAATTTATTTAGAAACTAATGGAATTTTAAAGCATTTCCTAAAATTAAATTTAGATTAGATCATGATCTGTATGATATACTTAGTATCAAAATGGGGTTTGTAGGTGTTATAACTTTGCAAAATTTATCCTTTCATTTGATAAGGCATTTTTCTTTATAAAATTTTTAACTTTGTAAAACATGACAAATATTTTTGTTTTGTACATATTACATTAACCAGTTTAATAGGATTCTTTCAAATAGAAAGATTTTTTCAACCATACCAAATCTAGAAAGTTAAAAACATACTTTATGGACTAGATTTATTACCAGTAAATGAAAATAAAGAAAATTTAAAATTTTCTCTTGAATAATTTAACAAAGCAAGTTTGTATAATTTTCAAGTTGGGATTGTAGTGATTGAGAAAGCCAAAGAACTATTAAATGAAATCCCTAGACCTTAGATCCTTACCTAAAAATCCTTAACATCTCTGACACAACAAATGGTAAAAGGATTTTTGTGATAAGACACTATGGTAGACATAATTGAGAACCTTTCGAACCCTAAGTGATTGAACTGCTAAAACAAATCTAGAATAGAAGAACTTGACCCTCTTTCATTGCTACTCTAGTACCAAGAAGGTTGGGATGGAACAAATCAGAGAATACCTCTCCAAATTCTTTTAATCCAAAAGATGAAGAGGCTATAAACCTGGATAATATCCAAGAAGGGTAGCTGTCAAAATCAATGAAATGATAGCCCAACAAAATTAATGAAATGATAGCCTAAAAAAAGATTATTTCAAGATAAGATTCCTTTTAAAAAGGAATAGATGAGAGGCTATCTGCCAACAAACTCAACCAAGGTTTACTATTAACTAAGAACTCAACCAGGGTTTGTTGTTAACTATGATTTTATTACTAACTTAACCAGTGTGTAATAAAGGGTCAAAATTTTGTATAAATAAAGGGTGTATATTGTAATAGGCATCTACTCTTAAAACAATCACTTTCTTTCTTTGATGCTTTCTTCTTCCTTTAAGTATAGTTTTTTCTTTATTTTCTTGTTTCTTACTGCTTATTTTGTAAATGGCATAAAAGCTTGTAAATCCTAGCTTGTAAAAACAAATGCAAATATATATCTTTTAGTTGAAGTTTCTATTTGCAAGCTATCATTGTGAGTATTTCTTTCCTTTTTTAGTTCTTTATTTATTATTTCATGTTCTAAAACTCATATATCTATTTACTATCTCGATGTTGGCATTTTGTTAACTTTTTACGCTAGCTTTAGGAGAAAATTTGTAGTAATCAAACGGTTTTTAGGTACTAGAAATATGGAATAAGAAATAAAAAACTATGTTTGTCCAGAAAACCTCATAATCATAGTTTACATATAGATCCTCAATTCGAAAATCACATATCTATAGTTAGTCATATTATAAATGGTTTAGTATATTTGTCAACCTTTTTCTTTAAAAAATTATTTAATAGAGTTGACATATTAGAATAAAAAATAAATAGTTTAAGACAAGTCACTAGTTTAGATTTAAACAATGAATCTAAATAGTTACTAATAAATATTAATAAAAAATTAGAATAGTTTGATATAGATAAAAATCAAACAAATGATTTTAGACCCTTATATTATGGAAATGAAATTCTTACGCTCAATCATGATAAACCATCATCTTCCTAACCATCAAAGTTTTCAAAAGCTGAAAAATTGGATTTTGAATCTTATAAAATCCTTATAAAACATCTTAAGCATAAGATGGAAAAGGTAACAGTTCCTAAAGAAAGGATAGAGTATTTAAACATTATAGAATAACTATATGAAACATATATAGAACTCTTTAAAAATTTTAATTGTCGCTATATGCTTAATTATGATATTACAGGTGAAAGTAGTACAGAAGAAAAAAGTGTTAATGAAAAAGATAAAATCTTAGCTACTAATCCAGTAGTAAAAGAAAAACAAGAAACTACTAGTACAAACTCTTCATCTTCTGAAAAAGTAGATGAAGAAATACAGATTAAAACTACACCTATGGATCTAGATCAACAAAAAGTTGATAAAGGAAAAAGAAAAGTAGACGAAATTTCTAATCAAGAAATGGATTATCAACATAGAATTTTTAATAGAATTGAAGATATTCATAAAGATGAAATAAAACAAACTAGAACGCCTTTAGAAATATTATAGAACTGATACCTCAATATAACATTATTGAATCTTTAAACAAAATATCAATAGCTCAAGGCAGAACGGATATAGATCTTTCAAAAGTTTCTATTAATGATTATGGAAAACCATAGAAGATTGGGTGCAATCTATAACTATTGTATTAAACAACTATAAAGACAATTGGTCTAAAGAAAATTTTTTAAATTATTTTTGTGGAACATTTCAATGAGACTTTTTATAATTCTTAAGAAAATGGGAAAATTTAGGAGCAAGAAAAGTTCAAAAAAGAACTTTTCTAAATCAAACTACCACTATACTAGATTTGTTAAAAAAACATAACAAATTTGTTAAAAAATGAATTTTGCAGAAGAATAGAACTAGCTAATCAAAACAGTGAAGCAAATTATATATTAACAAAGATAAAACTTTGTGATAAAAACAATTAGAGGAATTTTATAAAAAATATATTCATGAATATAAAAAATTGGATGAAACACATTCAAAATTTTGGAAAGAACAATATTTCCGTAAGTTACCCCCACCTTGGGACGAAATCTATGGTCAACAATGGCCAAGACATTTAGAATATCATAACCTTATGGTAGAAAATCGAGACTAATTAGACTTTATAAGAAATAGAGTTTATTTTGCTTCAAAGCAAATTATAGAACATTATCTTAAAAAAAAGCTGCTAAGCAAGTTAAAAGTATAGACTATGTGCAAAAAATTAGATAATGAATGGGAATTTGATTGTAAATCACAACTTAAAACTTATTCTAAGAAATACAAAAAGAATAGAAAGTATAAATTAGTCAAACGGAAGCCCAAAAAGAATAAGTTTGATAAAAAGAAAAAATTTGTTGGAAGAAAAACTTCTAAGAAATCCAAATTTAAATGTTTTATTTGTAATGAAGAATGGCACATCGTACCTAAACAACCTAACAAAGGAAAAAGTGCTAAAATAGTTATCAAAACTCTCGAAGAAAGAGATTTGAAAATATGTTTTAGAGAAAATTTTTTTGAAGATGAAATTATTTATGAATTAATCTCTGAAAACAGATTTAGGTTCCGAAGATGAATATATTTCTATGATGAATCCTAATAATAATTATTTCAAAAGCTACAAAGATATGTGCTAAAGAATAGCAGCAGACAAAGTTAAGTGATGTTGTAGGTAAGAACTTAATATTTCAGATGATAGGCTAAATGAACTACAATCATTAAAAAAAGACGAAATCTATAAACTTTTTGTTTTTTCAAAATTTACACCTTAGGTTCAGAGGCATATAGAAAACTTTAGTGGAAACACTATAGCTAATGATTCTAATAAAGGATCAGTAGATATTCACTAATGAAAAAATCAAGCGTATTAAACAAAAATAACCTGAGGTCAGATATATTCATTTAGGAATCATAATGATAGCTATCAAAGCTCTATTTAGAGCTAGTAATGATATACCAATTTTCGTAATTATTTTGAGGACCGTTAGACGAATTTGGAAAAACAAAAGAAATGGAGTCGCCACCAATATTTTTTTAGGGTGTGATTAGCCACCCAAAAAATTTATCTTTTAATAAAACAATATAGACATATTTAAAGTTTTATTAAAAAGATATTTTTTTGGTCTACGAAAAACAAATTGGGTTTAGGTGTCGGTTACATGTAGGGAAGGATTAACACTCCCATGATGTCCATTTAAAATAGTACCAATTAATTATATGTTATCTTTTAATATTGACAAAAATGGTCATAATCTTGGTATTCAAAAAAATTAATTTTTTCTAAAAATAATTTGATTTATTTAATAAGCTTGAAAATAAATAAGAACTTTATATTGAAAAAATTCCTAAAAATATTCCAATATGCTGACAATATTAAGAAGAACAATCTCACCTAAGGAATTTTAAGAATCACTACTCGAAATTTTTGAAAATCCTATCCTCGGTGGTTTATATTCATTTTCACTAGTTATTTAAAAACATAAAGTAGTAAGTAATTTTAAAATAAATAATATTTTTCTGGGACTTATTTCTGAAAAATGAGAAATTTTTATCAAAAATTAATCTAAATACTCCAATACGTTGGTGGCATTTTAGATAGATTTTCTTACCTAAAGATTCCTAAAGAATTACTACTCAAATTTCTTTAGGATCTTATTCTCGGAGATTTTTTATTTGTTTTTACTAAAACATTAAAAATTATAATACAATAATCCACAAATACATTTATTTCTTAAAAAAAAAACCAATTTTCTACTTATTAAGAAAAACTATTCAAGTTAAAGAAAATAATTATAAAATGAAAACTTTTCATATTGAAAAGAAACTTCTAAATATTCCATTACTTTGATAATTTTTAGAAGACTTTTCTCACCTATTGAATTCTTGGGAATCACTATTCGGACTTCTCGGAGTCCCATCATCGAAATTTTTTTTGGAAAAAATGCAATGCAAACAATAAAGTAGAATATGTAGACAAAAATATATATTCATTGGGAATTAATCTTCTTTAATCAATCTCTAATTATCACTAAAAATTTGAAAGGAATAAAAGAAATAAAATTTTTATTGAAAATTTTTTTAAATACCCCATACATTGGCAATATTTTTAGAAAAAAATTCTCATCTAGACATTTTAGAAAATCTCTACTCGGACTTCTTTAAAATATCATCCTCGAAAAATTTCATTCATACCATTATTATATGCATGAAAAATAAAATATATCAAACATGAATTTAAACACAAAATATTAAATTAAAATAAGCATGAGAATCAAAACAACAAAGAAATTAACAATGCATAGAATTAAACTTATAATTGAATTTAAACAATCATAAACAAATTGTATAAGTATAATTAAAATTGAATACACTTAAAAATAAACTTATGAAAATAAACTTTAATTTTTTATTTTTTATTTACCATAGTGTTCTAATTAAAATTTTTCTACACTAGTATTCTTCCTATTTTATTGTTCATGTCAATTATCAAGAAAAACACAAACTCTAATTGCATCATATGTGGTCTCCACGTTTGGCTTTCAAGGACTCCTAAGGCTCTGGGCAGCAACATACATAAAAAAATAAATAAAATAAAAATAAAAAATTGGAACCATAAAAAACGAAGCTTCAATCATGTATCCATAAACTACACACATAAAGGAAGCAAGTAACATGAAAAAAACACAAAGCTTTGGGTTTTCAATCAACCAATCATGCAAGAAACAGAGCAATAACATGCAAACATTCAAGAAACCAAGATGGAGACACAATGGTGGAGGGATTTATGACAAGAAACAAATAGCTGCTACCATGGAGAAAGTAGAAGCCATTTGATAGTACAACAAAATAAGAACTAGAGAAACAAAGAAAAAACAACCATCAAACACAAATTACATAAGGAATGTATGATGGAAGAGCAAAAACCATGAAGCAAAGGAACAAAAATGGGAGCTTTATGGGGGGCCGAACAGCTGCTGCCATGAGAGGAAACAGGGGTTGTTCGATAGCCTAAGACGATGCTAAAAATGCAACCATAAAATGAAAGCAAAGATAAAGTAAATAGAGCTTGGAACTTTATTAACAAACATCAAACATAAAAAATTTAGAAATGCATGATGAGGGAGCAAGAACCATGGAGCAAAGGAACCAAAATGGGAGCTTTATGGGGGGCTAAACAGCTGCTGCCATGGGAGGAAACAGGGGCTGTTCGACAGCCCAAGAAGATGCTGAAAATGCAACCATAAAATGAAAGCAAAGGCAAAGCAAATAGAGCTTGGAACTTTACTACCAAATATTAGACATAAAGCATGCAAAGAATGAATAAGAAAGCTATGCAATAAAGGCCATAACAGGTGTAAAAAAATGGAACAAAGAGCCATCTTTTGGCCTTTAGATCAAAAGTCAATAACAATCCAATGGCCCATATTGAAGGCTGCAAAGATTGCATTTTTATGTCCCCTCAATCCCATGGAAAAGACCATTTTGCCCTTAATGCAAGTTTTGGAATTTATGGTTATTTTCTTAGAAATCAAGGTTCCTGTGGTCATTTTTGGGATTTTAAAAAACTAAAAATCATAAAATATTATAAGATTATGATCTAGAAAGTTTTATGAAATTTCGAGCTCAGAAAGGCTAGATTACGAAAATACCCCTATAAGGGTATTTTGGTAATTTCATACTTTTCAGGGTACTGTTGTAATTTTAAATGCATCAAAAATCATGAAATATTATAAAACTAGGATTTCAAAAGCTTCATGACATTTCGAGCTCAGAAAGGCCAAATTATGAAAATATCCCTCAAAGGGTATATTGGTAATTTCACATTTCTCGGGATACTACTATGATTCCAAACTTACCAAAAATCATAAAATGTTACAAAAGTGAGATCTGAAAAGTTTCACGAAATTCCGAGCTTGAAAAGGCCAAATTACAAAAATACCCCTATAAGGATATTTGGATAATTTCACACTTTCTGGGGTACTACTATGATTTTAAATGCATCAAAAATCATAAAATATTATAGGATTAAGGTCTGGAAGGTTTTACGAAAATCCAAGCTCATGAAGGTTAAATTACGAAAATACCCTTATAAGGGTATTTTGGTAATTTGGCCTTTCCTAAGGCATAATGAAAATTTCAGTGTTTTGAAAAAAATCTCAAATTCAATTTAATAACACCTTGATTTCAATAAGGTTTTAAAATTTCAGAATTAACCCAGACTATTCATTTTAACCAAATTTTACATAATTTGACTTTGTTTGACTCGAGTTGACTTTAGGTTTTGAATTGGCAAATTTATGAGGTCTTTACGGGTCTCAAATGGTTCTCGTAAATGGTCTTGGCCTTTTGCTCTCAAATAAGCTTCGGATCAATTATATTAAAAAATATCTCGAACAAAATTCGATGTGTACACCAATCATAGAAGTTCTAATTGATTAAAGATTTAAAGACCCTATTAAAGCTCTAATTAGAGGAATTTAATCAAATTTAGTAACAGGAGTAGTCTTGTTTAAAGTAAAACCAAATTACTTTATTTTAATCAATGACCCACTAATAGAAGATTGCCTACAACAGTGAATAATGACAAAAAAGTTAAGATTTCAAAACACGACTCAATTTGTCCATTAATTAGACATTTATAAATGAATTCACTAATCAAACTTATACCTCTATTAAAGAAATCAAATCTACGGTTATAGAAATTTTTGAACATCGATCTTTTTATTTAGAAATCAAATGAATATTAATGAATCTTAAAGATTTGTCAATACCCACTAGTTGGCTATTAGAAGGAATCATAGAACCTATACCTTCTAATAGAAGGATCAAACCAGTAGAATTTTTTACATCAAGAAACAACTTGCACTTTAAAATCCCAAAAAACAAAAGTTCTAGTAAAAACCTAGTATTACCACCATCCTCTTCAATACCTTATTTCTCAAACAGAGAAAATGAAGATACTAAAAGTCTCAAGAGTTAACAATCATTTTGCTCAAATAGACATTCATTATTTGCAACCTCAATCTATAGGAATAAAAAATGTCAATATACCTATTTTTCCAGGTGATAACTTGGGAAATAATAAAAAAAAACTCTATTTATAACTCTGTATATTCAGTTTTAAATTTTGTCTTTTTTAAAAATACTATAAGAGAAGATATAAAGAGTTTAGCCATCATAACTTAAAACAAAATTAGAGATGATGAGGTTATAACATTTTCTAATAATCAGCCAAAAGAGCATTATCCATATTCAAGTAGAATTTAAATTTAAAAAGTATATACCATACTTTTTATATGTTCTAATAAATACTGGAGCTACAATATGTATTTGTAGAAGTAATGTTTTACTAACAAAAAAATGAGAGCCAATTAAGCATCTAATAGTAGTAATAAGAATAAATGGTAAACAAACTAAAATAGAACACAAAGC
Organism: Durio zibethinus; assembly: GCF_002303985.1. The sequence continues at coordinate 7,804,778 of NW_019168004.1, forward strand.
AAAAAAATATACCAACGCAAAGCAAAAAATATACCCATTGACTTTATGAATAAAAAATTTATAATTCCAAAAATTATATATTTTCCATTTATGCAAGGAGATATGTTATTAGGAAATAATTTAATATATAGTTATTTACATTTTTGCTTAAGACCCAATAGTATATTATTTACTATAGATAAAAAAAACCCTTCGAAATTCTTTGGCTTAAAAATCATAAGCACATATGTAACACTAGTTTTTGACTAGAAGCTAAACAGGTGGAAATTAAACCAATTAGTGAGACATATTGGTTATTTAAGATATTACAAGATAATTATAGTGAAGAGCCATTAAAACTATGGTCTAGAAGCCTTAGATTCTGTAACCTAAAGATATTAGATCCTAATAAAGTAATTAGAGTCAAACCTGTGATCTAGACTAAAAAAGATATAGATGAATTTGATATACAAATTACTGAACTCTTACAAAAAAAAGGACTAATAGAACTAACTACTAGTCAACACTTTAGTCCAACATTTATGGTAAAAACCATGTTGAACAAAAATGAGGAACGCCTAGAATGGTAATCAACTATAAAATGCTTAATGAAAACCTAGTATTTGACGGATATTTTATTCCAAGAAAGGATGTTGTAATTTATTTAACAAAAAATGCTAAATATTATAGTAAATTTGATTACAAATCAGGATTTTGGCAAATAATGTTAATTTTTAGAATCAAAACCATTAATAGCATTTAGCATCCCAAAAGGTCATTATCAACGGAGAGTCATGCCATTTGAACTTTGCAATGCTCCACAAATCTTTCAAAGATGGATGGATACAATTTTTGGAAAATATAAATATTTTGTATAGTTTACGTAGATGATATATATATTTTTGATGAGCTAGAACAACATAGGAAACATCTAAATTTAATAATTCAAGAATTTTTATAACATGGTATAATATTAAGCCTTGAAAAGAAAGAGCTAGAGAAAACAAAGATAGAATTCTTAGGATTAAACCTATCTTTAGATGGACTTACTTTACAAGATCATATAATTGTAATACTCAAAGAATTTCTAGAAATAATAGAAGATAAAAAACAATTTCAAAGTTTCTTAGGCATATTAAACTATGGTAGACAATTTATCAAAAACCTGTCGAAAAAAGAAATGGTTTTACAAGATAAATTAAAAAAAGATAAAACTTTTTTATAGATAGAAAAGTAATTTATTATTGTCATAAAGATAAAATCATATCTTAAATTTATACCTACAATATATCTTAATAAATCGGGTGAATTATTTATTCTTGAAACTGATGCCTTAGATTAGCATTAGGAATATATACTTAAATCCAAAGTCCAAAATCAAGAACTACTTTGTACCTATAACTCTAGAAAATTTAAACATAACAAAATAAATTACAGTATATTTGAAAAAGAGTTGCTTACCATAAAGAATGCAATAATTAGATTCCATATATATCTAGCACATGAAAAATTTATTATTAGAATAGTCCAGTTGTGAAAGATTTCTTAAAAAAATTAAAAATTAGAAAATAATCCTAGAAAATTAGATGGTATAATTTTTTATGTCAATATAATTTTTCTATCAAATACATCAAAGGAACTAACAATGTTCGTGCTGATTTATTGAGTAGACCACATGCACAAAGGTAAACAACCTTTACAACAAAGTGAATGATGGATCACAATAAAAAGGAAGCAACCCACACAAGGTTCTTCTACTCAACTTTTTTATCCTAACCATGGATTAAGATTTTAGTCACCATTTTAACCATTGATATCGTGTCCTAACCCAGTATAGTTTTTCCATTGGCAACCATATCCATAAATGCCACGGATCCCTCTACAATAAGTAATGGAACCGTATTAGTTCTCACAAATTTCTCAAATTTCTCAATTTTCTTAAGATCAAAATCAATAGACTCTTATGTCTTATTCTGAAATTATTCAAAGAACCGAGAACTTGTTGAAACCATAACAAATTAATCATGAAGCAATTAAAGATTTTTATAATGTAGGATTACTTAAATGAGTTATATAACCTCATCAATGAAGTTTGAAAACCCCAACTTCAAGGAAACATAGCTACATTTTAAAGAAATTTAACAAAGATTGCTGAAAGATTGACCAACCAGGTCAACAGATTTTAAAGATTTCAAAAACTTATTTTAAATAATTTGACTTTAAATGACTGGAAAGAACCATAAATTTTTTAACTTGATGGAAAAGAATACTCGTTCAAAGAGATAAACAATCTCTTAGACATTTGTAATTTTCTTGAAGAGGAATAAGCACTTTCCTATTCTATTTTAAAAAGAAAAAAATATATGAAAATGTTAATAAGGTCTTGACAAAAGAAGTTTTCTATAAAAAATTTACTATTCAATTCATTATGAAGTAGATCATCTACTTCATGAAAAGTTTCACGAATATTTTTTTCAATTTATTTAAAAACTAATGGCATTTCAAAAGCATTTCCTAAAATTAAATTTAGATTAGATCATGATATTTACGATATACTTAGTATCGAAATGTGGTTGTAGGTATTATAACTTTTAAAAATTTAACCTTTCATTTGATAAGGTATTTAAAATTTTTTTTACTTTGTAAAAAACGTTGAATATTTTTCTTATGTACATTTTACTTTAACAAGTTTAATAAGACTCTTTCAAAGAGAAAGATTTAGCCATACCTAATCTGAGAAGTAAAAAAGGTGCTTTATGAACTAGATTTATTACCTATTAGTACAGATACTGAAATATGAAATTATTGCTTTTGATAAATTTGAAAATTTAAGTCAAGTCTCCAAGGAGTGTAATAGTGCCACTTTCCTTAAGGTTTTATTTGCCTCAAATATATTATTTACTTAGTAGGTGAGCAAAAGGATTGCAAGCAATAAACTTCAAGGATATAATAAAGCCTAGTGATTGACTACATTTTTCACTATCGAAATCAGTCCATCGAGCATTCACCGACGTATTGCAAGATCACTAAACTTCTATAAGGGTTTTTTGTAGTAAAACTTTTATAAAAGAAATCTAGAGTATTTTAAATAGATAAAAACTGTCTATTTTTGAATAATTGAAACTGTTTCATTATGAATGGACATATATGTCCCTTACTTTAAATTAATCTATTCCTTGTTTTTGTGTAAAGCTCTTGGCTACCAACCTTGGTTTAAATTTATCTATGGTACTATCCACCTTCATTTTCTTTTTAAAAATCCATTTACAATCTATTGGATTAGAACCTGATAGAAGGTCAACCAAAATCCAAGTGTTATTTCCCATTATTGAGTCCATTTCATCATTTATTATTTCTCTCCAAAAAGCAGAATCTTGAGACTTGATTGCTTTTTCATATCTAACAAGATCAAACTCCGCATTAAAATAATAAGAAATTTTATTGTTTATGCTTTCACCAATGCCTTCCATAAGAAACATAAAGAAATCTAATCCAAAATCTTTTGCCTTTCTAACCCTTTTGCTTGTCCTTATTTCTTGACAAAATTCATTGTTAATTTCAGTTTGTTCTAACATATTTGGAATTTCTTTTCCATTTATAGGATGAATTGCTTGTAATGGTTATAGTTGTCTTGAAATATATTTAAATCTATTTTCATAAAAAATTGCATCTCTTGATTCAATAATAGTATTAAGTAAAATTGAATCATTTGGTTCAATAACCATGAACTAATATGCTTTACTATTTTGTATATATCCTATAAATATGCTTTCTATTCCTTTTTCACCCAACATTTTCCTTTTGGGTTCTGAAATTTTAACTACAGCTCTACATCCCCAAATCCTTAAATAATAAATATTTGGTTTTCTTTTCTTCCATTATTCATATAGGGTTATTTTTGTTTCTTTGTTAGGAGTTCTATTTAGTATATGACAAGCTATTAAGAAAGCTTCACCTCGAAATCCTTGTCTAATACTAGAATATGATAACATTACATTTACCATTTCTATTAAGACCCTATTCTTCCTTTCAGCTACACCATTCTATTGCGGTATATAAGGAGCTATAAATTGGTGGATTATTCGAGTGGATTTAAAGTAACTTGGACTATAACATTCTTTACCCTTATCCGACCTCAAGCACTTAATAAAAGATTCACACTGAAGTTCAACTTCAGATTTATATATCAAGTACTTTATTTTTGGAACATAACAGATAAATATAATAATATCTAGTACAATCTTCTATGAATGTGACAAAATATTTCTTTTCAGATAATGTAAAAGGCTATGCATATCACAAACATCACTGTGAATTAACTCAAGTAACTTTGTATTTCTTTTAACCTTAGGAAAAGAAGTTTTGGTAATCTTAGTCAACATGTATGTATTACATTTATTAATGTCATGTTTAAATTCAGGAATTGATAGAAGCTTACTCATATCATGCAATTTTCTATAATTTAAATGACCTAATCTGTAATGACATAAATATGAAGATTCAACTATATAAGCAGAAACAACATTCTTATTCTTATTAACAATATTGAGTTTGAACATTCTCTCATACATATACCCTTTCCTAATAAAAATTTCTCTTTTAGACAAAATGAATTTATCTACCTCAAATACAAGCTTAAAACCAAACTTGTTCAATAGACTTTCAGGCATTAAGCTTTTCTTAACTTCTAATACATAATAAACATCATTCAAAGTTAGAGTTTTTTCATAAGTGAATTCAAAGTCAACAGTCTATTTGCCTTTGATTGTTGCTATAAAAGAATTTCTCATGTAGAGAACACTGCCATATTCACTTGGTTTGAATGTTATGAACATGCTTTTGTCCTTACACACATGTTTTGTTGCCCCATAATCAACCCACCCATCACTTTGAAGCATGTTGATCTTGGAAATCATGGCAACAAATAGTTTAGAAGTATCACCTTTTGAGGAATCATTTTTCTTCTGTAGCAACCGACATTCTTTCTTGAAATGTCTTAGCTTACCACAATGGTAACATGAGCCTTTTTGTCTTTTTTTATTCTGTTTTAATTTAGGTCCATTAGTAATCTACTTAAACTTAATCTTTTTTAATTAGGCTTTGTGGTCTGTCTTTCTTCCAAAACATGAACTTTGGCATCACCAAAATCAAAATTCTATTCTTACTTTTTGTATTCCTCTTCAATTCAAAGATGATTAGCCAAAGCCTTAAAAGTGATTTTCTTTTATTTTTTATGTTTCAGACTTTTTTTAAAGTCCTTCCACAATGGAGAAAGTTTGTCTATTACAAAAGACACAATAATTGTTTCATCTATACTCATATTATATTGTTTAAATTAATTAAGCATTTTTTCAATTTCATGCAATTGTTCAACCACAATACGTCCATCAACCATATGATAATTATTTAAATAACTAATGAGAAATTTCTTACTTGTTGCATCCTCGGTCATATACTTGATTTTCAATTTATCCCATAACTCCTTTATAGTAGTCTCGTTTTGGTACGTATCAAACAAGCTATCAGACAGATCGTTTAAAATATGGTCTTTAAACATATAGTTTGCATTATCCCATTTTTGCCTTTCCTTTGTTATAGTAATAGATTCTTCTATTTCATTTTCTATTGGCCTGGGAGTAGTTAGAACATATACAACCTTCAAGGTTGAAAGTAAGAAATGTATCTTCTTCTGCCCTCTTTGAAAATTGCCACTGTCAAAACGATCCAATTTGACAAAACTAGAAGCACATTCCCTGAATTTGCTTTTATAGCCGTTGTTGAATTGTATAAAACCTTAAGATTATTAGTACAAATACTGAAAATTTGGAATTACTACTTTTAATATATTGAAAATTTTGAAGAAAGGCTCCAAGACGTATAACTGTGCCACTTTCCTTAATTTTTTATTTGCCCCTACCATATTATTCACTTAATAAGTGTGCAAAAGGGTTGTAAGCAATAAACTTTGAGAATAGAAATAAGTCCAATGACTGACTGCATTTTGTATTGACGAAATTAGTCCATCGAACATTCACCGATGTATCGTAATATCACTAAACTTCTATAAAGGTTTTCTGTAGCAAAATTTTTATAAAAAAAATTTAAAGTTTGAAGAAAGAGGGAAAGTTTCAAGAATTATTTTTCTATTTTTTTCAGAAAACCATAGTAGTTTTATAAAAATAGATAAGTGTCTTTTTCTCCTACAAACATAACTGTCTATTTTAAATAGACAGAAGCTGTCTAGTTTTGAATAATTGAAACTGTTTCATTTTGAACAAATTTATCTGCTTTAAATAAAATTTTATTTATAAATTTTAAATAAAATAATATTTTATTTACTACACTACACTTGTCAAGTGCCAAGTGTCATTAATTAAATATTAATATATACTAATTATTTAATTAATGCAAGACTAATCAAGCTTGAGAAACTAAGCCCATGGTCTATTAGTCACTTAAATCCAACTATAATGAATTTTTAAGTATCTTAATCTAAATAACTTTTTTATTATTTTTATTTTCAATGTGAGATTATTTGTCATATTTTATTTTAAAAATTTCTAACATTACCAACAAATGAAAATAAAGTAAATTTAAAATTTGCTTTTGAATAATTTAACTGACTAAGTTTGTATAATTTTCAAGTTAGAATTGCAATAATTGAGAAAGCCAAAAAAACTATTAAATGAAATCCCGTAGACCTCAGTTCTTTACCCAAGAATCCTTAATATTACTACAACATCAGATGATAAAAGAATTTTTATGATAAGACACTATAATAGACATAATCAGGAACCCTCCGAACCCCAACCGGTTGAATTTTTGAAAAAACTATTTAAAATGAAAGTTATTGATTACTCACGTTGTTGCTATTTCAATATTAAATGAAATTAACAGTAATAGAACGAATCAGAAACTAACCTCTTCAACTATTTTTAATTAAAATGATGAAGAGGTCGTAAACTTGGATATGTCCAATAAAAGTAACCATCAAAATCAATGCAATGACATCCCAGAAGAAGATTCCTTCAAGATAAGATTCCTTCTTAAAAGGAATGGATGAGAGGCAATTTGCTGACAAATTCAACCAAGGTTTACTGTTACCTAGGGTTTATTATTAACTCAACCAGTGTGTAATAAGGGGTCAAACTTTTGTATAAATAGGGGGTGCATATTGTAATGAGCACCAGCTCTTACAACAATATCTTTCCTTCTTTTGTCCTTCCATTTTCCTTTAAGTCTAGCTTTTTCTTTGTTTTCCTGCTTCCTGCTGCTTATTTTGTAAATGGTATAGCCTCCTTGGAACTTTTCCTTGAATGATATAGCAATGGATTTGTCTAGCTCGGTCGATCTAGTAACGGGCAAGGCAATATCCATCTTAGAAAATGAAGTGTCACTGTTGACGGAGGTTAGAGCTGCAATCGACAATGTCAAGCTTGATCTCAAAACCATGAAATCTTTCCTTGAAGATGCTGAAGAGAAAAAAGGAGTAGCAGCCAACAATAAAACAGAGAATGAGTGGGTGGCCAGCGTCCGAGACATTGCCTACGAAATTGAAGATGTCGTCGATGAATTTATGTACCACTTCAACAAGCAAAAACAATGGAGGGGTAAATGCTCAAGTTTTTTGTTAAAGCTTATTCATTTTCCCAAGAATCTGCTGGTCAGGCATCGAGTAGCTGTCAAGTTACAAGACATCGACAAAAGGATTAAGAGAATCACAGAGAGAAGCCAACGATTCCAAGTTTCTCGGTTAGAATCAGGAAAATGTAACGAGAAAAGAGAAGGAAAAACAGTGGCTGCCAATTATGATACTAACTGGGTGAAAAATCTGAGTGAATCTTCTCTTTTTCTTAAAGATGATGAACTTGTTGGAATCGAAAAGGCACAACGTAAGTTGTTGGGATGGTTGATGGATAAAGAGCTTCAAAGGACTGTCATTGCAGTTGTCGGGATGGGCGGTTTAGGGAAAACAACTCTTGCTGCGAACACCTTCAAAAAACCAATTGTCGAGCAACATTTCGAATGCTGTGCCTGGATCACTGTCTCACAACAGTATACGATCGAAGAGCTATTCAATTCCTTGATCAAAGAGGTGAAGAAGAAGGAAAATAGAGAAAATGGTCCACGGATCGAAAACCTGAGCGCCATGACCTATATAGATTTGGTGGAGGAACTGAGGAAGTCCTTGGAGACAAAGAGATATCTAATTGTGTTGGATGATGTTTGGTGCACCGCTGTATGGGAGCGTTTCAGCAACGCACTTCCTACTAGTATGAATGGAAGCCGAATCTTGCTTACCACACGACAGGAGGACGTAGCTTCGTTTGAATTTGGGGTTTTAAGACACCGCCTTCCACTTAAACCCCTAACAGATGCCAAGGGTTGGACCCTTTTTTGCAAGAAAGCTTTCCCCAGCGGGCTTGGCCGATGCCCACCATATCTTGAATCTTTGGCAAGAAAACTGGTTGCAAAATGTGAAGGCTTGCCATTAGCTATTGTGGCTTTGGGTGGTTTGATGGCTTCCAAGAAGTCTACAAGGGAATGGAGTGGAATTTATGAAAACTTAAATTGGGAGCTAAGCGAAAACGATAAACTGAAAAGACTCAAGTATATCTCATTGCTTAGCTACCATGATTTGCCTTACAGACTTAAGCACTGTTTCTTGTATTGTTGCATATTCCCCGAAGATTATGAGATTAAGCGAAAAAGGCTCATTAGACTTTGGATGGCTGAAGGCTTTGTTGAACAGCAGGAAGAAGACCCAGAAGTGGTAGCAGATGGATACCTGGAGGAGTTGGTTTACCGAGGCTTGCTTCAAGTTGTAACGAGGAATGGATCAGGGAGGCCCAAAACATGTAAGATGCACGACATTTTGCGAGAGCTTGCACTGTCAATATCGAAAGAGGAAAAGTTTGTTGCCAAATCTGATGGGAAAGAAGAAGTAGAAGGCGATGGAATCCGTCGTTTGTCAATTGAAGCAAGGGAGAAAGAGATGAAAGCATCAGGCAAGGCTGGTCTATCCAGGCTTCGTTCATTGTTTGTTTTTGCTATTGATGTGGTCTCTCAATCTTCCTTCAATAGGTTACCCTTTGGTTTTAAATTGTTACGAGTGTTGGATTTAGAAGATGCCCCAGTCAATGAACTCCCAGGTGAATTGGTGAAGTTATTCAATTTGAGATATCTTAACTTGACAAGCACTCAAGTGAAGGAGCTTCCGAAATCCATTGGAGAACTTTACAACTTACAGTCTCTACTTTTAAAGAGGACCCAAATTAAAGAGCTTCCGCCAGGAATTGTGAAGTTGAAAAATCTTCGGCATCTAATTGTTTATCGTTACAACGTCACCGGTTTCGAATTCCACTATGCCTTGGGCGCAAGTGTACCATCCAACATTTGCAGGTTAAAGAGCTTACAAGTTTTGAGCTTTGTAGAAGCAAGGGTAAGCTTTATCAAACAACTGAGCAGCATGACCCAACTGAGAAGGTTTAGCATTGCAAATGTGAAGGAAGCTGATGAGAAAATTTTGTGCTTCGCCATCTCAAAAATGAGACGTCTTCACTACTTATTGGTGAAGTCATGTAACGAGGATGAGCAATTAAAGATGGACGCGCTTGAATCAGCCCCTCGTTGCCTTGACAAACTTGTTCTAGCTGGGAAATTAGAGAAGGTGCCGCACTGGTTTCATTCGCTCCATAGCCTCACATCTTTGTACTTACATTGGTCTGGACTGAGGGATGATTTTCTTCCTCACATCCAAGCATTGCCTAATCTGGCAGAAATTTTACTATTAAAAGCTTATGAAGGAGAGAGATTAAACTTCCTTGAAGGTTTCCAAAAGCTTAAGCGGTTACATATTGTTGAATGTCCCCGATTGAAAGAAATTGCGATGAACGAAGGAGTGATGCCTTGTCTTCAAGAGCTAGAAATCGTTAGATGCCAAGAGATGATGACATTGCCGCATGGTTGGGAAAGTCTACCTGATCTAAAACAAGTTTTTTTGCAGGACGTTTCGCGTGGGCTTATAGACAAAATATGTGGATCATCAGAAATTCAGTATCAACCAACAATCAGAGCCGTGGACTTAATCAGGCGAGAAGATCATGGATGGAGGCATAAAATCTACCGTTATTAATGTTTTTCTTCTCTCTCGGTCCAATCGTAAGTTTCATGTTACATTTGTTTTCGTATTTAATTTCCATCATTATTTAGTTTGATTCAATAATTGAGAATCTTTATAAAAAGGGGTTGAAATATTAATTCTATGCTAAATTTAGAAGTGTAAGCCAAGTCCTGCTTAATATGTACTCTATAATATCACCTTATAAATTTTTTTGTAGGATTTATACTCACAAAAAAGTGCGTTGACACACACACAAGTATTTTCTTTTTTAATCAAATGGAAAGAATATTCAAGTGAGATTGATCAAAACTATTTCTTCATAATATGTGAATCTAACTTGGAAACAAGAGTTTGTTTTTGGTGACGGAATTTAAAAATTGTACAACTGAGTCTATATACATATCCAAAATATCGATTTAATTGTAAATAAAGAAATCAATTTGAAAGATTATTTTTAGTTTTAACACATTTAATTCAAAGGTATGCTTATAAATCCGCTTGTAAACTGCCCAAAATGCATGGTTGACTTAGTTTTTTTTTTTTTTTTACTACAATCCTTGATTCAATTTCAATGTGACTTTTAATTCTGTTTATCTTCTTTCCTATCCAGGTAATTCAGAAGCTTAAAATTAAGAAGTCTGGGCCAACAAAATTGCAGTTGATGGAGAGATGGTTATCCTAATACATAATGCATAGCTTTTCATCTTAAATGCTAATTTTCTGTATTGCTATTTTGCTACTCTTGGTTTGTGTAATAATCTTTCTTTTGGGTATCTCGGTCCACTTATGTAATATTGCTATATTATATGGTTTTTATGTAAAAACTATAAGAATGATAATAAATGGTTTGGTATGTAAATTTGGTATCATGAATTTAGAAAAGGGAGTGATATTTATTCTGTAGCCAATCAACTAATTGAATTAAAACGATTTGGTTAATTCCATTAAAATTTAAGTTTAAATCCTCTAATAATTAATCTCGTTGTCATGTATTTCTTATGATTTAAAAAAATTATACGACATCATGGGTGCAGAAATTTGTAGTAAAATTATATTGACTAGTGACATATATTGATAGTGTCTCCAAATTAATGAACTTCACCTTCAGATTATCAATCAGATGAAATGTTTAATAAAAAATACTCTTTTTCCAGTGTATACGTGGTTTGAAAAAAATTAACGATTTTATTTTACACATGATTTTTTTAATACAAATTTATTGAATAGGTAAAGATTGAAAATTTTTTGTTAGTAAAAATCAAATATTTTATTTATAAAATTTAAATTTGTTTCTTACTTTCAATAATTTTTTATGAATTTTTTTTATAAACAATCTCTAAATCCAACGTAAATTTCATTTAAGACCTTATGGAATAACCTCTTCTCAACTAAAATTAAAAAAAATAAAAACGATATTCCGGCAGTTGCTACGTAATGTATGTCATGTCATGTCGTAACACAGACCTAGGCGATCCAGTCCGCCTCCAATTACGATTCACAATTACCCCTCTCAAGGAAATTCCAGGCAGACCAATATACATACATGCCTAAAGTAACAAATCCAACTAGCAAAAACGTACGTAGAAATCAGCTAAAAACCAATCCAGCTGAAAACCTGTGCTTAACTGACAAACTCTGAATGCTGCTGCTCAGAACCAAACGCTGCCAATTCGCTATCCACCTTTACATTATTCTTTTCCCAACGAAATTTATTTTTAGACAATAAACTCCATAACTGCGACAAGATTGGCGTGGGAAAGGGTGCAATTCCTCTTCAGATAGCACACAAGCACCTATAATGCACAAAAGCAACATGTCCCCAAACTTTTATCCATCAAATTGCCCGTTTCTTAGTAATGAACACATCCTACCTCTTAGCTTCTACATCTTATTGAGTGATAAACCATGCAGGTTCAGAACCTAATGGCAATAGTTCTAAACATTATTGATGAGATTAAAGGATGAATTCAACTTCAAAAAGAGGCATAAAGTACATTGCAGAATGTGAAAAAGCCAAAAAAGTTGCTAAAGCTAGAAGCACTTGGGTATGGTGGGATGGATGAGTGATAAAAAAATGAACATTTGAAAATAGGTATATGCAGTAGTGCATATGGGGGCAGAAATAAGTTAAGTGAATTTGGATTATTTGGTCCTTTTCAACCTGACATGTGAAATATGATAAGGATACCATTAAAGATATGGAGGAAGGTAAATTATAGTATAGTTGTAGCAATTAGAAAGGACAAGGCACTCCATTCATTGCAATTTACCTATGTGCCTCTACTTGGAATAGGATTCATTCAATAAATATTAAACCGGTATGAAATTTAGCTAGAACATCATCTAGCATCAAAGTACAAACATAATTGAAGGTAAACACTTGAACAAATAAGAGAAAGCTTGTTCAGCTGCACTAATTTATATCAAACAGGCAACTGTGCATACAATCATGCAATACGCCTTAACAATGGAAAGTACCTATACAAGTTCAACGTAGGCCATTGGTGCGTTGTCCCCTCCCTAGGCAGTGTTCTAATAATTCGTGTATATCCACCATTTCTATCACCGTACCTATCTTGCAACTCAGCAAATAGAGCATGCACAATTTGTTTCTCATAAATGATGCCAAGAGCCTGCCTACTTTTGTGAAGAGAACCACCCTTAGCTAAGGTGATCATTTTGTCAACATACTTCCTCATAGTGCTTGCCCCAGCCCTGGTGGTTTTGATCCGACCATGTTCTAGGAGCTGCATCGTGAGCCCTCGAAGGAGTGCACGAAGCTGGTCAGGAGGCCTGTTGAGTTTAGGTACTCGTCTGCCATGCCTTGGCATAGAATCGACCACCATTATCAATTATGGTGAAATTGTGCTCAAAGCTGGTGAGGTCTGCCAGTTAGTGAGATTAGTAATATAATAATTAGAGTTAAAGATTATAAAAGTATCTGTTTTGCATAACTTGAAAGAAAAAATTATACAAAAAAAAAAAAGCAGAGTTACTAGAGTATAGAAATGATTAAGACAACTGATCTCAAATAAAACACTCAAGAAATAATGTAAAATTTTCAATAGAAATTCTCCAATCTCAATTCTCAGTAATCAATTCCTAATACCAAATTTTCAATTATCAAAAGATAACACTTAAAAGTCTCAATAATCCAAATTTCAGTAATTCATAGTAAATTAATTAAGAGAAAGCTCCATATTTCCTACTCCTAAAACTACCGGAAACTAAATCAATAAAGGTAATTACAAGCAAAAACCAAATCCTTGATATAAATGCAAAATACCAAGCTTATGGGATCCATTATGGTGATATAGTGGAGGCTGATTTAGCTCATAATGATGAAGACATGAACCAACACTCAATTACACCAATTATTGGTCTTATAACTCGTTCTAGAGCTAAAAAGCATTCGGCTCTTAATCTTTTACTTGGATAGATTTCAACTCATATACAGTTATTGTATGGCGGCGAGCCTAGGATGGTCACCTTCATTACTTGTGAAGGTGTTTGAGCACATTTGGGCTGTTTCATGCTATTTGGGTTTATTGCTTGAATTTGAGCTTCACATATTGGGTCATGCTGTCATGGGCCTCACTTATGGCTTTTACATGTAATAAGGCTCACATATGGGCTGTTGCATGTAGGAGATAGATGATTTGAAGATTTGCGGCTGGAAGAATGAAAATATGAAGATTTGTGACTAATCTTGGAAGATTATTAGGTTAATTACTTGTAATCTTTTCTATTTTAGATTTAGTACGTTATCTTTCCTATTTTAGTTTTAGAGATTTTTATCTTTCACCAGATCTGGTAAAAGATCTTATTTATTAAGTATCTTAGATTTTTTTCTTTCCTAGATTTTTCTTTCATTAATCAAGAATATATCTTAGATTCTAGAGTTATAAATGTCTTAGTAATGTAATAGCCACAAATCATTATTGAGAATAATAACTAGAATTGCATTGCATTCTTCTTCAATTCTTATAAAAAAAAATCACCCTTGTTTTGTGGCAAATTACCCAGATTCTTATCACTATTCCTTCTTTCTCTTCTAAGAGTGTATCCAATCAACCCATTGTTTGATTGATTGTGGTGTGCCAAATTAACAGTTAATTAAGCTTCGGTTTATCTTCTTTATTTTTTCTTTTCTTGTTTAAACCAATCCTTATACTAGCCACAACTCAGCTTCTGAGTTTGAGGCACATCATATTAGTATCAGAGCGTAAGTTTTTGTGGTTTGTGAGTCGAATATTTATAGATTTGATGTTGATTGGAGATATGGCCAAAAGAGGAGTATCGAAGGGGATGTCTCTGGAGCAAGCACAAGTACTAGGATTCCAGAGAAGGCAAGACAAGTACTAGAAATCCAGCGAAGGCAAGAAGAAATGATGGAACAATTTGCCCGTTTGACTCAAGCTTGTGAAAGATTGGAAGTGCAACAACCCGCAAGACAACGAGGGCCTCAAGTACAAAAAGAGGCTACCCATGATCACGACAAAGATGATGATGAGTCGGTATAGATTGCGGCATGGATGAATACCACGGCCAAAGGAGGAAGCAACCTCAGGAAAACAATCACAACTTTTAAGGGTACTAGTTTAGCTAAGGAGTACTTGAAGTCGATGCAAAGGGTAGAAAAAGTGTTCGAGTGCCATGATTATTCTGAATTGAAAAAGTGTATACTTGCTACCCTTGAGTTTACAAATTATGCTAATCTATAGTGGGAGAACATCAAGACGTAAAGGAGGCCTGATGGAGAGGATAAAGTTCAAAGTTGACGTGAGATGAAGAGATTAGTGCAGAAATGGTTTGCTCCAAAATATTACCCCCAAGAACTCTACATCAAGCTTCAAAGTCTTTGACAAAGGTTATGTGCGCGGAAGATTATGTCAAGGAATTTGAGATGATGTTGATGAGGTGCTAGTTGCATGAGCCTCAAGAGCAGACCATCGCAAGATTCTTAGGAGAGCTGAATAGGGAGATTGTGCATACTGTGGAGTTGTAGCCTTATGTATTTTTGGAAAATGTGATTAAGCTTGTCGTAAAAGTTGAATGGCAACTTAAAAGGGACAAGGCAGATCTAGTGTTTCAAAGTCGATTGGGAGCAAGGGGAATGGATCTACGTCTATACCTCCATGGGCTATTTCTAAGGCGACTCTAAGAAGCAAAAGAAAGAAAGTTCGAGCAAGCCACCGGTTGAAGTAATGAAAGGGAAAGACAAGGTGGTTGAGCCTACACCTCCAAGGAGAGCTTGAGATACCAAGTTTTTCGAGTATCTCAGTTTGGGGCATATAGTAGTTAAATGTCCAAACAAGAGGGTTATGATTGTTTGAAAAGCACAAATACTATTGAAAGTGAGGATGAGGCAAATTTTGAAGAAGAAGAAAAAGATGGGTTAGAAGAGGATGCCATAGAACATCCAAATGAAGGTGAATACTTGTCATTAGGTGAGCCTTGAATTTACAAGCTAAGGTTAGTGATGAGCAGTGGAAAAACATCATTCACACTAGGTCCACTGTCAATAAAAAATTTTGTGGTGTGATTATTGATGGGGTGAGTTGTACAAATATGGCATCCACTACTTTGGTGGAGAACCTAAATTTAGCCACAATCAAGCATTCTTATCCATACAAACTGCATTGGTTGAATGAGTCAGGGGAGATCAAAGTTATCAAGCAAGTGATGATGCTGTTTTTTGATTGAGAAGACCTACAAAGATGAAGTGCCATGTGATGTTGTAGCAATGAGCGTGGGACATCTTTTGCTAGGGCGACCATGGTAGTTTGATAGGTGTACTATACATGATGTTTTCAAAAATACCTATTCTTGCACAAAGGATGGGAAATAAATTGTGTTAGTACTAAGGATGTAATCGAGTCGAGTCGAATCGATACAGTGAGAAGTTTGAGTTCGACTCCTAACTCGTGGCTCAATATTCGGTTCGAACTCAATCGAGTTTCATTTTTCTAGCTTGAGCTCGATTTGTGATCGAAATCGAGCTACTCGAGCTCGTTCGATTAATATATAAAAATAAGTTTGATTTGTATACTCGACAAAAGTTTGATTATTTGTGTTCGAATTCGAATTTGAGATATTTTATTAATTAAAATAATAAAATATATTTAAATATAAAAGCTCGATTAAACTCGTGAGCTACTTAAACCGTGTATAAGAATATTCGAACTCGGCTCAATCGATGAGTCGAGCTCGAGCTCGACTCGATAATAATCGAATTAAATTTGAATTTTATTCGAATCGAACCCGAGTAACTTACGAATACTAATGTATCATTTACACCCTTAATTAGCACCACTCAGCTCACACAAGTGCAAAAGGACCAATTATTGATGGAAAAGGGAAAGAACGAAAGCTTGCTTGTAAAAAAGAAAGAAGTGCAGAGGGCCTTGTCAAATTCTGATTTGGTGTTAATGTTGCTTGTCAAAGAAGTGACTCAAAGGGAGGATTATCCACTACCACCACAAGTTAAGAAGTTATTAGGGGAGTTTGCAGAGGTCTTTCTAGATGAGTTGCCAATGGGATTACCACCAATTAAGGGGATTGAGCATCAAATTGATGTTATTCCAAGGGCTGCTTTGCCAAATAGACTTGCTTATAGATGCAATCCCAAGGAAGCCAAAGAACTACAAAGGTAAGTGAATGAGATGTTAGATAGGGGCATTGTGGGAGCCCATAAGTCCTTATTTCGTACCTGCTTTGTTGGTTCCTAAGAAGGATAGGACTATACAGATGTGTGTTGATAGCCGTGCAATCAACAAGATCACTATCAAGTACTGTTATCCACTTCCAAGGCTTAGATGACATACTTGACGAGCTACATGGGTCAAGGTTGTTTTCCAAGGTGGATTTGAAGAGCAGGTATCATCAAATTCACACGAAGGAGGGAGATGAATGGAAGAGAGCTTTCAAGATCAAGCATTGATTGTATGAGTGGATGGTGATGCCATTCGGTTTATCAAATGCACCAAGCACATTCATGACACTAATGAAATATGTCTTGCGTAAATTCATTGGTAAGTTTGTTGTGATGCATTTTAATGACATTTTGATGTATAGCAGAAACTTAGAAGAGCATGTGCAGTATCTTAAAGAAGTATTTGAAGTCTTATGACAAGAGAGAATGTTTAGAAACTTGAAAAAGTGCCACTTTTGTCAAGACTTAGTTATCTTTCTTGGTTAGGTGATGTTCCAGCATGGGATTGAAGTTAATAAAGAAAAGGTGAAAGCAATTTAAGAATGGCCATTTCTAACCAATGTTTTGGAAGTAAGAAGTTTTCATGGTTTCACTTCATTCTATAGGAGATTTGTGAAGAATTTCAGCACCATCTTAGCTCCATTGACTGAGTTAATAAAGAAGGGAGTTGTACTCTAATGGGGTGAAGAAGCACAAGGGAACTTTGAGCTTATCAAGGAGAAACTATGGTTTGCTCCGATATTAACCCTTTTTGAGTTTTCGAAGACCTTTGAGATTGAATGTGACGCCTTGGGGGTGGGAATTGGAGCTATGTTAATGTAAGAAAAGAGCCCAATTGCTTACTTTAGTGAGAAGCTTAGTGGGGCTAGCTTAAATTTTTCTATCTATGATAAGGAGTTTTATGTTTTAATTCGTGCTTTGGAGACATGGCAGCACTACTTATTGCTAAAGGAGTTTGTGATTAATATTGATCATGAATCCTTGAAGCACTTGAATTAGAATAAGCTGAATAGAAGACTTACCAAATAGGTTCCCTATGTCATAAAGTACAAGAAGGAAAATCTCAACATTGTGGCAGATACACTTTCAAGGAGGTATGCCTTGATTTCTTGGTTGAATGCTAAATTGATGGGATTTGAGCTACTTAAAGGTCACTATTTAGACGATCCATACTTTGCTTAAACTTATCAATTAATTAAACTTTTGTTTTTTTTTTCATTTTTTGTTTAAACCAACCCTTATACAAACACAACTCAGCTTCTGTGTTTGGGCATCACAAGCACAACCCATAAAACACCTTACTAGAAATAACAAAAAAAACCAGTCCTTGTTCAGCTTGTCTCTGTTCTGCATCAAGAAATGAAATAAAAATAAATAAATAAACCAGTCTTCCTCTCAAACCATATAGCTTTTAAAGGATTAAGACAGTAATAAAACAGTTCAGCATATTCTTGGCACTTAGTTTCTAACTTATCATGATAGAGAGTCAGCTGACAACAACTTGAATGATAACATTACACAAGTATAACAACTTAAGCACAGTAATTGATGCCAAATGAACAAAAATTTAACATTAATTCTAGCATAATTGTTCTTTATAAAAGTACAAAAAAAATGTATTTCATTCACCACACAAAAATAAAAGGTGGGGGCTACAATTTGTTATCTCTAATATTCAGAAAGAAAATTGAAGTGATTATAAGAAAAGGGTATGAAAAGAAAGGGGCAGGAGAGAAGTAATAGTATTACCAGAGAAGCCGAGGGAATGGAGAGGGTTAACAGTAGAGAGAGCAGTGAAAGAGCGAACAAGCTGAGGGCATTTGGTAGGAGGATGAAGACGACATGGTAACTTAATGGAACAAGCTGTGGAAGTGAGTGGCGGCAGAGTTTACTTTAAAGACACCACACTCCATCTACTACTCCCACAATCTGTGACCATTGCCATAGCCACCATTTTCAACTCTGGGTTTAATGGATGACCCTGGAAATTGGTGAAAATGGGAATGGATAAGGAATTGTTGTAGAAGAAACTGAATAATTGAAGAAAAAACTGTGAGAGAATTGAGGGCTTCACTTGAAACTTGAAAGATGAATTGGATAGAGATTCAGAGAATGAGGCTGGTCTTCAAACAAACACTTAGTCAATTCTCTGCTTTGCCCTTTGGGCTGAAACAAACGAAACAAATCCAAATTATCTTTAATGGGCCGTTGTGTCTGCGTTTGCTATGAGCATGGGCCTCCAACGTAATTAAATAACATATATTAACAACTTTTTGACCAAGTGATTGAAGAAGAGGCCATTAGCACTTTGGTCGAGTTACTGGCTCCCATTATTTTGGGTTACGAATTATGTTGGAATTCAAAAAGGTCAAAATAAAATAATAATAATAATTTTAAATTTTATCATTTTATCATTTTATTTGGATAAATTTTATATTTTTATTATACTCAAATAAATTTTTTATTTTTAATTTGTATTAAAATAAATTTTTAAATTTAATTTATATCAAAATAAATTAAAAAATTTTAATTTGTACTTAAATAAATTTTTATTATAAATAAATTTTTGTTTGTAATAAAAATTTATTTAAATACAAATTAAATTTTTATTGAAAATAAAAATTTATTTGAATACAAATTCAAAAATAAAATTTTATTTAAACACAATAAAAAATAAAATTTATTTAAAATATAAAATTATTAAAACACTTTTTTAATATTTTAATCCATTCAAAATTCTGAAGTCCAAGGCGTGCTCCGATGCCACTGAGATAAGCTCTCATTGGTATTACCCTCTCGTACTAATCAAGATATAAAAGATTTTGTTCTACTTCTCCAATCCATCCAATTTTTTGCACAAGATTTTCCCCTTCATCTTGACCAAAATTCAATGCAAAATCAAGCGAAAGCTTCCAAACCAAATGGGCAATGCCAGGAAAGCGGTGTCCTTCGAAATATCAACCGACAACGCCAAGACTACACATGAAAATTTTGCCCAATCACAAAAAACAAAATAAAATTTGCACCAATTAGTGTCTGCATTTCACTTACATAGACAAACAAAACAGCTAGATTACGTCTGGATTATAAAAGAACAGAATTTAAATTATTGTTAACAAAATTCAACGCGTTGTAATTAATTTGTATGATCATTCAGACAAAATACCATAACTAAGGCGCAAAGTAACAGATTATGCAGTTTTATTGTCTGAACTGCAAAATGCTTTCCAGGCCTTGTACCCGATATTTGAGTTGTAGCAACAGGATAATTCTAAAAACATTTGTCATCTTTTTTGCTCTTAATTTCTGCCAATGAAATTAGGTTCCAAAGCTGCTACAACCAAAGACAAGCAAACTTGAATTTAGATGGCATGTATATTCCAAAAACCTTAAAAATGGAAAGCCACGATAAACGCTGTCACTTCTTAACAAAAAATTGGATTGGTAATTAATATATTAGTGCCTATTTATTTCATATTAAACATGTATAAAATATAAAATATTATAATATTATAATTTATGTTAACATATCAAACATGAAATATATCTTTTAGTTTTTACCAAACCTTTATATGAATTTTATTAAAATTTTGAATCATATTGTTTTTATGTTTTTTTTAAAGTCAAATTATGATAGTGGTTCATGTATTCTAACAAAATTTGAAATTTAATTCTTATATTATAATTTATGAAAATATAATTTTCATAATATTCCGATTGATAATTTTAATCTCATTATTAACCTCGTCAAATTTTTACCATTAAAAATACTAATATGACATTTGATTAATGACATAGGCAATATAATTGTTGACGTTATATTGACTTTATTGATATGACATTGATTTATAACATTGATTTTGTTGATAATAGTATAGATGAATAAAATCAGTTGGAAATTATATAAATAATTTTTATATTCACATGAAATTTGAATTTTAATCTCTCTAATATAATTTATAAAAATCTCATTTGTTTAATTTAATAATATTGATTCAATTATTAATCCGATCAATTACTATTCGTTAATTTTACTTACGTAACTTTTGTCTTTTTATACAACCATCTCACAATTAAAAAGTCATAAAAAATTCAAAAATTTTTGAAAAATTAAAAAAATAAAAACTAAAAAAAATATGATTTTTAGGCTTTTTGAATGTTTTAAAAACATTGAATTAAATTTTTTTTAATATTTTAAAATTTTTAGAAGAATAAGGTTTTAATTTAAAAATTCAAATTTATTAATTATTTAGAATTTTTCTTCATTTTTTAAAATATTAAATTTCAATATTAATTTTTTAAAAAATGTGATTTTATTAAAATAATTCAAAAATATTATTTTTTTAAAAAATAAAATATTGGTAAATATTTAAAAAATTATAAAAATTAAAAAATATTTTTTAAAAAAATGAAATCAGATTTTTCATAAAAATTCAAGAAATATTATTTTTATAAGAATTAAAATATTGGGAAAAAATAAAATTAATATTTTTATAATAAAAAAGTTGTTAAAAAAATTCAAGAAATATGTTTTTTTAAAGAAAATTAAAATATTTGAACAAAATTAAATTTAATGTTTTTAAAATTTTGGGAAAAGCTGAAAAATCATATATTTTTTAATATTTTGGATTTTATAATTTTTTAGATTCTTTAAAAATGTTTAAGATGTTTTTTATTTTTAGATGCTTTTTTAAAAGTTAATGATAAAGTTAGCAAAGTTAATAGAATAATTGATCGCATTAATATTTAGACTAACATTGTCAAATTCAATTTATATAAGGACAAGATTCTTATAAATTGTGTTAAAGGAACTAAAATTTAAATTTTGTATAAATGCAAGGATCATTTATACAATTTGACAATGAATTTCATTTATTCATATCGTCATACTAACAAAGTTATCGTTACATTAACAAAGTTAATATCACATTAATAAAGTCAATACTTACATCATTAAATCAACTACTATTTCAATATTTTAATGATAAAAATTTGATGAAATTAATTATTAAAATAAAAATATCAAATTAAAATAATATAAAAATTATATTTTTATAAATTATAATGGAGAGATTAACTTTTAAATTTTATTAAAATATAAAGCCATTACAATAATTGACCTTCTATATTTTTATATTGTGTTTACAATTGTGATATGAACTACTCATCCTGACCAGAAAATGCATACATAGGAAGTAGTGATTCAGCTTTGTTTTTATTTATTTATTTATTGCATATCAATTAAAACAGCAATACAACAAAGTTTATAAGGTGCAGCTTCGCATGTGGGAACCGTGGATTACAAATTTACTAGGGACAAAACAGTAGCTTCACACCAAGAAGTCATGCGGAGGGTTTTATGGAAGGATTTGAATGTGTTGACTTCCAATAAAATAACTAAAACTCTACGGTTGATTTTTTGTCGTGCTTTCCAAGATTGAACTTTCTATGCATGTTTTTTTTGACATTTAGGAAAGCTGTTAGTAACTTTGATTCATTTCATGTTATTTCTTTTATTTGCATATTGTATTCGGATTAAGATCAAATGTTCTTAACCCACTATTTATTCAATAAAGCAAAAAATAAGTAACTGACCAAGCCAACTGGATGATAATAACTATTACTTGTCTTGGTAAATAATTTTTTGAAGCAGTGATAGGTTTTTGGGTTTTATCCATTAATCCCTTCTTAGACTGATTCAAGCAAGTAGCAAGTTTATTTACGTGAAATGTAATAAATTTATAAAAAAAATTACTTTCTTAATATATTCAAATCTTATGCAACAAAAAGAGAATATACTCTTTTCGCTATTTAAGTGATCCATTCGATGGTGTCTTATTAATTAACTTTAACTATGAAGAAAACTTCAAAGAAAACTCATTAAAATATCAGCTTTTCCAATGAAATTTGCGTGACAGAAATCCAGGGGATGCCATAAAAATTCCAGGACACCTTGCCAAAAGCAGAATACCATGTCCATATGTTTGTGAAAAGCTTAAATGGTGTGAAACCAATAAAGTTTGTTGCCATTATTCTGGGAGAAGTAACGGTCTAGGCTGCCATTCATTAACTGGTATTCCTTATCAGATCAATTGATGCAGTCATGTCGAAACTACTTACTATATAAGTTTTCTAGATTCATGTATAGAAATGAAACATGCATACATATTAGCACATACTTAATAGCTAAATTGACATCTGACCTCCACCTATATAATTTAATTTCTAAGTAGAAATCAACACCTTGTCTCTTCCTTGGCGAAATGTGGCCCTCAATGGATTCTTCATCACAACCGTGAACTCTAGCTTCTCCTCCAAGCTGATCTCAATCTCCATCCATAGCCTTCCATTCAAATTTCCAAATCAAAATTTGCCAACAAATACTCCAGATGAAGAAGGGCTAAGCCAAGTCCAGGACAAATTCTTCTCCCAACTCCAAAAGGCATCATCTTAATCTCCCTACTTCCTGTTATGTCAAACGCTTCACCACTACTATCATCACTTCCCAAGAACCTCTCAGGCTTAAATGCCATTGGATCCTCCCACACCTTTGGATCCCATCCCATTTCTGCCACCATGAAATTGATAGTTCCATTCTTGGGGACCAAAAATTCTCCCAGGACTGTGTCTTCTGTCACACGATGAGGCACCACAAAGTGCCCTGGTGGGTGCCTTCTTAGCCCTTCCAAAATCACTGCTTTCAAATAAGGCATCTTTGGCAAATCATCTTCTCTGACTTTTTCCTCTTCATCTCCCACAACCCCTTTAATTTCAAGCACTAATTTATCCTGAATATATGGGTATTTCACCAAATTGGCCATAATCCATTGCAAAGCGGTGGAGGTGGTATCAGCGCCACCATTAAGAAACTCAGAGGCCAAACTAACAATTTCTCCTTCATCAAGTTTCCTTTTCTCCTCTGGTAACTCCAAATCCAACAAAGTATCAACATATGCCAAAACATAATCATCACTGTCCTTGCTTAGTTTCTCCTCTTTAGCTTTCTTTCTTGCTCTTATCAAAGGAATCAGCACATCTTCTTGATTCTTACGTAGTTGAAAAAGCTGCCTCCATTGCTTACGAAGCAAAACCTTGGTCACTCTAGGCCAAATGTTAAGTACATTGAATCTTCCAAAACTTAACAGCACCCTTCGCATAACAGCTTCAATTTCTTTGATTTTCTCTTGAGAAAGCTTATCACCAAAACACATCAAAACTAGCAAACAAAAAATAGCATATTGAAAATGAGCCAAAACCTGAACCGATTCTCCAGTTTTAGCCTTTGACTCTAAATTATCAAGAAGAATTTCCAAAACCCATTTACGTGCATGAGAATAGGACTTTATACGTGAAGGATGGAGGATTTCTGAAGTCAGATTCCGCCGCAAAAGCCGCCAGGTTGGGCCATAGGGGGCAGAGTTGATGTTGTGTTGGTTACTAGTCATGATCTTATTAGTAGCAAGAGCTTCGGGGCGGTCTGAAAATAGTGAACCGCTTTGGACTAAAGCCTGGTGAGCAAGGGAACGATCGGAGACGAAGATGTTGGGACGAGGACCAATGTGTAGAGTGACCATGGGACCAAGCTTTGTATGGAGGCTGCGGAGGATTGGTTCGATTTCGAAGAAAGATTTGCGGAGCCATAAGATGTTGCCAATGATAGGGAAAGTGGAAGGGCCTGGAGGGAGATTATGGGGAAGCGTTTTGGAAGGGGAGAAGAGGTTGAGAAAGGCTTTGAGAAGAAGAGTGATGGAAATCGTGAGGAGGATGAGGAACCAAGTTTCCATTGTTTGGATAAGTGGAGATGGTGTGACAAAAGAGAAAATTGACTTTGAGTTTGTAGGGCGTGCTTTGTCTTTTTCTGTGGTAGCTGATTATTCACTGCTTTAAATCCTGTTTTGGATTGGTTTTTTTTTACTTTTTTTTTTTTTAAGGATAAATATACATTTAGCCCTTTTATTATATATTTTATATCAATTTTGATAATTTTAAAAAATAAATTTTTAATTTGATACTTTAATTTTTATTTCGTTATTTATTTTGTTACTTTGAACTAACGTCATTAACTCAACAATCAATGAAAAAAATGACATAAATATCTAATAAAATATAATTATTTATAAAAAAAATTTAATAAATCCTACATCATCAATTATAATGTTAACATTTAAAATTTTTTTCTCAAAAATTTTTTAAAAAATGAATTATTTAAAGAAATTATATAAAATTAAATAAACTAAAATATTTTAAAAAGTATAAAAACTTAAAAATTATGAATGAATAAAATTTAAAAGAAAAAACTCAAAATTTTAATAAATAATTCAATGAAATTCAAAAATTTTTGAAAAATTAAAAAAACAAAAAATTTTTTGAAAAAATTCACAAAAACTTAAAAATTCTAAAGTTTTTACAAAATATATGAAATTTTTAAAATTTTCTTAAATATTTTTCAAAAAATATGAAACAATATAGAGAATAAAAAAATTAAAATATTTATGAAGAATTAAAAAGCCTAAAAATTTTGAAACAAACTGCAAAAGTTATGAAAAATTAAAAGATAAAAAACTTAACAATTTAATACAAAATCAAAGAAAATTCAAAAAATTTCTAAGAAATTCAACAAAAACATAAAAAATAAAAATTTTAATTAAAATAATAATATCTTTAGTTTTAATTATTTTTATTAAAATTTTCATTTTTATATATTTATTGAAAATTTCAAATTTTATTTTGAATTTTATAAATTACTAAGATTTTTTATTTTTCAAAAAAAAAATAAATTTTTTAGAAGTTTTAGATTTTCAAAATTTTGAGATTTTTTTGAATTTTTGAAATTTTATTATTTTTGAAAAACTTTCAGATTTTTTCAAAATTTAGATTTTTTTTTCATTTTTTAAGTTTTTGTCAATTTTTTTGAATTTTAAGAAAATTTTTTATTAAAATTGTCATTTTTTGGTTTTTATAGAATTTTTTTTATTAAATTTTTGAGATTTTTAAAATTTTTAAAAATATTTTATATATTTTATAATTTTTAAAACATATTTTGGACTTTAAAATTTTTTTTAAGAAAGTCCTTGAATTTTTCAATACTTTTTTAATATTAATATGACAATTGATAATATAATATTGATTGAACATTTTGATATGTGTCAATATTTTATTATATTTTTATACTATATCAAAAAATTGATTAATAATATCGATACCAAAATAAAAGATAGAATGAAAGTTAAAGTACAAAATTTATAATTTTATTTTTTTAAATACCAAATTAACAATAAGTATATAGCACAAAGAAAATGAGTTTTTACCTTTTATAATTTTGAAATCGTTTAATAAAGTGATGCATCTAGTATTTTTGGTAGGTTGAGGTTAATTTTTTGATTTGATACAACTAATTACAGGTTGATATTAGTTGGATTATTGCTCAATTTCTTCCTTTTTTTTTTTTTTTTGTTGCAAACGAGCCTATTCAATGAGTTTTGAATCGAATTATATTTAATTTAAATTTTTTGGATTAAGATTTATTTCAGATCGTTTCAAATACGAATTTTTTGGAATTTAAATATTTTTAAATTCAAAACGTTTTGAATTTGGATAATTTCAAACTTAGAATTATCTCATATACAAATTATTTTAGATTCTAAATTATTTTAAATTTAGTTCGATTCGAATTAAATAAATTTATTATTTAAATGAATTCAAAAAAAAATTAAAATTTATAAGTTATAAACATATTTTATAAATTATAAATATATTTTTATAATTTACAAACAGGTCGTAATCTATTCCATTTCTGGTAGAAAAACCTCCACGATATAACATATGGACAAATGCACAAACAAAGACCAAAAATGTTTCAAAGTGTTTTACCTGTCACACAGTTATATAATCATAGAAAAGAAGAAGAAGAAGACAACACGTGGTGACGTTGTTGACCTCTCTTTCCTTGTCCTTGGGTGCCCCCATACTCCCCATTTCCCTCTATCTGTCAAAACAAACGGGGATTAAGAAAATGGACAGGGGATTGACAATGCCGAAGGTCAAAAAACAAAAAAAAATGGTGAGAGTGGGGGTAAGCTGCATACAATTGTGATCTTTTGCCTTTTTTAGTGACAATTTCAAGATCTTCCTGCCTAACCCATAAGGCTTAACGATCCCTCTATATCCATTTTTCCTTCACCATCTTTTTTTTCATCAGCTACGCAACCCACATCAACAAGACTTCTATGGTTGCATGATCCATGATAATCAATAGTTATCTTATTATCTAGCTCCATAAAAAGGCACTTATAAAGCTATATTCTCCTCTTTTTTTTTTTCCCAGTTTAATCTAGAACCAACTAAAATTAGACCAATACAATTTACTCAAACAGTTACTTTGCCCATGTAGTGATATTCAGAGCAAAAATTTTTTTAGTCAATTCATGTCGTAACGGTTTTGAGATCACCAGACGTAAAAAAAATTTAAAGTCAAAATAAAATGAGAGAATCACCACTAATCTTTGTTAAAGTGTGATTGATCATCAAAAATTTATCTTTTTTAATAAAACTATAAAAGTAAGTTTAAAGTTTATCAAAAAGATAAATTTTGATCTATGAAAACTTAGGTTGGGTCCGAGAGTCGGTTACGTGTGGGAAAGGATTAGCATCCCTGCAACACCCATAAATTGGTATCATTTAACTATGCGTTATTTTCAATGTTGGATAAAAATGGTTTCAATTTGAATTTTAACATTAATTCCTTTCATTTGAAAAAATAAAATTTTGTTAAAGCTCTTTGTTTAGGAATATTGAGAAAATCTTAAAGTTAAAGAATTATTTTAAAATTTTTCAACATTTAGGCATAATTTAAAATAACTCTTTTTGCTTAAGATTTAACACGATAATCTTTAAAATGAAAAACAATCTCTATAAAAATAATTATTAGTGACTCTCTAACATCTAAGTAGAGTACCAAAAATTATTTCTTTCAGAATGTTATTTTTTTATTTTCTTTCATAATATCACAAAAAAATTTTTTTTTTAAAAGTATTATTCTTTTTTATTATAAAATATTTTATCATCAAATAGTAAATAAAAATTAAAGATAGGATAATACAAATAATTACTAATAATAACATGCTAACATATGTATGCCAATGAATGTTATGTAACATGAAATGCAATTTTAAAGTTGGATTCTTAAGTATAATGAGACCACCCCAACTTTCTAACATCTAGGCAGAGCTTAGGTGCGACTGTTTATATTTAAGATCATAATTTATTGTTATACTCCTTTATTTATTAAAGTTATTATTAATGCGAATTAAGAACTCGTATGAAAAACTTAATGAAATAAAGTTTCCTAAATATCCTATCATTTAGGCAGCATTCGGAATAAATCATTTCAAATGAGATTCTCACACGTATCCTTAGGATTTTCAGAATGTTTTGGGTAGGGGCTTGTGTAGAGGTTTTAAGGTTAGGGTTTCAAGATTTTAAAGATTCGGATTTTAGGGTTTTAGTTTGAGTTTTGAGGGTTTTAAGGTTTGATTTTAAGGTTAATAGGGTCTTAAGGCTTGAATTTTAGGGTATGGAAGGTTTATGATTTTGATTTTAGAATTTGGAGATTTTAGGGTTTTGGACTTTAAGTGTTTGGATTTAAGAGATTTTAGATTTCAGGGGTTTTAGAAACCTAGGGTTTGAAATTTAAGAATTAGTGTTTAAGGTTTCATTTTTTTTTAAGAAAATGTGAACATCTCTAAAAATTTTCAACATCTAAGCGGATTTTTAGAACAAGTTTGATTTTAGTAATTTTTGAAAATTAATTAAAAAATTCTTATATATTTCTTTTTTTTTATGAAAATTTATTAACAATAATTTTCCAACATCTAGGTGAAATTATTTTTAGGATATATTTTTATTCCCTCAAACATCTAGGTAGGAAAAATAATAAAAAATATATTATTATTATTACCTTTTTTTGAGCATTTTTAATATATGTTTTTAATTATTATCTTACTTGTTTTCATTTTTATTATTATTAAAACAATTAAAATTTTATCTTAACAAATTTAAGAACTTATCATGCATAAATATATAAAAAAAATACTTAAAATAACAAAAATAATAATATATAAAAAAATAGAAAATTCAAAAAAAAATTTTTATCTGAATCGAACCGATCAACGGTTTGATCAATGACGGTTCAGTTGGATCGAAAAGGGGTCGATTCGGCGTACGGTTCGATTGAACCAGCTGATGAGCGGTTCTAGTGGCCAAGCAGTTCAGACCGGTTCGATCGGTTCACTGGCGGTTCATACAAACCAGCTAGATGGTGGCTAAGGCAGGTTGGTGGGTCAATTTGAGCGGATCTCGGGTCGGGTTCGATCCACGCGTTGATCCTCTTATGCTTGAAACGTCGTCGTTTTGGTCTTATGCTCAAAACGACGTTGTTTTGCTTCTATGTCTTCTATAAAAGTCAATTTTTTTTCAGTTCATTCTTTTCTATTTCAAAAAAAAAAAGAAGATAACTTTAGGGGAGAGCTCCGAGGCTCTCGTCATTCGATCGTCGGACTGCCGCGCTGGCCGTCATTGGAGGTGGTCGACGGTGATAAAAAAAAAATTTTTTTATCAAGAGGTTTCGTTCAACTCTTGAGCTCAGATCTGGTACACTTTTCATCGAAAACGACCTCGATTCTTGTAGATCAAGTTTTAAAGTTTCTGACCCCTTTTTTTTTTCTTAAAGACTCAAACTAATGATCTTTCTTTTTTGTTGCACGTATCTCTTGGCGCTGGGTTTCTCGCCGATTTAGTGAGGACTGTGGTTTCTGTTTTTATGTTTTTTTCTTGTTGATTTTTTTGGCTTTCTGTTTGGCGTTGGGGAGTTTGTTTACGTTTTTTTAGCTTCTGTCTAAGTGGTTTTTTTTTGTTCTAGGGAGAAAAATTAAAGGAAGAGCCGGGGGGTTTTAAAGATGGGGATTTGGTGGCTGTAGGTGGGCTGGGATAGGTTGTAAAGGTGGTTAGACAGGGGTTGGTCGGGGGCTAAAAGGTTTGATGGGACGAGGTAGGGTGGCTGTCGAGCAGAGGGTTGGATAGGGCGACGATGCCGTCGTACCAACCTTTTGTTTTTTTATCCTTCTTTTCCCTTTGTTTGTTTGTTTTATTTTAATTAATATTTTAATAATTTTGATTTTTAATTCTTAATTTTTTTAATTTTTAATTAAATTAATATTATTATCAAAATTATTATTAATAATGAAAAAAATTGAAAATAAAATAAAATAAAAAAGGTAAGCCCGGATAAAATCGGTGTCTATAACTGTCCCTCTTTGTACATTACTGAGAATCAAGAATAAGGCAAAGACAAAGACAACGATTTTGCTCCGGAAGTAAATCGTAGATTTTTTTTTTAAGGTCAGGTCAAGTGATAATGGCATCATGAGTTGAAAAATAAAGAATCGATTAAAGCAACACCGAGAGTCGAATAATAAGGAAAGTGATCAGGACAACACCGCGAGTCAAAAATAACAAGATCATGATTGAACTTCGATTAAGTCACAAGTCAAAAAAAATAAGGAGACCGAGATTAAACCATGAGTCAGAGAAATACTAAGGATTAAAATTAAGTCACGAATCAGAGAATAAAGAGATTGAGATTAAACCGCGAATCAAAGAATAAAGAGATCGAGATTAAACAGCGAATCAAAAAATGATGTTAACTTAGATCGGATCGCAAGTCAAAAATAAGGAGGTCGGGATTAAACCACAAGTCAAAGGATAACAACAATCGAGATTAAACTACGATTTTGACTTAACGAGATCGAGATTGAATCGCGAATTAAAAAAATAAAGAGACCAGGATCAAATCGCGAGTCAAAAAATAACGTTAACTCGGATTGGATCACAAATCAGAAAACAACAATCGAGATTAACTACGATTTTGAATTAAAGAGATCGGGATTGAATCACGATTCAAAAAATAAAGAGACTGGGATTAAACCGTGAGTCAGAAAATGACGTTAACTTGGATTGAATCATAAGTCAGAAAACAAAAATCAAGATTAAACTGCGATTTTGAATTAAAGAGATCGGGATTGAACTGTGAGTTAGAGAATAAAGAGATCGGGATTAAATCACGAATCGAAGAATAAAGACAATCGAGATTAAACTGTAACTTTGAATTAAAAAGATCAGGACTAAACCGAGAGTCGAAATAATGTCAACTTAGATTGAATCACAAGTCAAACAATAAAGAGACCGGGATTAAATCATGAGTCAAAGGATAACAACAATTAAGACTAAACCGTGACTTTGAAATAAAGAGGTCAAGATTGAACTGCGAGTCGAAGTAACATCAACTTGGATTGAATCACAAGTTAGAAAATAAAAACGATCGGGATTAAACCGTAAGTCAAAAAACTATAAAAATGATCAATATTGAACAACGACGACTGGGACTAATGACGACTAGGGCTAAACTGCAAGTCAAAAAATAAAAATGATTGGGATTAAACCATGAGTCAGGGAACTATAGAAGACTGAGTTGTGAGTTGAAAAGTAAGAGATTGGATACCCTATAGATCGACAGTTTCGATTTTAAGGATTGTGCTAACGTACCATCTTCAAGGCCATCATCTTTGGTTCAAGAAAGAAAAATATTGATTCTTCTTGATGTCTCATAAATAACATTTCTATGTAACTTATTAAGAGGTATGTAATGCTTGCAATGATTGTGATGAATGAAAAGACAAAAATGCTGTCAACGAATTATATCATGCTTTTTCATCCAAGTTAATTCAACTTTTGGTTCAATTCTTTCAAACTTTAAAAACCACTTCCAGTAATCTCATCCTTTTAAAACTTTCAATTTTCGATCAGAATCTCTGTCTTATGACGGACCCATTTGGCTTTTAATCGCCCTAAAATCTCTCTTTTTTTATTCTTTATCCCTTTTCTCTTCTTTGTCTTCAGTAATCAATCAATTTCATTTCATTCTTTTTGCCCCCGTATTACTATTTTTGTCATCCTCATATTGCATTCTCTTTTCGAGTGATGCGTTGGTCTATTATGAACTTCATCAATCAATATCTTAATTTTAAATAATAAATACAATGATTTTAGGTTTAAAATTGGGTGTGAAACACAATCAGTAACGGGGTATTTTGGGTTTAAGATAAGCCTTTCGAGACATAAAGAATAGTTAACTCATAAGTATTTTAAGAATCAAATATCAGTTATCTAAATAATAAACATTTGGATGACCCAAAAATTCTTACATTTGTGATCTTGTCACTTGTGATTTCATATGACCAATCCTTTCCCCACATCTGTGACTAATGAGAACTTGCCCAAAAAAATCCTCTCTTTTAATTCTGGTGACAATTCATCCATTTGGTGCTACTCTTTCATTCTTTGAAAAACTTTTTTCGAGCTCCACCTTCATTCAAGCCGTCTTTTCAGGTTTTCATCTCACATGACCCTTTTTTTATTCAAACCTCCTTTTTCGAGTTTTCAATCTGAATCACTTTTTTTTGTATTATTTTTTTATGTTTTTTTTTAATTTTTTAAGTAAAATATTTCTTGACCGTGTTTGAATTTACAGGATTCGGTAATTCATCTCTGTTTATTTTTGCAAGGATCAGAGTTTCACCAAAAACTACTTTTTTTACCACATATGGACCTTTCTAATTGGGTATCCATTTTCCTCTATTGTTATATTGAAATGGCAAAATCCTTTTCAAAACCAATTCGCCCTCACGAAAGCATCGAGGTCGTATCATTTTGTCATGTGCTCGCATGATTCTTCTTTGATACATTTATCCATAACTGAGTGCTGAGTGCTTTTTCTTTTCAATAAGATTCAGTTGCTCGAAATGATCCTAAACTCATTCTGCCTCATCCAATTTTATCTCCATCAACACCTTCAGAAAACGAATTTCTACTTTGATTGGCAGTACAGCTTCCATCCCATACATTAATGAAAACAAGATGGCCCCTGTGGAGGTTTGGATTAATGTTCTATAGGCAAGCAAAGCAAAAGGTAACTTTTCATGCCAATCTTTATATGTGTCAGTCATTTTTCCCAATATTCTCTTGATGTTCTTATTCACAACTTCTACTGCACCATTCATTTTTTAGAGATATGGTGCTGAATGATGATACTTGATCTTGAACTATGCACATAATTTTTTTATCATTTTATTGTTTAAATTGCTAGCATTATTTGAGATAATCCTTTTCGGAAGCCCATACCGACATATTATCTCTCTTTTTATAAATTTACACACCACTGATCGCGTAATACTAGCATACGAAGCTGTTTTCCACCTATTTTGTAAAGTAATCGATTATCACAAAGATAAATCGATGCCCATTTGAAGCTTTCGGGGTTATGGGTCCGATCACATCCATTCCCCACATGGAGAAAGGCCATGGTGGTGCCAAAGACGTGCAACGGGACTGGAGGAAATAAATTTTATCTACATAAATTTGACATTTGTGGCACTTTTTAGCATAGCTGATGCAATCATTTTCCATTGTAAACCAGTAGTAACCAGCTCTCATAATCTGTTTAGCCATCATATGCCCGTTAGCATGTGTTTCACAAATTTTTTCGTGTACTTTTTCAAGTATCCTTTTTGCTTCCACAGCATCGACGTACCTTAGTAAAATTTGATCTTAACTCTTTTTATACAAGATTTCTCCATCAAGCATAAAACTTGTTACTAATCTTCGAATGATCCTCTTATTATTTTTTGAAGCCTTGCTTTGGATAGTTTTGACACTTGATATATTATATAATGTTATAGTATCACGGTTGTCGATCTACTTCTTCTTTCGCATTTGTACAGTGGGTTAGTAAAATTTTCATTTGTACTCTAATAGGCTGAATTCCCATACTATCATTTAACTTGAACATTGCTGCTAAAGTAGCCAAGACATCAGCAATCTAATTTTCTTTTCAAGGAACATGTTAGAACTGGATTTCTTTAAACTGTTTTATCAAGTTGGTTATGTGCCTTTGATATAACACTAGTTTCGGGTCCCTGGTCTCTCATTCACCCTTTAGTTGATAAATTACTAAGGCTGAATCCCTATATACTTTTAGTGTTTCAATCTTTTTTTCAATGATCATTTATAACCCCATGATGCATGCTTCATATTCAACAACATTATTTGTGCAATTGAAATATAAGCTTGTGGTACAGGGGTAGTAATTTTCTTCTGGGGATATTAGCACTACCCCAATGCATGCCCATTATATTGGATGCCCCATCGAAAAACATTTTCCACATTTTTCTTATAGGCTATTCATCTTTATCCTATAGGATCGTTATTAAATCTTCATCTGAAAATTCAAACTTCATAGGTTCATAATCTTCAGTAGTTCGATCAGTAAGAAAATCGACAATTGCACTCTTTTTTATGAATTTTTATGTCACATACACAATATCATATTTTGAAAGCATGACCTACCAACTCGTTGTCCTGCCTAATAAAGATGGTTTTTCGAAAATGTACTTGAAGAGATCTAATTTCGATATTAGCTATGTCATATGGTAGAGCATGTATTGCCTGAGTCTACGAGTAGTCCAAGTCAGGGCACAACATATTTTTTTTATTTGGGGGTACTTTGGCCTCATACTCTATAAACTTTTTACTCAAATAATATATAGCATGCTCTTTCTTGTCAATTTCATCTCTTTGCCCCAATACACATCCCATTGATTTTTCTTGAATCGTTAGATATAAAATCAATGGTCTTCCTATAACTGGTGATACTAACACGAGTGGGCTTATCAAATACTCTTTAATCTTTTCAAATGCATTCTAACATTCTTCATCCCATTTACCAAGATTATTTTTACGAAGCAACCTGAAGATTGGATTGTATTTTAAGGTAAATTGGGATATGAAGCGCGAAATATAATTCAATCACCCCAAAATGCCTTTCACCTCCCTTTGCGTACATGGTAAGACAATTCTCAAATGGCTCAAATTTTATCAAGGTTTACTTCTATACCTCTTTCACTAACTATAAACCCTAACAATTTTCTAGATTTAACACCAAATATGCATTTGGCTGGATTTAGCTTGAGCTGGTATCTCCGTAATCTTTCAAAAAGCTTTTTGAGATTAATGACATGATCTTCACCTTATTGGGACTTGGCTATCATATCATCAATATATATCTTTATTTTTTTATGCATCATATCATGAAAGAGAGTGACCCAAAGAGAGTGATCATTACCCTTTGATATGTGGCACCAGCATTCTTTAGCCCAAAGGGATAACTTTATAGCAAAACGTACCCCATATTGTCACAAATGTAATTTTCTCCATATCTTTGTGAGCCATTTTGACCTGATTGTAGCTGAAAAACCCGTCCATGAATGAAAAAATGGAGTGCTTAACAGTGTTATCCACAAGAGTATCAATATGTGACAATGAAAAATTATCCTTTGGGCTAGCCCTATTTAAATCTCGATAATCCACACACATTCTAACTTTTCTATCTTTCTTTGGAATTGGGACTATATTGGCTACCCATTCAGGGTATTTGGCCACTTATAAGAAACTAGCATCAAATTACTTTTTTACTTTTTCTTTTATCTTCAATAATATTTTTGGCTTCATGCGTCTTAAATTCTGCTGTACTAATTATCATTTTGGTTTTAAAGATAACCTATGCTCAACCACTTCTGTGCTAAGTTCGCACATATCCTGATAGGACCATGCAAATACATCCATGTACTCTTATAGCAAACTCACCAGCTTCTGCTTCTCGATCAGTGATAATGAAATGTCAATCTTAACTTTTTTTTATTCTCACAATCTTCAAATTTAGCGGGTCAGTTGATTCATAGTAGGGTTCTATAATTTTCTTTTCTTATTCCATCCATTTCAATAGATCATGAGACAAATCATAGTCTTCTAAATC
This sequence comes from Durio zibethinus, assembly GCF_002303985.1. The sequence continues at coordinate 7,840,517 of NW_019168004.1, forward strand.
AACATCGTTATCAAGCTTACTAATGTGAATTGAATTTTCAAAATCAAAATCGGTGATATTGCCTTAGTCATCCATAATATTCATTATTAGAAAACCTAAAAATGGGTATAATCACAAAGAAATATATATTGATCTTGGCAAGGGCAAAGAGAATGGTAATGAAAGAAAAAAAATGAAAAATAGAGAACATGGTATAAGTGAAATGCATTGCATTCATCATTTTATTAAGACAATGAAAATAAGCCCATACACTTAACCTCTGCATGCTCTTGGACAGAAGTAATTGGAATTTTTGAGTTAAAAGGTTCAAGGACAACAAAAACGGTACACCATTCTTCGAGTCCCCTAAAAAGGAAAAAAGATTTCTTCATCCTGCATTATCCCTTCATTTGCTCCAATTTAAAATCGAGAGAAAGCTTCTTCCAGTTCCATTACTGGTTCCTTTTGTTCAACCTCCATTGACCCAAGATAGAGATGTCTGGCTGAACGAAAGGTTTCGTATAAATAAGGGAACATCATTTTTATATCAATTGAATCTTGCCTTTAAGGCATGCCATTCTTTTTTCTTTCTTCTCTAGCATTACGTTCTTTCTATCAGTAGCCGTAGGCTTATAACCTAACCCCTATCTTTTTTTATTTTCAGCCAAGCATGGTGCTCTTGTAATTCTTTGTAGAGCTTTTTCTAAGCCTTGCTTGGCTCACTAACCTTTGCTAATAGTTTGCTTGATCACTATATTTATAGCTTTTGATAATTAAGGGATCGGTATCCTTGACCCTTCTCTGACGTAAGTAGCATTTGCTACTTCAAAAGCTTTAAATGAACATTCGATCGTTTCTTCTACTGCTTCAACGTAGGGAGTAATTAAGGTCTTTGTTACCAATAAATCTTTCTTACCATCCACACAGACTTATTTTTCTTTCACGACAAATTTTACCTTTTGATGTAGAGATAAAGGTACAACTCCAATCGTGTGAATCTAAGGTCTTCTCAGTAGATTATTATATGCAGGAGTTATATCCATTACTTGAAAAATAATGTTAAAGGTATAAGGATCGATCTGTAATAGGATCTTTATATCACTAATTACCTCTCTTCATACCTTATCAAATGCCCTTATAATCATATTACTATTTCGCATGTGAGAGGGATCTACCAAAAGCTTTGATAATGTCATCAAAGGCATAACATTAATAGATGATCAATTATCGATCATCACTTTGGCCATAGTGTGGAATTTACACTTGACAATAACATGTAAAGCCTTAACACTATTGCATCTTTCTGGAGGTATTTTATCATCACTGAAGGTGATGAAATTTGGGACTATAATATTTCTAACCATGTGATCTACCTTCTTAATAGAAATGTTATGCTCGGTATAAGCTTCATTAAGCACTTTCAACAAAACGTTCCTATGCAACTCAAAATTTAACAATAGCGACAATAAGGAAATACGAGCTGACAATTTGTTTAACTGGTCAACCACACTATACTCACTGTGCTTGATGATCTTTAGAAACTCACAAGCTTATTTTTCTGACACCGATTTGTTAACTTACACTTCTGAGCTTACTACCGATTGAGAATCTTGGCTTTCCCCTATGTCTTCTTCTCTTATCTTATCTTTTCTTTTTTGGCCCTTTCTGATATTTTATTAGTGTAAATTTGACCACTTCGGGTCATTCCTCCTATTCTCACTATGTTGGCAGTATTCTCCATACTTATATCATTTGAGGTCATATGAGACCATCGTATCACCACATCATAATCATATCTCCATGGAACTACTTTGTCGTTTGATAAGAGAATGGACTAAGGACATAAATGGTCATTGGTGTCCTAAAAGAGGAGATGGTTTTTTTAGTTAGGGGTTTTGATTTCTATCATAGTAGACAGTGAGAGGTTTAGGGATAAAAGACTTGCCAGGATGCTATCACCCACTGTATTCACACTTTTTCATCATATTCATCATATAACTCAATGATGGCCTCATCCATCAAACCCTGCAATGTTCGTTTAAAGACCTCACAACTTTAGATTGAATGTCCAATTGTTTCTCATGGTATTTACAAAAATGGTCAGGGTCTTTATGACTTCCATTGTCATCCAAAAGTAATGGTTGAACAATACCCGCCTCATACAAATAGTCATACACCCGTTCAAAAGGGGTCTTACTTGATCCATCCATCTTTTGATCTTCACATATTTTTCTTACCCACCATATTAATTTTTTCTTCGGTGTGATCTGACAAAGGGTTTCCACTAACACTTGGCTTGAATTTGGTATCAAAAGATAAAAGCCCATCATTTATCAAACCTTGCATCTTGTGTTTAAGTATCATGTAATTTTTAGTAGAGTGTCCTGTAACTCCGTAATGATAATCGCACTTGAGGTTAGGGTCATACCAACTTGGGTAAGGTAGTTTTAATGGTTTTACATAAAAAGAGCGATAAGGTGGCCTCTCACTAACTGAAGTACAAATTAATGTAAAACATAAAAATTAGGTCAAAATGAGGTCTTTCTCGATTGTTATTATTTTGTGAGTTTTTTTATTGCTGTTTGGGTAGGTTGGTTGGGTAAATGGTCGAGTTGGAGGTGTAGATGTATAATTAGATGGTTAAGGGCTAAAGCTTGGTTTGGGCAGTGGTTGTTGGGGTGTTCGGTAATGGTATGATTGTTGAGAAATTTGGTTGGTGGTAGGATAGTAAAGAGGGTATGGATTATATGAGACAAAAGATGGTGCGAGAGATTTTTGTGAGTGACAGCATATATTTCCTACTCTTTTTCTTTAAAGTTACTATCTTCTTTTTGGACCCTTTAATTTTACCACTTTTGATAGCGTTCTATCATCTCTCCCTAGATTACCATGTCAAAGAAGTTTTTTGTGGCATTCCCTACCAATCTGTCATAATACGGGGCTTTGAGTATGTTGACAAATAGCACCATTATCTCTTTTTCAGTCAGTGGTGGTTGGACCTGAGCCTCTGTATCTCTCCACCGATGTGCATATTCCTTGAAGGTTTTCATTGATTTTTTCTCTATATTTTGTAATGATAGTCTATCAGGGGCTGTATCTAAGACATGCTTATATTGAGCAAAAACAATTTTGGCCAAGTCTTTCCACAAATGGATCTTGCTCCGATCTAACTGCACGTATCATTTTACTACTGAACCAGTCAAACTATCTTGAAAATAGTGTATCAATAGTTTGTCATTATGAGTATGACCCATCATCTTTCTATAGAACATGGTAATATAAGCGGAATGACACTTTGTTATATCGTATTTCTTAAAATCTGAAGTCTTGAATTTTAGTGGGATAACCAAGTCAGGCACTAGGCTAAACTCATTGGCATCAACAACTTCATAAATGTCATTACCTTCAATCGCTTTGAGCCTCTCTTCAAGTTTATCATACTTGTTTTGAATTTTTAAATTTATAACAAGTTCTGACATTTCACGGGACTTCTCTTATTCAACAGGGTCATTAAGATTTGGCATTGTGATGGGATCAACTACGATAGGTCTCGAGTTAGTATTCAAATGTATTGGTTGTTGACTTATAGAATGATTGACATAGGGGTATGGCTGTGCACTTAGTGGCTATATGTGTATACCCCGAGGAACTTGAACCTGAGCTTGAGGCAGAGTGAATCCCGAAGGGTATAATGGCTCTTCCATATTAACCTTATCCCTTGTCCTTGACGCACCAACGATTCTTTTTCTTTTCATTAAACTAGACAACAGTTGTCTTAATTCAGCCATTTGTGCTTCGATGCTTTATTGTATTTCCATCATTCTTTCTTATATCTTCTTCTGTGCGCTTTCGACCCTTTCAAATCTGGCTGTATTCTCTTCTTCCATACTCAAGTCTGAGAGCTAGTATAATATCTATGCGAAATTGACTAATTTTGATTCCTCGACTTTGCTATCCTTGAACCTTAGTTTATTAACCATGAATTAGATCGCATGATATAATGTTGTTGATATTGTTGTTAGTATTTATATTTATTCAAATGCATGCATAAAATGAATGAAATGCAAATTAGGGTATTGTCTTGGATTGATCGAAACAAAAAAAAACTTTCATTAGCCATGAGAGTCTTTATACATCATTTGATCATTCTTGCATTAAAACCATAAAAATATTTAATTTGAGCGTATTGCTCCCTAGCTTCATACAAAAAGTTCAATAATCTTTGACTGTGGCCTTGGGTTGGTACAATATCTCGTTCTAGTACTTTCACATTTTCAACCATGTTACTCGCTTTTCGAACAGCCTTGTAGATTTAAGTAGTCAAATGTTCGATGTATTGCTGCCTCCCTAAACTTTCAACTCTTCACATCTCTCGAGCATCCACCTCTATATTGCAAGTGCGAGCCCAATAATCCTCTCTCTCTTGCCATTCAGTCAAAATCTTGTCTATGTGACCTTGATTGCTTGTACCTTTAAGCTCATTAATTCATGCTCTAGAGCTTTTTTCTCATTTTACGAATTGGAGTTCCTATTCTGTTCCCTCATAAGTTTGGCTTTTAGCTTCTTACTTTCTCTTTGGTACCTTGTTACCTTTTTAAAAACTCTTGAAAGTTTTTCTTTCCATTCATGCTATTCTTTGATGAGTGCAGAGATCATTTCTTTGTTCTCTCGAGCTCTATTTTTCCAATACTCCACCATATCTTGTAGTTCTTTCATATCCTTCTTAGATCCCTTCAAAGGTCTACAGTTTAACTTTAATTTCTTATTTTCTTGATGTAAATTTTACAGATCCTCTTTTAATACTTTTCGTTCTTTAGTCAACTTCTATACTACATCATCTCTCATCATCAAATCATATCTCAATTGGTTAACCTGATTCATCATAGCCGTCTTTTTTTTTCTAACCTTTTTCTTTCAATCTCAAATTCTCGTTGGCGATCTCAAAAGTTGACAATATCGATACTGAAATAAGAGTTGGTAACTTTTTCGAAACATCGATTGGTAGATGCCTAATTTCATTAACTCTTTTCATCATTCACGTAAGATAACATTCTGTAACATTATCTATAAATCTAGCTGGGCTCATTCGTTGACCTGCTTCCATGCTTTGATGATTTCACAAAACCTTTTCACATAACTAGATGTCCCATAATCAAACTCTAATGAACTGAGTCTATGAGTCATAAGGATGAACTGTCGTGAGTCATATTGTCTTTGAACCATAAGAGGTGCATAACTCACTGTCCTTCATATTTTTAACAAAGGTACCTATGACTCATCTACACAACTATACAAGATGACCATCAAAAGCATCCATGGTGCCCTCCATGTTACATTCTCGCTAGTGAGCTATAGAAAAAATGCCAACCACTAATTTTTTGTCCAATCTTTCCTCTATTCTTTAGCAACAAACTCCTTGATAGGGATGAAATGAACAGAGAATGGTCGAAATAATGTCTTTTTTTTTTCAAAAGTGACTTCTGAGCCAAAAGAAAGTAATTGTGCACATCCTATAAATCGTTTTTCACCTTTTTTTTACAAAAATTAAGTGATTTAATAGTCTTTGCCAAAATAGTTGGTAAAGGGTTTACACCTTTATCTAATTACTCAAAGAAATCAACCACTGATGCTTTTATATGTCCTAACACCTTAGAAAATATCATCAATCCATACACGACCAAAACAAACACATCCAACCCCTGATCAGTATTAATATACTTCTTTATGTACTCGAGCAGAAAAGCTGATGGAATGGTCTCAACCCCATTCTTTTCTTTCTTGTCTATCTCTTCAACCTTTACTTGCGTGATCCTAGCTAACTTTTTTCTATATCCGATAGACTTATGCTTCTTCAATAGATCTTATCTTGATTGGTAGATTCTATCTGAAGTAAAAAAAAAATCCCTCAATCGTGGAGGTCAAATCTTATTAGTTGAATATAAAGCATCGATAAGATGGATCCCAGAATTGTATTACGGCTTTCATCAACTGTTCATCAACCTTCACTGACATAAGTAGTGTCACATCATCGTATTTCTTAGAAAAAGATTATTTTCTCTCTATTCCCCACTATTTCCAAATAGCTTTCAATTCTGCTATATCATTCTGACTGAGATCCATATGCACTGACTGTGGTAGTATCGATATGTGACCATCTATTAAGCAATCTTTTTTTTTCCTGAGTACTTTTTGATTGGCTCTTGACTTCTAGGTAGCTCTTATACACGGATGACATCTTTTAGGTTTTTTGAAAGTTTTTCTTGCTGAAGATTGGTCCAAAATAATACCCTCTAAGAAATATAGTACCTATATGATGCATACAACAAAATTGAAGACAACAAAAGAATTAAACAAATTAATAATGTAAATAAGATAAATAAATAAAGAATGAGTAAATGAATGAACAAGTATAATATATGTCATGACAGAATATACATAGTATCCTAGTTTAGGTAATTTTCTCATGAAAAGGACAGCATGATTCTAATCCTAAGGTTGGACCTTACAGCTCACTGTATGTCGAGTTAAGATTTACATGTCTAAAGGTTCACAAACTATTCCTCACATCATCGTCCATTATAGACTAGTAAGGCTCCCCGATCCTCATCCATTACGAGCTACTAACAGAATGGGTTCAATCTAAGTGGAAGTGTTTCGCTAGTAAATACAGAGGTTATCACCTCACGAGAGTGTAACTACTTCACTTCCTCCTAAAAGGGATAGAGCCCGGGTCTAGAGCTTATGCATGAATATGCAAAGTGTGTGCAAAATAACGTATTAATCGAAATACCATAAACACAAAATTAAAATAACAACTAACATACAATTTATCTTATTTATTAACATATATATTTTTGAAAAATCAAAATAAAGAGATTAAATGAAATGTCAAATAAAACCAATTAAATCCAACAATTCTTAATAGCACATAGTTAAAAGTTTTGGCTTGACTCTTGAATTAAAAGTTTCCAGTGGAGTCGCTAAGCTGTCATAACGGTTTTGAGACCCGCTAGATGTAAAGGAATTTTAAAGTCAAAATAAATGGGGGAGTCACCACCAATCTTTATTAGGGTGTGATTGGCCACCCAAAAGTTTATCTTTTTTAATAAAATTATAAAAGCAAGTTTAAAGTTTATCAAAAAGATAAATTTTGATCTACGAAAATCTAGGTTGGGATCCGAGAGTCGGTTACGTATGGGGAAGGATTAGCACCCCCGTAATGCCCATAAATTGGTACCATTTAACTACACGTTATTTTCGGTGTTGGATAAAAATGGTTTCAATTTAAATTTTAACATTAATTCCTTTCAATTGAAAAAATAAAATTTTGTTAAAGCTCTTTGTTTAGGAATATTGAAAAAATCTTAAAGTTAAAGAATTATTTTAAAATTCTCCAATATCTAGACAGAATTTAAAATAACTCTTTTCGCTTAAGATTTAACACGATAATCTTTAAAATGAAATAACAATCTTTATAGAAAATAATTATTACTGACTCTCCAACATCTAGGCAAAATTCCAAGAATTATTTCCTTCATAATGTTATTTTTTTTGTTTTATTTCATAATATCACAAAAAAATTTTTAAAAGTATTATTCTTTTTTATTATAAAATATTTTATCATCAAATAGTAAATAAAAATTAAAGATAGGATAATACAAATAATTACTAATAATAACATGCTAACGTATGTATGCCAATGAATGTTATGTAACATGAAATACAATTTTAAAGTTAGATTCTTAAGTATAATAAGACCACATCGACTCTTCAATATCTAGGTATAGATTAAGTGCGACTATTTATATTTAAGATCTCAATTTACTGTTATACTCCATTATTTATTAAAGTTATTATTAATGGGAATTAAGAACTCGTATGAAAAACTTAATGAAATAAAGTTTCCTTAATACCCTATCATTTAGGTAGCATTTGGGAATAAATCATTTCAAATGAGATTCTCACATGTGTCCTTAGAATTTTCAGAATGTTTTGGGTAGGGGCTTGAGTAGAGGTTTTAAGGTTAGGGTTTCAAGATTTTGAAGACTTGGATTTTAGGGTTTTTGTTTGAGTTTTGAGGGTTTTATGGTTTGATTTTAAGGTTCAAAGGGTCTTAAGGCTTGAATTTTAGGTATGGAAGGTTTAAGGTTTAGATTTTAGAGTTTGGAGATTTTAGGATTTTGGACTTTAAGGGTTTGGATTTAAAGGATTATGCATTTTAGGGGTTTTAGAAACCTAGGGTTTGAAATTTAAGAATTAGTGTTTAAGGTTTCGTTTTTTTTTTTTAAGAAAATATGAATATCTCTAAAAATCTCCAACATCTAGGTGAATTTTCGGAGCAAGTTCGATTTTAGTAATTTTTGAAAAGTTAATTAAAAAATTCTCATATATATTTTTTTATGAAAATTTATTAACAATAATTCTCCAACATCTAGACGAAATTATTTTTAGGATTACATTTTTATTCCCTCCAACATCTAGGCAGGAAAAATAATAAAAAAATAATTATTATTATTACCTTTTTTTTAGCATTTTTAATATATGTTTTTAATTATTATCTTACTTATTTTTATTTTTATTATTATTAAAACAATTAAAAATTTATCCTAACAAATTTAAGAACTTATCATATATAAATATATATATAAAATTAAAATAACAAAAATAATAATATATAAAAAATTCAAAAATTCAAAAAAAAATTTTTTTTACCTGAATCGGATCGGTCAACGACGGTTCGGTTGGATCGAAAAGGGAAAAAGGATCAGTTCGACGTGCGGTTTGGTTGAGCAGGCTGATGAGCGGTTCTGGTGGCCAAGCAGTTCAAACCAATTCGATCGATTTACTAGTGGTTTGTCCGAACCGATTGGAGGGTGGCTGAGGCAGGTTGGGGGGTTAGTTTGTGCGAATCTCGGGTCAGGTTCGGTCTATGCGTGATCCTCTTATGCTTGAAACGACGTCGTTTTGGTCTTATGCTCAAAACAGCGTTGTTTTTGTCTTATGTCTTCTATAAAAGTAAGTTTTTTTTTTCAGTTCATTCTTTTTTGTTTCAGAAAAAAAAAAGAGAGAGAGTTTTGGGGGAGAGCTTCGAGGCTCTCGCCGTCCAATCCTCAGACCGTCGCGTCAGCCGCCTCCTGGGTCACCGTCGACGGTGGTCACCGGTGATCGAAAAAAAAAATTTTTTTGACCAAAAGGTTTTGTTCAACCTCCTGAGCTCAGATCTGGTACCCTTTTCATCGAAAATAGCCTCGATTCTCGTAGATCGAGTTTGGAAGTTTTTGACCCCTTCTTTTTTTTTCTTAAAGACTCAAACTAATGATCTCTCTTTTTTGTTGCAAGTATCTCATTGGTATTGGGTTCCTCGTCGATTCGGTGAGGACTGTGATTTTGTTTTTATGTTTTTTTCGTGTTGATTTTTTGGCTTTCTGTTTCGACATTGGGGGGTTTGTTTGCATTTTTTTAGTTTCTGTTTGAGTGGTTGTTTTTTGTTCTAGGGAGAGAAATTAAGGGGAAAAGCTGGAGGGTTTTAAAGATGGGGATTTGGGTGGCTATAGGTGGGCTGGGGTAGGTTGTAGAGGTGGCTGGACAGGGGTTGGTCGGGGGCTGAAAGGTTTGATGGGACTGGGTAGGGTGGCTGTCGAGCAGAGGGCTGGACAGGGGGCGACGACGTCGTCGTACCAGCCCTCTGTTTTCTGTCCTTCTTCTCCCTTTGTTTGTTTGTTTTTTGTTTGTTTTAATTAATATTTTAATAATTTTGATTTTTAATTCTTAATTTTTTTAATTTTTAATTAAATTAATATTATTATTAATATTATTATCAAAATTATTATTGATAATAAAAAATTTTGAAAATAAAATAAAATAAAATAAAAAAAGGTAGACCCGGACAAAATCAATGTCCACAGCTCATATACTTAAACTTACCATAAAATATTTCATTATATTTAAAATTATTAAAAATTAAATTTCGATAATTAAAATTAAAAATTAAACACTTTATTAATAGACTATATGATTAATGGCAATTTACTATTAAATATCTAATCCTACTAATGTACCAAAATCTGTTCTATTTTTAGTTGGAGAAATGATAGTCCACTTTTAAATATACTTTTGCATGTTATGAGAACCATAAGTGCTTATATATTAGAGAACATAGCACTACATGTAAAAAACGTGTAAAAGTTACGGGACAGGTCTAAGGAGTAAGGACTAATGAAAAATTGTATGTGTATCTCCAATTTATTGTTTTTGAAAGCCCCCATCCTCAATCAGTTGCATCAAAGTCTACACATATATTATCATGTTTTGAAATAAATTTGTTGTTAAAATAGACATTAGAACCAGTTGATAAAAAAATTAAAGCATTCATAGTTTATTCCATTTAGAAAATCAAGTGTTAGGTGAGACAATTGGAAATGGGCTGTACTTTATTATTATTATTATTTGCTTAAATAAATGGTAGAAGAATGAAAAACACTTAATTATTAGGATCAAATATTCATGAAAATATATAAAAATCTAAATAAAAAACTGTTAGTCAATCATTCTATTGAAATATTTTTCATGATACAGATAAATTTAAGGGAAAGACAAGTATTGTTTTTTATTGACAAACGAACAACCAATCTAACATTAATTAAAATTTTCAGGAATATCAATTCATTCATTCCCTAAACTAGGGATTTTTTTACCTCTCTTGCATCAAAAAAGAAAAATGAGTTATGGACTTCCTCTTCCTCTCTACAAGGCTAGGCTAGGTGAGGGAAATCACTGAATGGGTTTGCATTACAAAGTTAATATAGTGGATGTGGTCCCTTAACATTTTCAAATATAATTGAATTATAATTGAGATTCAAATTCAAAATTTTTAATTTTAAAATCTCTCAATTGACAGTTTATCAATCACTGCTATATATAATACATATTTAATTGTAAGTCTTCCCTTGTGTTGTATGTTTGTTGATTATTCTCATAAAAACTTCCATTTCTCTCCTTTCTTTTTGCAAATCACAATGTAGCAACTCCTATTCATTGGCTAGAGCCAATAACTAAAAGAGATTTAATTTGAGTACAAGTTTTTCCTTTTTTTTTTAATTTTTATTTTTTCAGACAAAACCCTTCTCTCAAAAGGATTTTTTTTTTTTTTAATTTGGTTTCCTATTTCCTTCCTTCCAAAAAGTGGGAAAGGGAATAGAATATTATTGCATTCGGATATGCCTTGTTCTTTAGAGATAAACATAATAATTTAAAATATGATATGATGATATAATACGAAAATAATATAAAAAAATACATAAATATAACATGATTTAAAATTTTTAAAAAATCATAAATAAATTTAATAAAACTAAAAAATTATATTTTATATTTTTGTATCAACATAAATTATGCACATAATTTTTTTATATAAAATATGACACAAATAAAATATTTTACATAAAAAACTGCCTTAAAAATATAATTGTGGATAGCCATTTTTTTTTCTTGAGCTAACGCGGTTTTATTATTCTCTATTTGTATAAAGCAAAAAGTATCTTATGTAAATAAAATTTCAAAATAAATTTATAGAATTAAAATTGATTATTAATTATAAGCCTTTCATTCATTATACTTTTTTTTAATGCGGTCAGAATTGCTTACAATCTTAAAGCTTTAAATCTTACAACTTCTAAAATATATTTCTAATATAAACTTCATAATTTCTACCGATGGATTAATCATGACATGATGATTCTCATTTCCATTAAAAGCCCAAATAATTATGAAATCAGCATAAAAATTAACTTATCTAAAACTGTGTTTAACCTTGTAATTTCGATCTCTAAAAAAAAAAAAAAAACTGATATTGATGAATAATATTATATAAAAAGTCCCTCTCCTATGGGCCCAAAAAAAAAAAAAAAAACACCCTCTCCTGCAAAAGACCAGCAACCTTTTTCATTGGAATCATTACTTAATTATCAAAACTGAAGATTATAACGGTTTCTCTCTTTTAGCAATCATTTTTTTTTTTATTTCACCTTGGATTAGTTGGTTTTAGCAATCATTACTTAATTGATGCAGTCACGTAGAAAACTACTTACTATAAAGTTTTCTAGATTCATGTATAGAAAGAAACATGCATACATATTAAGCACATACTTAATAGCTAAATTGACATCTGACCTCCACCTATATAATTTAATTTCTAAGTAGAAAATCAACCCCTTGTCTCTTCCTTGGCGAAATGTGGGCCCTCAATAGATTCTTCAGCACAACCGTGTACTCTAGCTTCTCCTCCAAGCTGATCTCATCTCCATCCATAGCCTTCCATTCAAATTTCCAAATCAAATTTGCCACAAAATACTCCAGATGAAGAAGGGCTAAGCCAAGTCCAGGACAAATTCTTCTCCCAACTCCAAAAGGCATCATCTTAATCTCCCTACTCCCTGTTATGTCAAACGCTTCACCACTACTATCATCACTTCCCAAGAACCTCTCAGGCTTAAATGCCATTGGATCCTCCCACACCTTTGGATCCCATCCCATTTCTGCCACCATGAAATTGATAGTTCCATTCTTGGGGACCAAAAATTCTCCCAGGACTGCGTCTTCTGTCACACTATGAGGCACCACAAAGTGCCCTGGTGGGTGCCTTCTTAGCCCTTCCAAAATCACTGCTTTCAAATAAGGCATCTTTGGCAAATCATCTTCTTTGACTTTTTCCTCTTCATCTCCCACAACCCCTTTAATTTCAAGCAATAATTTATCCTGAATATATGGGTATTTCACCAAATTTGCCATAATCCATTGCAAAGCGGTGGAGGTGGTATCAGTGCCACCATTAAGAAACTCAGAGGCCAAACTAACGATTTCTCCTTCATCAAGTTTCCTTTTCTCCTCTGGTAACTCCAAATCCAACAAAGTATCAACATATGCCAAAACATAATCATCACTGTCCTTGCTTAGTTTCTCCTCTTTAGCTTTCTTTCTTGCTCTTATCAAAGGAATCAGCACATCTTCTTGATTCTTACGTAGTTGAAAAAGCTGCCTCCATTGCTTACGAAGCAAAACCTTGGTCACTCTAGGCCAAAAGTTAAGTATATTGAATCTTCCAAAACCTAACAGCTCCCTTCGCATAACAGCTTCAATTTCTTTGATTTTCTCTTGAGAAAGCTTATCACCAAAACACATCAAAAGTAGCAAACAAAAAATAGCATATTGAAAATGAGCCAAAACCTGAACCGATTCTCCAGTTTTAGCCTTTGACTCTAAATTATCAAGAAGAATTTCCAAAACCCATTTACGTGCATGAGAATAGGACTTTATACGTGAAGGATGGAGGATTTCTGAAGTCAGATTCCGCCGCAAAAGCCGCCAGGTTGGGCCATAGGGGGCAGAGCTGATGTTATGTTGGTTGCTAGACATGATCTTATTAGTAGCAAAAGCTTCGGGCCGGTCTGAAAATAGTGAACCGCTTTGGACTAAAGCCCGATGAGCAAGGGAACGATCGGAGACAAAGATGCTGGGACGAGGACCAATGTATAGAGTGACCATGGGACCAAGCTTTGTATGGAGGCTGCGGAGGATTGGTTCGATTTCGAAGAAAGATTTTCGGAGCCATAAGATGTTGCCAATGATAGGGAATGTGTAAGGGCCTGGAGGGAGATTATGGGGAAGCGTTTTGGAAGGGTAGAAGAGATTGAGAAAGGCTTTGAGAAGAAGAGAGATGGAAATTGTGAGGAGGATGAGGAACCATGTTTCCATTGTTTGGATAAGTGGAGATGGAGTGACAAAAGAGAAAATTGGCTTTGAGTTTATCGGGTGTGTTTTGTCTTTTTCTGTGTAGCTGATTGTCCATCGCTTTAAAGGAATATCCGATTGTTGTCCTGTTTTGAATTCTGTTGGCTATTGTTTTTTTTTTTTTTTTTTTGAGGATAAATGTACATTTAGCCCTTTTATTATATATTTTATATAGTTTGATATTTAAAAAAAATAAAATTTTTAGTTTGATATTTTAATTTTTATTTCATTATTTATTTTATTACTTCACACTAATGTCATTAACTCATCAATCAATGTAAAAAAATGATATGAATATTTAATAAAATATAATTATTTATCAAAAAATGTCTAATAAACCCTACATCATCAATTATCATGTTAACATTAAAAAAATTTAAACATATTTTCCAAAATTTTTTAAAAAAATGAATTATTTAAAGAAATTATATAAAATTAAATAAACTAAAATATTTTAAAAATATAAAAACTTGAAATTTATGAATAATTAAAATTTTTATAAAATATATCAAATTTTTAATAAATAATTCAATGAAATTCAAAAAATTTTGAAAAATTCAAAAAACTAAAAATTCTAAATTTTTTAAAAAAATATAAAAATTTCTAAAAATTTTTCAAAAAAATATGAAACAATTTAAAGAATAAAAATATTAAAATATTTATGAAGAATTAAAAAAACCTAAAAATTTTGAAACAAACTACAAAAATTTTGAAAAATTAAAAGATAAAAAACTGAACAATTTAATAGAAAATCAAAGAAAAATAAAAAAATTTCTAAGAAATTCAACAAAAATATAAAAATCAAAATTTTAATTAAAATAATAATATCTTTAGTTTTAATTAGTTTTTTAATTATTTTTATTAAAAATTCATTTTTATATATTTATTGAAATTTTTTAAAAAAATATTTTGAATTTTATAGGATTTTTATTATGTTACTTAGATTTTTTATATTTCAAAAAATTTTTAAAATTTTTAAAAGTTTCAAATTTTTGAAAATTTGAAATTGTTAGAAATTTTGAAATATTTATAATTATTGAAAAACTTTCAGATTTTTTTTTAAATTTAGTTTTTTTTAATTTCATTTTTTAAGTTTTTGTCAAATTTTTTGAATTTTAAGAAAAATTTTTATTAAAATTTTCATTTTTTGGTTTTTATAGAATTTTTATTTTTTTTATTAAAATTTTGAGATTTTTTTTAATATTTTAAAAATATTTTATATTTTTTTATAGTTTTTAAAAAATATTTTGGACTTTTAAAATTTTTTTAAAAAAAGTTCTTGAATTTTTCAATACTTTTTAAATATTAATACGACGATTGATAATATAATACTGGTTGGACTTTTTAACATGTGTCAATATCTTATTAGATTTTTATGTTATGTTAGAAAGTTGATTAATGGTATCAATTTGATATTCCAAAGTAAAGATAAAATGAGAGTTAAAGTACAAAATTGACAATTTTTTTTTTTAAACGTCAAATTAATAAAAAGTATATAGTACAAACGTAAATGAGTATTTACCTTTTTAAATTTTGAATTCATTTAATAGAGTGATGCATCTTTTTTTTTGGTAGGTTGAGGTTAATTTTTTTATTTGGCACAACTAATTATAGGTTGATATTAGTTGGATTATTGCTCAATTTCTTTTTTTTTTTTTGTTGCCACCTGTAGTGGTCGCAAACAGGCTTATTCGGATGGGTTTGGATTAAGTTATCTTTAGTTCAAATCTTTTGAATTAGGATTTATTTGAGGTTTGGATAGTTTCAAATATAGATTTTTTTGGATTTAAATTTTTTTATATTTAAAAAATTTTGAATTTGAATAATTTCAAGCTTGGATTATCTTGAGTACAAACTAATTTAAATTCGAATTATTTCATATTTGGTTTGATTCGAGTTAAACAGGTTTACCGTTCAAGTGAGTTTTAAAAGAATTTTTAAATTTTATAAGTTATAAACATATTTTTGTAATTTTGAATTAAAGCTTAATTTTATTTTTTATATAAATAAAAATATTATGTTAAAATTTTAAATATAATATAATTATATAAATATATATATTATATTAATTTTGTCTTTAAATATTATTCATTATTTTTTAATCATCATACAAATTCAAATAAAAACTAAAATATTCAAAATTCACATAGGTGAATAATGGATATTATTTAAAAGAATATTATTTTGACATTAACATTTACGTAAATATAATAATATTAGATATATACCAATTGATCAAATGTTCAATTAGGATATTGAATAGTAGATATATTAAATTAATTAATATATTGCTAATAACCTAAAGTCAATAAATGTAAATGCCCTTTTTTTTATACCAACTAGATTTGTTTCATTCATTTCCCATGCAATCCAAGTTACATAAAAAGGTAAGGAATTTCTCCATACCCTATGATCACTTGAGGAAAGTGCTTCCCCAGCCAGCTCATGAGCTATTTTATTAGCTAATCTTCTAATAAACTTAAAAAATCAAAACTGAAAGCTATTCGTTAATGACTTGATGTCTTATATCACATTTCCACCTGCAAAACAAGGACTACTATCACCAACTATTTCTCTTTCCCCTCGACATTCTATATTCCTTGGTTGATAGCCAATTGCATGCCCCATCTTATTGCTATCACCTCTGCACATAAGGCCACAATATCCTTTTCTCCACCATAGCATGCTGACAAAAGAACATTACCTTTTGAATCCCTAATCACAGCTCTCAGTCCTACTTCTCTGGCTTGCGTTTTTAGTGATGCATCTACATTCAGCTTAACCCTGCCATTCTCAGGTGTTCTCCATGTTTCCTGCTGAGATATTTGTTGAATGGGTGAGCTTTGATTATCCCTTGGTGATCCTTCTGTTAGCAGACTCTTGCCCCTTCGCAACAGGTTTGCTGGTTTATGCACTTCATCTGTTGAAGACATTCATTCATGTTTTTCCATAACAACCATGTAGTGATCATCCTCTCCTCTCTATCCTTTACCTGGCTTGAGAGAATCGGTAGGTCTTGCTAGAATTGTCTCCCATCTCCATGAAAAGTCAGGGTACCCACATCATGTTGTACCAATGCCCAAACTGGCTGACTATAGTGATTTTCAATAAGAGTATAATACCTGATTCCTGTGCTTTCCCGCAAACTGGAGAGTTAACTTCTACCGTCATACCTTTCCTTTGCAACACTTCCTTTGTTGGCAGAAAACCATGCAAAAGCTCCCAAAAGAACAGCCTCACTTTTGGTAAGACATGTGCCGTCCGCACCAAGTTCCATATAGGATGTCTTTGGTTCCTATTTGGTCCCTCTCTTCCAAGTTCCCCTCTAGCTCTAAAGTAAGCGCTTTTTAATGTGAAGTCTCTCAACTGAGAATTCAACCATGTTGACGTATCCCTCGTGCTATGTTTGCTCAGTGGTATACACCCAATTCTTTTTACATCCTCTGGAGAGAACAAATCATTGAACATTTCCATTTTTCACTGTTTGGTGTCCTGGAAAATGAGATCTGCCAGCTTCAATGGTGTAGGCTATTGATCCATAGGATGATTCACCATATAGCTTGGCCACTTATCCACCCACTTTTCTCTCCAAACCTCCATTGAGTGCCATCCCCTATCCTCCAACGTGATTCGTTCTTTAGAACATTTCTTCCACCAAAGGCTTCTCCATAGATAAGATGGAGACTCCCCTTGACTAGCATGTAAGAAGGAGATTTTTGGGACCGAAGTATCTTGCCTTCAATACCTATGGCATAAGGAGTCCTGGTTGTGGATTAAATGCCACCTTTGTTTGGCCAACAAGGCCAAGTTAAATGCTTCAAGGTCTCCAAAACCAAGTCCCTTATCCATCTTGGAGCATGATAACACCTCCTATCTACACCAAAGAATCTTTCGTTTATCTGCCATATCCCCGCACCAGAAACTTGCTATTAGAGAAGTGAATTTGTTGATGACACCTTTAGGTAGCTTAAACATGGACACGATGTATGTTGGGATGGCTTGGGCCATAGATTGGACAAGCACCGCCGTTCCTGCCTAGTACAGCAGCTTACCTCACCACCCTTGCACCTTAGCCCACAACCTATTAAGAATGGGGCGACACACCAGTAGCTTATCCCTGCCAAAAGCCATAGGGAATCCCAGGTACAGTCCATTTTTCATAAGTTGATTTATTCCCAAGCGGTCCATGAGCATTCCTCTAAGTTCTAACCCCACATTTGAGCTGAAACTACTGCTGATTTACTGATATTCACTTTCTGGCCAGAGGCAGCTTCATACTCCCTCAATATCATCAACAAAGTTTGCCCTTCATGCTCGCTTGCTCCTACAAAGAATATGCTGTCATCTGCAAACAGGAGATGCAAAACCCTTTGAGCTTCCTTTGAACCTCACCCCCTCGAATCCTCCTATCTATTTCAGTTTTGAAAAGGTGCCTTGACAAACCTTTAACACAAATGATGAACAAATAAGGTGACAATGGATCACCCAGTCTTAGGCCTCTAGAGGGAATAATCTTACCACATTGCTGGCCATTTATCATAACCGAATATGAAACCGTACGTGCACGTCATCGCCATAGAGATCCATCTTTTAGAAAAACCCAACCTCCTCATTATCACCTCAAGGTAATGCCAATCCACCCAATTATAAGCCTTACTCATATCTACTTTAATAGCCATCTGACCACCTCTTTCCTTACACCTATTGCTCATAGACTGGAGAGTTTCAATGGCAACCATGGCATTATCAAATAATGACCTTCTGACCATAAACAAGCTTTGAGTGTCACTCATGATTTTGGGTAGTATTTTTTTCATCCTATTAGCCAGTTTGTAAAGGACATTGCATAAGCTTATGGGTCGATAGTCACTAGAAAAGCAGGGAGACTTATATTTAGGAATCAACACCAGGTTAGTTTGATTTATCCCTTGGATTGCTAGGTCCCCGTTGAGGCACGTTAAAATAATACATGCTACGTCCTTGCCAACAATATGCCAATACCTCTAAAAGAGCAGGCATTCATCCCATCCGGACCTGGGGTTTTCCCTAGGTTCATTTGGTCAAAAGCCTCTTTTATTTCCTGTTCGTCGAAATCCTGCCCCAGTTTATTGTCCATTTCATCCGTTACTTTTCTTTGTACCACCTCACAGAAGCTTTCGGCCCTTGCGATTTTGCCTGACTTGTAAATATCCACGAAGAACTGTAGAAACACCCCTGCCACCTCACCTTGTTGATCATACACTTGCCCCGTTTCATCTTGTATTTGACATATGGTGTTATTTCTACGGCACCTCGACGCCAAGCAATGAAAGTACCTGGTATTGCGATCCTCATCCCGAAGCCACATTTCTTTTGCTCTTTGCCTTCACATGATCTTTTCTTGGGGCAACGTGGGGCAACAATCTCCCCAGCTCTCGCTGCCCTTTATCATAATGCGTTGTCCCTTGATCTATAACCTCAATTTCCTTTTTCAGCTGCCTTATTCTCATTTTGAGGTCCCCTACCTTGTATTTGTTTCAGTATTGTAGCCTTCATTCTCATCCATGCAAAACCTCACGAACTCCGATGTTTGTAGGTCTTCCCCTCTTCCATTACTCGTCAATAATCTGCTCACGTTCTTACACTCTGTCCATAAGTTCTTGAAACAGAACTGTTGCTTACATCTATTCGATGAAAGGCCCCTTTAAACCAAGTAGAAAAGCAAAGGTGGGTGGTGTGACGTGGTAGACACTAGATGCCTCGCCAAGATAGAAAGGAACAAACTCAAAAAAGATGCAGTGTATAGTCCTGTATCCAATCTTTCCAGTGTTTGTTCTCCCTCACACCTTCTGGCCCATGTAAACTTTGGCCCCATAAGAGGAATCTCCAAGAAGTCATAATAATCGATTACTCTTTTGAAATTTTCTATTTGCCAAGCTGGACTATTATTACCCCTTAGTTTCTCCTCATCTCTAAGCATCTCATTGAAGTGACCTGCATATAGCCAAGGTAACTGGCTTTGATCTCTCAACTTTCTCAGCAAATCCCATGATTCCATTCTTTTATAAGTTTCTGGGTTGCCGTAAAACCCTGTAAATCTCCATTCCTTTTCATTCCTTGCCACAATCACTTTGACATCAATATGCGATGGAGATAACGAGAGCGAAGTGATATCCACATTCTGCGACCACTTCAGCGCCAATCCTCCCCTGAGCCCTGCACCGTCTACTGCAATACCATTTGCAAAATCCAACTTCATTCTTAACCATTCCATTTTGTTCCTTTTCCTATTTTTCTCAGAAAGGAAAACGAATTAAGGCTTTTTTTCTCTGACCAGGTTGACCAGTTCATGAACTGCATGGGGTGCCCCTAACCTCCTGCAGTTCCTCACTAGAAAACTCATGGTTTTCGGCAGGGTTAGCCCTCCATGCCAACCTCTGCCGTTAACTTATCATTCACCTTTCCACTGTTTTCTTTTCATATCACTTTTTCATTCTCTTCCTTGGCAGTCTCTCACTGACCCCTATCACTGCTTGATTCTCATTTGCCCGTTTGATGCCTACATGTTTCTGCTAAAGTGCATGGGAAATCCTTGTCACGTTGCCTCCATTCTATCTTTTCCATCTATGGTCTTGGCTAGCCACTTGGATGGGTACTTCCGTAAATGGGCTTCTTTCAAACAGCTCATTACACCAAGTCTGATTTAACCTCGAGCCCAAATTTTCACCTTCCTTCACTATAGGATATCTACTAATATCCCTCTAATTCTCGTTTATACTATGATCGGATTGAGAGGAAGGGAAGTAAAGGAAAGAAAAAGAAAATAAAAAAAGTAATGAAAATAATATATATTTTTTATTTAGATAAATTTTTAATTTAAAAGAAAAAAAGAGATGACAATTTAATAACTTTTAGTTTCTTTTATAATCCTCACTTTTTAATATACTAATTTAGGAGAAAAATTAAGAAAAGAAAAGATTATTATATCTATATTTTTATTATGATATTAGGTTTAACTATATAATTGATATTTCCTACTAAAAGAATTTCTTTTTATAAGCATTTTATATAACATAATAATTTATAAATAATTTATAATTTTTCAAATCTTAATAATAAAACAAGTCAAATTATTGTCAAAATAAATTAAAAGGATGAATTAAATACAAAATTAAAAGTAAATTAATAACTAATTAATATATCTTATCATATTAAATATGTTCAATTTTGTTTAAAAATATTTGTTTATACAAGCTAGGTAACATAAATATATATTGATATATTATATGTTATTTTATAAAAAAAAGTTATAATTGAAAAAATATTATAATAAATTATTTATTTTTCTTTTTTTATTTATCTAAATAATAATTATTAGAATTCATTTCATTTTTTTTATTTTATTAATTTTACTTATTCAAATAAGAGGTACATATACCTTTTCTTTTCTTTTAAAAGACTTTACTTTGCTTTCCTCTATTTATATATATCCAGACATACTATTAAAGTTTCATCCTTATCCCCATGAATGTGCCTTGAATAACGAAATCTATCAAGATCCCCTCTCTTTGATCCCGTAGTGCTCTCCGTCGAAACATCTTGTGCCATTTCATCCTTCTCTGAACTTACCATTTTGCCCATCCCTGATTGTTCACTGCCCTCGTTCTCATCTCCATTCTCCTTCGATCTCGTTGTGCTTTTGAGAATTTTCTGCTAAGCATCCTTCCCTGTATTCTGGACATGGTGCATTGGAGTTGTTTTAACATGATTTGATAACAACTTCATTTCCTCAGCCTTCAGCCATTCCCCATTTTCTCTTTTAACTTTGTTTGCAGTCTATCTCTCTCTATGGCAATTGTCATATTCGAACTCTGCATGATCCAGTCTCCCACAAACATAGAAGAAATTTGAGAGACGTTCATACTTGAAAGATACCATCAGTTGATCATCCTCTCCTAGGGAAACTTTTAAGCATCGCTTCGACGGTTTTTCCACGTTAAGGTTAACCCTTATCCGTAAAAACCGACCCCATGCAGCCTCCTCCTGGCCATGATATCAACCTCTTCCACTTCCCCAATTTACTCATTCAGCACTATTTCCACCTTCTCGTTCCTTAAACCTAGGGCGAGACCATGCACTTGGACCCAAAATGGACACCACTTCATACAAATTGATTCTAGAGGGACTAAACCATTAAATTCCTTGAACATCATTAACGCCAGATTAAAAGACCTGGGCTGGCTTGTAAGAACCCTATCTTTTTTGCCTTCATTGCAGAATTGGAAAAGAAAAAGTTTGTCTCCAACCTCTTGGATCTTCAAACCCTCTGAGACCCTCAAGACTTTGATAAATACTCTTTCGATGGTCTCCCTGTTAATCCCTTTTTTAGACAGACTTTTCTCTAATTGGCAGTTTTTCCCCCTCGCCAATGTAAATGTCACCCAGTCCTTCTCGATCTTTACCTCGTTTAATTCTTCCTCCGAAAGCGACAACTTCTTCCACATCTCCTCAAGCTTCTCCATCTTGTATATTATAGTCAACCAGAAAAACAGACCTTCCGCGAGTCTG
Source organism: Durio zibethinus (assembly GCF_002303985.1). Next base: position 7,862,828 of record NW_019168004.1, read on the forward strand.
CTATGTAAAACTAAACGAAAAACTTGCCGCAATAAGGACACAAACTCCCACTAAACTTTAGGTCAACCCAAAAGTTCAAGCATAAGGGAGACTTCGTATAGGAATTTTTTTTTTGTAAGAAAAATCTGAGGTAAACTGCTTAGTTTTTCATATTAGGGTAAGATGTGTCGTACTTGATAGTACCTGATAGTCTAAGAGAAGTGATTGTAAGTCGTGCATTCGAGATGACCTCAACAAGTGATCACCGACAAAACTTGAATCCAAGATTTCTTTGTCGAAAAAACGAACCTAACCGATTGAACCAACCACTTAGTAATAAAGTCTACAATCAACAAATGTAAATTACTTAAAATATAATTATCTTTAATATCAATAAAGTATAAAATTAATTGTATTAAAAATATTACTAGTATAGCATACTGTTAAGTTATACTTAATTTGCTATCAATAATAATTTATTATATTCTCACTTAAATTTACTTTAATTTGCTATCAATTATAATAATAATTAGTAGAGTATACTGTTAAGTTATACTTTAATTTACAAATGACTATCAATATTTTAATTTACTATTATAATATACTGTTAAGTTATACTTTAATTTAATATCAATAATAATTAATTCTACTTTAAGTTATAAATTTACTAGTATAGTGTACTGTTAGGTTATACTTTAATATAGTATCAATATAAACATGCTTTAATAGAATCTTAAGTTTTATGCTGCAGAACTAACATTTACTTATCAGCTTTTATATCTGCTGGACGCTACTGAGTCTATTCTATTGGATTACATGCACTTGGAGTTCATGTTTGTCGAGCAACAGGACAAGAATTGGCATTTAGATTCAACAATAATCTCTGTTATGAATCTTCGTCTTTTATCACATTAATGTCCTTAGAGCACTATTTTTGTTGCTACATGCTTTTTCCATGCCCAATTCATGTCCATGTACATGCACTCTTGGTTGCAATAAAAATGTCAATGATAATTTTATTTGTTCAGCATTCTATTCTTATCTATTTTATGTATAATTATATATGCACACACATTCAGTATACTAATCTTGATGTCAAGGTAAATGGATAGTTTTTCTAGAATTTCCAAAATTTCAAGTAGTGAAAGTGAGAGGCTACGGGCCCCTCACAATTCTAATTTCCAAAAATAAAAAAATATATACCTAAAAAATTGAGTAAACCTTAATATCATATCAGAAGTCTAAGTCTATTAGTCCATTCCTAAGTCTAAAGCCAACAACGCACCCCTAGCTTTTCTTTCTTAAATCTACTTTCTCCAGTCCCACCCCTCTTTCTTGAGTTTACTGCCATGAGCCTTCATCAGCAAACTCCCAACTGACGGTAACCCTCCCAACTAGCGATAGCAACGAAGCCCAATGGCAACAACAAATCTCTCGAGCAGTAACAGCAGGTTTGATTGATTATATCTTTATGTTTCATTCATCCTCTATTTTATTTTATTTTTTGCTGAAGCTAATCAAGTTACATGATGCTGCAGATAAGCAAAAAAAAAAAAAAAAAAAAGAAACGACAGTATGTTAAACTCTGATATGTAGAGTAACGTGTTTGCATGTTACTGATGGCTTGTTTAGAGGTTTTCTAATGGCCTTTCTTTCTAATAAAATAGACATGTTTGCATGTTACTGATGGGTTGTTAGTAACTTTGGAATGTTATTTGAATTTCATGTTGTCATACATTTAATTAAATTTCCTAAAGATTTAAAAATGCAACATTTCAAAGTTACAATACATTTAATTATTGCCTAAATAAATTTGAAGTTATTCATCATAGTGAATTATATACATTAGGCTCAAACTATACTCTTTCTATATTAGATTAAATGGCATAATCATGGAGTTTTAATTGGGTAATCCATGGAATGCAAGTCTGATGTTCTAGCTTGGGAAAAAATTAAAATTCAATTAACTAATAATGTATTTGTGCGATTTTTAAATTGTGTTATACTACTACCATATAATACTTAGCACATGCAATTAATATACTTGTATGATTTATTTTTATTATATATATATTATAGTATTTGCATTATTCTTCAAACAGGTTTGATGGGATTGATCTATCTTAATTTTTTCTTCAATTACATGTGGAATCAAACTCTAGTGGTGATTATGGCCCTAACATCATAGGTTGCTCCATGATACCTACTTCTACTTCTAATTCTTCAAAGAGTCAAAAAAAAAAAAATCTAATGTTAGACTATTTTTGTTTCGCTTGATCCTAAAGAACAGTTGGTATATCGAGAAAAAAAATGATACCGAAAAAGGAGCTAAAAGCAAGTTCTGTAGGATTGTTATGATTGGTGGGTCTTATTCAGGTACGTCTACTATGTGTTGGCATATGGATATAACAAAATAGAAATTTCTAATGAGGATGTGGGTGGAAGTAAAAAAATAAAACCGCTTGTTACTTGTGAAATGATTGCTGAAAGTGTGATTGCTCATAGATATACGTTAAACTTAGAGCCTTTCATTCCTATTTGAATAATTATTTCAAACCTACTTGTAGAAATACTTGTAAGGTTGATTGCTTGAAACTACAAAATAAAATGAAAGAAAAAGTTAAATCTAGTATAGAGAAAATTTTAAGTAGAATTTCTTTGACTGACGATATGTTGACATCTTGTACTACTGAGGGATATTTTTGTTTAACTACACATTTTATTGATGATGATTCAAAGTTATGTAGCATAATTTTGAATTTTTGACATGTACCACCTTCACATACTGCATTTCTTTTGAATAACAAGATTTATGATTTACTGAAAGATTGGGGAATTGAGAAAAAAAATTTAGCATTACTTTGTATAATGGTAGCAATATGGATAGCATGCAAAACCTTTTATGTGGCCATCTTGATCAACAAGGTGCATTGCTATGTCTTGGAAAATTTTTTTCATATTCGTTGTATAGCTCATATATTGAATCTTATTGCTTAAAAGGATTTTTCAATCATTAATGAACCTTGAAAAAGGTAAAAGAAAGTGTAAAATATGTGGAAGGTTCTAAAGCAAGAAAGGTCAAGTTTCATGAATTTGTAATTCAATCAAATTTGAATTATTCAGAAGATTGTGGTTGGATGTGATAATTAGGTGGACCTCTACATATTTGATGTTAAATAATTTTTTTTTTTTCGTGAAGCTTTTAAGAAGTTGAGTTTGTTAAATGGAAATTACAATATACTTCCAAGTTCTGAAGAATTTTTTTGGATTGATAAGGTTTCCAAGTTTTTGAAACCTTTTTTCTGAGATTAACACTTTGTTTTCAGGAAGAGACTACACCACTGATAATTTATATTTTAAAAATGTATGGCAAATTCAAAAAAATATTTGAAATATCCTTGTTTTAAGACCCAATCATAGTACCAATGGCAAAAGAGATATCTTTAATCATCGTTTTAAGTTGCAAAATTTGCAATAACTTTTGTCAAAATTGGGTAATGGATATGAAAACAAGTGGCTGGATTTTCTGGAAGAATAGAAGCTACTTTTCAAGGACTATGAGAATAAGAATCATTTTCACTCATCTATGACAATTAATGATAGTGATCAAAGTAACCAAAGAAAAGTTTCTGAAGAAATGAGTGTAAGTTTAATAAGTATTTTATTTTCAGCCAAAAGTTTTATACAAATAGCTTTAGTTATAAGATTATTACTTATTTCTTAGATAACAAGTAATAAAGGTTTTTTCTTTTAGTTTAAGTGTACATTTGTTATTATAATTTGATATATGGTCTTCCTTTATTTAATTATATAGGATTAAAGTTATAACATAATTTATTTCACAAAATAAGAGTTAATGTCTCTTTAGATAGCAAGATCAAGATTGTGAGAAGCAAATTGATGTTCTTGATATGAAGAAATATAATTGATATCCTTTGAATCACATCATGGCCAAGGATATATAAGTATTCAATACACAATTGCTTCTTAATGCACAATTAGTATGCATGGTGATGTTATCAATAAATGAAGAAATTATCTTAAACCCTATAATTGAAAAATTGATGTACCAACTCTAGTTTGCACAATATGTGACAATTATTAAGCTAGTAATTATGTCATTGACTATAATTTATCAAAATTTTTAATATATTTATTATGTTTACTAATATTGTTTAGATGAAGAAAACATGAATAAAATTTCAACACTTTTCTTTTATAATTATTTTATCTTTTAACCTTAACTTTATAATATTTTCAATCCGTTATTATACTTCATAATTTTTTTTTTATCTTTTTATTTAACTTACAACTAACGATTTGACTGATAGAATGACCGGTTCATTATAGTTATCAAAATATAGAGATCAATATGTTAACTTTTTAATTTTTAGGGATTAAAATGATATACACCTTAAAATTTAAGGACCATAGAAGTAATTTAGCCGTTATAATTTCAAGTTTGCAATTCAAATTACTTACCTTCACGTTCACGCATGCATATACATGAAATTAAGTTTTATAATCTTTATCATATTTTTCTATTCTTATAAATTGTCTAAAAAGATACGAGCCTCTTTGCTCCGGATAGATCTTCTAAAAGATTTACTGTTGGTGAGATGTTCTAAAAATGTAGTAAAGATAAGTTAAAATCTCCAAACTCTTATTTTTTTATTATAATCAACAAAAAATTTGAGTTGAAATTAAACTCTGAACTATAATTTAAAAATTAATGAAGTTATTATTTTTTTTATTACAATTAATTAATTTCATATCTAATATTTATATGCATTGAATTAAGCTCTTAATTATTTGGATAAAAAAATTAACATTATTAATTTTTTGTAAATTAAGATAAAATTTTATATGATATCAATAAAATATGTAAAAGTTTGCCAAGTGACGCAACTAATATATGTAAAAATTAAATAAAATAAACTTTCTTTTTTCTTCTTTTCTATTTTCTATGTTCCTCTCTTTTTAAAATCTCTCTAAAGATTCAATTGATTATAATTAAGTGATTAATTAAATTTTATCACATAACTAACTTAAGTTCATTTAAGGGTTCAATTGATTTGAACTAAAAAATTAAGAGTATAATTTATTATAATAAATGTTAAGAATTTAAGTGATTATTAAATTATAATTCAATAGTATTTTTATCTTTTAACCTAAACTTTTTTATAAGCTAAGCGAAACACTCACATAGTCTAATTAGTTTTAGACTTGTGTAAGGTAGATCTCTTTACTCTATATATAACATACATACTAAAATTAGAGAAGATAAATAATAATGAAAAATGACATTGAATGTGGGAGAAGAAAATAGAAATATAAGGAACCATAAGATAAGAAAAGCAAATAAACATTAATAATATTTGTGGTTCTAAAATTGTTGTATTCGAATTTAAACTCATCTTAGTATACATTTGTAGCTTGCTTATATTTATAATTAAATTTGCGTAACTTCGCATTTACTTTAGTCATAGGTGCATGTTTTAGTTAAGCTCAAAGAGTTGAGTTATCATCATCTTCAAATCAAAAAATAAATAAATCTGGGAAGATGGTGGGGTTAATAAGGGGGATTCTTAATGTTGGATTGCTTTTAATGAGTTTAGGGTTAGGGTATAGACTTATCAGTTATCATTTGATTTTGGGTTTCAATCATTGAGGAAATTATATATATATATATATATATATATATATATTGCTCAATAAATGCAAAAGGATAATGTACCGCGAAGCATGGAACAGGGGAACCTTTCTCCTTTATAAGCTTAAAATTCTTTTTTTTATATCCAAAATTTTACACGGAGAGACTACCTCATTTCAACGACTGGTACAGACCGCGTAAAATTCAATATATATAGGTATAAAACATTTTTTTGGACTCCAGCATACAGGAATTTTCACTTTATCTTTAATGCTCTTTCATTTAATAAAAAGGAACAATATTTTCCTTCAATAATTTTTCCTTTGTTCTTTAGGTGGATAATGTATCTTTTTTTTTTTTTATTTCAATCGAAAACCATTATCTTTTTCCATCTCTTTTGCTTGTCAAAATCAGAATGAGAGAAACCATAATTACTAGTATTTTTTTTATATATTGAAAATTTAAGCACCAATTTTATCTTAAATATAAATTTGTTTATATTATTATTACTATTATTATTCTTTTTAAAAAAAAGAAGAAAGTAAAAAAAAATCTTTTGTTTCAACTTGGCAGTTAAAATTAAGCTACCAGAGTAATCTTTTTTCTCCCTAACATTGCCTAACTTGACAGTTTAAAATTCGGTGACCAAAAGTCACTGGATAAACCTCTAAATTTTTCACAAAAAAATCCTAAGAGATCTGGGATTTGAATCCTAAAAACTCTATAAGTAGAGCTAATTTCTACAAAATAGAGAATAGAGAGGAAAAAAAAAAGGAAGTCTAGGGGTTCTGCAAAAAAAAAAAACAAAAACAATCACAGTCCTTTTGAGGAGGAACTAACAACAAATACAAAAAAAATTCAAAAACAAAAAAGGGACCCCCGAGAATGAAATTCTCGATCTAGGAGATTTGAGATTTTTTTTGAAAAATTTGGGTTTCAAAGAGTGTTTAGAAAACAAAAGGGATCAGTTTGGGATTTTTTAAGAAATTTTGAAATTTTTTTAGGTCGTTGAATTCTGGAAAACTTTGAATTTTCTAGCGACCTTTGAGGATTTTTGCAACCGAAATCTAGATTCATCGCTAGAATTTGGGAAACTTTGAACTTTCCGATGTCAGTTGAAGATTTTGGTCACTGGTGCATAGCAATGATCAGCCAAAATCTGGGTTACTATAGTGGCCGATGAGAAGGACTGGGGTTTTAGATAGAGACTTCGAGGTAAAGAGAGAGAGGAAAAAGAAAAAATAAAAAACAAATGGAAACAAGCCTTTTATAAGCACTTCAAAATGACATCGTTTTAGTCGTCTAACATGCTCCCAACTAGTGCAGGATCCATCCATCAACCCTGCACTAACTTGACCTGTTTGGCATATTTTCCTTTTTTTTTATTTTTTGTTTTTGATTTTTATTTTATTTTTAGGTTATTTTAGGTTATTTGTTTATTTATTTGTTTATGTTTTTTATTTAGTTTGTTGATATTATTGTTGTTGTTGTTATTATTATTATTATTATAGAAATAAATAAATAAAATGAAAAACAGAACTAAAATAAAATATGGACTTAAGAAATATATAATATACAAAAAAAATTATTAATAATAATAACTATTTAAGGAAAATAAAATTTTATTGCAAGCAAAAATATTATTTAAATTTCACCAAAGTGTTGGGATAGTTTAAAATATAATTTTTGCTAATAATAATAATAAATTATAAAACAATAAATGAAATAAAAAATGAAAAATTGTTTAAGTGAATCTTTTAAATGTAATTTTTAGAGAAAGCTAAAAGAGTTTAGTTTTCTTTAATTATTGCAAGTAAAAATAAATTTTCAGATTTCACCATAAAGTTGGAATAATCTAAAATTATTTTTACTAGAACAAAGGTTTATTTAAACAATGTAAAATAATAATAAAAATAAAAATGAAATAATAATAATTGATATTTTGAATAAATATTTTTAAAAAATTTAAAAAATTGAAAGAGTTTGATTTTTTTAATGCAAGTAAAAGATTAATATTTTTAAATTTCGTCGATGAGTTAGGATAATTTAAAATTTTTAAATAATATAATTAAAAAATAAAAAATAAACAATAATAAAAAAATAATAATCATAATAAAAATTAATTAATTAAATCCCTTAATTATCACAAAAAATAATTTTTATTTAAGATCTCATCAGAAAGTTGAGATGATCTTAAAACTTGTTTAAAATTTTTAAGATTTCATTGAAGAATCAGGATAATCTTAAATTTTATTTAATAAATTTTGGAAACTCATCAAAAAGTTGGGATGTTCCTAAAATTATTTTAATAAATAAATAAAATATCTTATGATGATTACGAAAACTTTGTGAATGGTCAATTTTTTCAAAATATTTTTAAAATAATGATTTTTTATAAATTTTGACAAAACGTTGAAGAATTTATAAAATATGAAATAATAATTATAATATTAATTTTATAGCAAATAAATATTTTTTAAATAAATTTTAGGAAATTAAATTTAAATATAAAAAAGATCGCATTATCAAAATTATAGGATTACATATGTTCAATTCATATCGTTTCTCAAACGAGCAACATGAAAGTGCTAATACCTTCCTCACTCATAATTGTACTTCTGGACCTCACATTGATTTTGCAGACCTAAACTTCTTGTAGTAAATCTTAATTAATTTTAAGATTTTTACTAAATGATGATATTTGGGTGGCTAATCACACCCTGTAAAAAGATTTTCACCAAGTTAAGCGATTGAGTCCTCCTAGACAAAAAATCATTATAACAGCTTGACGACTCCACTGGAAACACTTGAAAGTCAAGCAAAAAATTAACCATGTGACATCCAAATTTTGATTTTATGGTCTTTTCGATATTTAATTTTAATTTCTTATCTCATCTTAGAATAAAAATAAGAAACAAAAGTGAAAATTTGATGGATTCATCTAGTTTTATTATGTTATTTTATTTGTATATTGTTGTTAATTATATTATTGATGTTACTTTAATTAATAATTGTTACATTCCTTCACACATACGTACATTTGCATTCATGCATGAGCTCTATGCTTGGGCTCCTAAATCTATCCCTTTTTAGAAAAGAATAGAGTACTTATCTTTTCATAAGGTTATAATGCCTCTGCTTAGGCTAGCGAAATACTTTCACTCAAGTTAAACCCTTTCCATCTATAGTTCATTATGAGTGAAGATCGAAGGCCTGACTAGTCCAGAGTGGATGATAATGAGGATCAATTTGGAAACTTTTTTAGCTTATGTTAATTATTAAACTATGCATATAGTGAAACTTAAGAAACCAACCTTAGATAGGGCCATACCATATTTTGTATATTGTACCCAAAATTAGGACACATATGGGAATATTTATTATAATATGATTACTAACCTTATTTTGTTTTGCTCTATTTTTGTTTCATGATCATGCATCATCATTAATACTTGCATACGGGATGTGTTTGTCAATATACTAATATCAGTCAAAAGAGTTTTAGTCTTACATTGAAACACCATCATGATATTCTCAGCTTCGAAGTTCACTGTAAGTGAAAAGACCAATGTAGTGATAACTCTATCATTAGAAGCCCAAAGTAGAATGGAAAACTATCTAAAAGAATATGAACAAGAGATTTTACCTGAAGAAATCAAATTGGGACTTCAACAAAATGACATCTTTGAGTTGGTTGAGATTTGGCCTTGTGTGACAACTCTTAGAAAGATGGCTTTCGAGGAAAAATATAGTCATATTACTTTACTTCTTAAGGTGTCTATGGAATGGATGACATGATTACCAAATTCTGTGAATAAGAAAATCATGTGACTAATCTCAGAAAGTTATTTAAGAGATTAAGAAAGTTTAAGCTTAAACTCAATATAGCTAAATGCACTTTTGGTGTAACCTTAAGAAAATTATTGGATTTATTATTAGTAAAAAAAAGAATAGAGGTGGATCCAGATAAGATACGTACCATCCAAAAGCTACCACCTTCATGCATACAAAAAGAAGTAAATGGAATTTTTAGGGAGATTAAATTATATCGCTCATTTCATTTTCTAACTTATAGCCTAATGTGACCTCTATTCAAGATTATTCGAAAATATAGGTCAGAAGAAGATGATAAAGATTGTCAAATAGAATTTGAAAAAGTTAAAGAATATTTATCAAAAACAACAATATTAATGCCACTTGCCTCTGAAAGACCTCTTATCTTGTATTTGATAATGCATGAAAAATCAATGGGATGTATTTTGGGGCAACATGATGAAACAGGAAGGAAAGAACAAGCCATTTACTACTTAAGTAAAAAGTTTACTGATTATAAGTTCAAGTATTCACCATTGGAATAGATGTGTTGTGCACTAGCTTGGATGGCTCGTTGGCTCAGACAATACATGTTGTATCATACCACTTAGCTTGTTGTAAAACTAGATCCAATCAAGTACATCTTTAAAAAGTCTTCATTGTCGAAAAGAATAGCAAGATGGTAAGTGTTACTTTTTGAATATAACATTGTATATGTGTCCCAAAAGGCAATCAAAGGAAGTGTTATTACTAAATTTCTTATAAAATGTCCTTATAAAGATTATGTGCCTGTAACATTCGATTTCTCATATGAAGACTTAATGTCTGTACTGCACATAGATAAAGAAAAGCATAATGAAGATATATGAAGATGTATTTTGATAGTATATCAAATGCTTTAGAGCATGGTATAAAAATAGTTTTGATATCTCTAGAAGGAGATTACTACCCAATCACTATAAAACTAAGTTTTGTTTGCACCAATAATGTGACAAAATATAAAGCATGTGTTTTGGGTCTTCAAGTTGCTATTGAAAGAAAGGCCTATATATTGAAAGTTTATGGAGACTCTGCCTTAGTCATGTACTAATTGCAAGGAGAATGAAAAACCAGATAGTCAAAGTTGGCTTTATACCAAAAGTACATATCAAAACTAATAAAAAAATTTGAGAATATTTGGTTTCATCATTTACCCAAAGAAGAGAATCAGATGGCTGATGCTTTGGCTATATTGATAGCAATGTTCAAGTTAAATAAAAATACCAAAATCTAATCCATTAAATTGAGCTTGCAAGAGAAACCAGCTTACTGTTCAAATGTTAAGGAAGAAGTTAATGAAAAATGATAGTATTTTGACATATTACAATATGTTAAGCATCAGGAATACCTAGAGCACATATCAGAGAATGAAAAAAAAAACTTTAAAAAAATTGGCAATGAGTTTTTTTCTAGATGGAGAAATTTTATATAAGAGAAATTAAAACCAAACACTATTAAGATGTGTGAATGCTGTTGAAGCCAAAAAGTTACTAGAAGAAATCCCTAAAAATATTTCTGAACCTCATGCAAATGGCCACATGATGACTAAGTAAATTATGAGAGTAGGATACTATTGATTGACAATGAAAAAAGATTGCATCGAATATGCTAGAAAATGTCATAAATGTCAAATTTATATAAACAAGATTCAAGTTCTTTCAACATCCTTACATGTTATGTCAACATCTTGACCTTTTTCTATGTGAAGAATGGATGTGATAAGACTCATTACACTAAAAGCTTCAAATAGAGATCGATTCATTCTAATGGTAATTGACTAATTCACAAAGAAGGTAAAGGCAGCTTCATATGCTAATGTGACAAAAATGGTAGTTTGCAAGTTTATCAAGATAGAAATCATATATCAATATAGCCTTCCAAAAAGAATCATTTCGGATAATACTCTTAATTTGAATAATAACATGATGACTGAGATCTAGACTTAATTCAAAATCAAACACCACAAATTAGCACCTTATCGTTCAAAGATGAATGGGGCTGAAGCAGCCAATAAGAACATAAAAAAATTATTAAAAAGATGATAAATGTGTATAAAGATTGACATGAAAAACTATCATTTGCATTTCATGCTTATTGAACTTCGATTCGTATATCTATAGAAGCTACACCATTTTCATTGGTATATAGGATGGAGGTGATGTTACCCGTTAAAATTGAAATTCTTTCCTTATGTGCTCTCATGAAAGTTGAGTTGGAAGAAAATGAGTGGGTTTGTACTCGTTATGAACAGTTGAATCTTATTGAAGAAAAATAACTAGCTGCACTTTACTATGGTTAACTGTATCAAAGAAGAATGATGCAAGCTTATTACAAAAAAGTTCACCCATGATAATTTTGACAGGAAAAATTAGTATTGAAAAAGATATTTTCTAACCAACAAGATCCTTAAGAAAAATAAACTCTTAATAGAGAAGGCTTATATGTGATGAAAAAAAGTATTTTTTTTTGGTAAGGCACTGATCTTGGCAAGAATGGGTAGGGATGATTTGCCAAATCCAGTCAATGTTGATACAGTAAAAAATTATTATGCTTAAAAAAAACTAAAAAGTAAAATAAACTAAAAAGATATTTGAGTTGAAAGCCTGAAATGACAACTTGGATTAAAAAAGAAAAACATAGTGAATGGAGTAGGCAAATTCTCAATATGTACTAAAAGATCTCATTGGTTTTGGGCTAGTTTGGTCTACTGCATTTTCAGAAAGTCAAGGGCACCAATCAAAAGTTTTTAAAAAAGAATCCAAATTGAATTAGCTTATGATGATCCAAATATTCATTACGTGATTATTTGTTTTCCTTGTTATATCCTTTTGGATAACACGAGAAACACTTCTCCCTTTTACCGAAATAAATACCTCTTTGTTTATCCTTTCTTTGTCCCTCTCATTAAAAAGAGAAATGTGTAATGTGTTATAATTATCATGAAATTGAAAAGATGAAGGAATAACAATGACCATAAAAGACACACGCATTATTTTGAGATTTAAAATGGTAAGCAAAATAGTAAAGAATAAAAGTTAATGAAAAGGGTGGCCTATAAGTCATAAAAATGGTTGACAATGAATATGGGAAATATGAAGAGAAATCTATTTTTATCTGAACTTAATCAACTACTGGAATACATGGGATTCAAGAGAAGAAGAAAAAAAATAAACCTTGAAAAATTTTAAAGATTAAAAAAATTGATAAAAAAAATGGTCTCTTTATTTGCATAATAAGTGCATTTGCATCATGATCATCATTCATTGCACAGCATTGCAAAAATATGAAAATGTCATTCACACATGCATGTAATACAATAGATATCTGGGTCTAGCACAATCCAAGACCAATAAAAAAAAGTCAAAAGTAGGAAAGATGTGAATCCTCTGTTTAAATAAATCTTTCAAACACCATTGCCTCTCAACCTTTTGAATTTAAAGTTCGTTACCTCTGATCAGAGGAGCTTTTTAACATTTAAAGTTTGTTGCATTTAGTTAAAAGAGCCATTTAAAGTTTGTTACTTCTAGTTAGATGAGCTTTTTAATATTTAAAGTTTTTTGCCTTTGGTTAAATGAGCCATTTAAAATTCGTTGCCTCTAATCAGAGGAGCCTTTTAACATTTAAAATTTGTTGCATTTGGTTAAAAGAGCCATTGAAAGTTCATTATCTCTAGTCAGAGGAGCCTTTTAACATTTAAAGTTTGTTCCCTTTAGTTAAAAAAGCCTTTTAACATTTAAAGTTTGTTGCCTTTAGTTAAAGGAGCATTTTGAATTTAAAGTTCGTTGCCTTTGATGAGAGGAGCCTTTTGAATTTAAGGTTTGTTACTTATGGTAAGAGGAGCCTTTTGAATTTAAAGTTTCGTTACTTTTGGTTAAAAGAGTCTTTTGAATTTAAAGTTTCATTGCCTTTCGTTAAAAGAGCCATTTGAATTTAAAGTTTTGTTACCTTTGGTTAAAAAAACCTTTTTGAATTTAAAGTTTCATTGGCTATAATCAAATGAGCCTTTTTTAAATTTTCAAAAGTTGTCAAGCTTCTATTCAGAGGAGCCTTTCAATTTTTTTTAAAAAAAAAACTTTATGTTTAATGTTTTGTCTTTTGTAAATGTTTGCCTGACAAAATTGGTGTCTTTTTGTCTTTACTTTATGCCTGATTCTAAAAAATAAATAAAGAGGGGCAGCTTGAAGCACCAATTTTGTTTTAAATATAATTTTGTTTATATTATTATTATTATTATTATTATTATTATTATTATTATTATTATTATTATTATTAATCTTTAGAAAAAAGAAGAAAAGTAAAAAAAATTCTTTTGGTTTCAACTTTGGCAACTGAAATCAAGCTGCTAGAGTAATCCTTTTTCTCCCTGACATTACCTAACTTGGCAGTTTGAAATCCGATGATCAAAAGTCACTGGACAGACCTCTCAATTTTTCATAAAAAAATTTCAAGAGATCCTAGGATTTGAATACCAAAAGCTTTACAAATAGAGCTAATTTCTATAAAACGAAGAATAAAGAGGAAAAATAAGGACATCTAGAGGTTTTGCAAAATAAAAACAAAAACAATCATAGTCATCTTAAGGAAGAACTAACAGCAAATACAAAAAAAAAATTAAAAACAAAAAAAGAGACCCCTCAAGAATGAAATTCTTGATCTAGGAGATTTGAGATTGTTTTTGAAAAATTTGGGTTTCAAAGAGTGTTTGCAAAACAAAAATGATCAGTTTAGGATTTTTTAAGAATTTTTGAAAATTTTTTAGGTCACTAGATTCTGAAAAACTTTGAATTTTTCTAGCAACTTTTGAAGTTTCTAGCGATTGAAATTTAGGTTCATCACTAGAATCTAGGAAACTTTAAATTTTCTAGCGTCGATTGAAGATTCTAGCCCCCGATGCACGATGACAACTGACCAAAATCTAGGTTACCACGGCGGCCAGTAAGAAGGGCTAGGTTTTTAGGGAGAGAGGCTCTGTGATAGAAAGAAAGGAAAGAAAAACTAAAAAATAAAAATAGACTTTTTATAGGCCCTTTAAAACGATGTTGTTTTAGGCATCTGACCCGCGCTTGACCAACGCAAGATTCGCGCATCAACCCGTACACCGACTTGACTTGTTTGGTTTTCTCTTTTTTTTTTTCTTTTTTTTTGTTTTTGACTATTATTTTATTTTTAATTTATTTTATGTTATTTTATGTTACTTTTTTTTGTTGTTTGTTTATTTATTTTGTTGATATTATTATTATTATTATTTTACAAATAAATAAATAAAATGAAAAATAGAACTAAAATAAAATATGGATTTAAGAAATATAATATACAAAAAAAATTAATAATAATAACTATTTAAGTAAAATAAAATTTTACTACAAGCAAAAAGGTTATTTAAATTTCACCAAAATGTTGAGATAATTTAAAATATAATTTTTGCTAAAAATAATAATAATAATAAAATTATAAAAAAAGTTAAATAAAAAAAAAGGATAAATTGTTTAAATGAATCTTTTTAATGTAATTTTTAGAGAAAACTAAAAGAGTTTGGTTTTCTTTAATTATTGCAAGTTTTAGATTTGATCATAAAGTTGGAATAATTCAAAATTATTTTTACCAGAACAAAGGTTTATTTAAACAATGTAAATAAAAAAATGAAATAATAATAATAATAATAATAATAATAATAATAATAATAATATTTTGAATAAATATTTTTAAAAAAAGTAAAAAATTGAAAGAGTTCAATTTTTTTAATACAAGCAAAAGATTAATATTTTTAGATTTCACAGATGACTCAGGATAATCTAAAATTTTTAAATAATATAATAAAAATAAAAATAATAAACAATAATAAAAAAATAATAATCACAATAAAAATTTATTAATTAATTAAATCCTTTAATTATCACAAAAAGTAATTTTTATTTAGGATGTCGTTGGAAAGTTGAGACGATCGTAAAACTTGTTTAAAATTTTTAAGATTTTGTCGAAAAATTGAAATAATTTTAAAATTTATTTGATAAATTTTGAAAACTCACCAAAGAGTTATGTTTTTCCTAAAATTGTTTTAATAAATAAATAAAATATCTTATGACAAGATTTTGAGAATTTTGTGAATGATCAATTTTTTGAAAATATTTTCTAAATAATGATTTTTATAAATTCTCCAATGCTATAAATTTTGCCAAAGCATTGGAGAATTTAAAGAATATGAAATAATAATAATAATGTTAATTTTACAGCAAAAAAATATTTTTTAAATAAATTTTAGGAAATTAAATTTAAATATAAAAAAAGATCACATTATTAAAATTATAAGATTACACATGTTTAATTGGTACCTTTCTTCAAACGGGCGATGTGAGGGTGTTAATACTTTCCTCACTCGTAACTGGACTCCCGTACTTAACCTTGAATTCATATACCTAAACTTTTTTTAGTAAATTTTAATTAATTTTAAAATTTTTACTAAAAGATGATATTTTATGTAGCCAATCACACCTTACAAAAAATATTAATGACGACTTTGAAAATTCTCATCAAATCAAGCGATCGGGTCCTCTCAAACGAAAAATCATTATCATAGAAAAGGTTTTTGTTTCAAGATGGGATGGTATATGGTAATACTAACTCCACCATAGTAACGTTTGAATAAGTGTAATGCAAATGTTGTTTTATGGCCATGATTAAAGTAATTCGCATAATATTTAAAGATAAAGAGGATAAAAAATTCCCTGTCAAAGACCCAAGCCAAGTTGGGACAAAACCATTAACAGGTTAGCTGGTCTAAGGTATAAACTTCTTTCAAGCAACTCTATTAGTCTATGGCAAGTTTATAGATAGGCCTTTGCGTATTAGTTTGATCTTAATAAACTTTTACTTTAATACAGAATCAACTTTTAGTAGTTCTGATGGTTCAAGATTCAATTTCCCCCTGCAAATGACAAAAAAAAATAATGTATTTCAAACGTGCATGCCAAGTTTGTATTTGCATCTCATGTATGATTGAGTTAATTAATGATTATAAGATAAATGGGCCGTTAAACTTAAAACTTTTAGGTCTACTAGCTATCCAACGCCACTTTTCACGAAAGCACAAAAGGGTAAAGCCTGGCTCTTAGAACCCTTTTTTCTTACCAATATTCTTTTAGGTCTATTGGTTATCTAACAATTCATGATTATAGCAAAGAGAAGATTTGCATCACATGAATGATTAAGTTAATTAATAATTATAAGATATAGGCCGTTAAACTTAAAACTTTTAGGTCTACTAGCTATCCAACACTACTTTTCGCGAAAGCACAAAAGGGTAAACCCTGGCTCTTAGAACCCTCTTTTCTTACCAATTTTCTTTTAGGTCTATTGGCTATCTAACAATTCACGACTATAGCAAAGAGAAGGAACCCTCTTTTCTTACCGATTTTCTTTTAGGTCTATTGGCTATCTAACAATTCACGACTATAGCAAAGAGAAGGTCTACTAGCTATCCAACACTACTTTTCACGATAGCACAAAAGGGTAAACCCTGGCTCTTAGAACCCTCTTTTCTTACCAATTTTCTTTTAGGTCTATTAGTTATCTAATAATTCATGACTATAGCAAAGAGAAGGTTTGCATCACATGAATGATTGAGTTAATTAATAATTATAAGATATGGGCCGTTAAACTTAAAACTTTTAGGTCTACTAGCTATCCAACACTACTTTTCGCGAAAGCACAAAAGGGTAAACCCTGGCTCTTAGAACCCTTTTTTCTTACCAACTTTCTTTTAGGTCTATTGGCTATCTAACAATTCATGACTATAGCACAGAGAAGGTCTACTAGCTATTCAACACTACTTTTCACGATAGCACCAATGGGTAAACCCTGGCTCTTGGAACCCTCTTTTCTTACCAATTTTCTTTTAGGTCCATTGGTTATCTAACAATTCATGACTATAGCAAAGAGAAGGTTTGCATCACATGTACGATTGAGTTAATTAATAATTATAAGATAAATGGCCCGTTAAACTTAAAACTGTTAGGTCTACTAGCTATCCAACACTACTTTTCACGAAAGCACAAAAGGGTAAACCCTGGCTCTTAGAACCCTGTTTTCTTACCAATTTTCTTTTAGGTCTATTGGTTATCTAACAATTCATGACTATAGCAAAGAGAAGGTTTGCATCACATGTACGATTGAGTTAATTAATAATTATAAGATATGGGCCGTTAAACTTAAAACTTTTAGGTATAATAGCTATCCAACACTACTTTTCACGAAAGCACAAAAGGGTAAACCCTGGCTCTTGGAACCTTCTTTTCTTACCGATTTTCTTTTAGGTCTATTGGTTATCTAACAATTCATGACTATAGCAAAGAGAAGTGACAAACTGGTTATTGAAACCTTGCTTCATCTTCCATGTTCTTCCCATGTTCACTAAAAGTGTTCAAATTCTAATAAATTCAGTCATCCCATAAGAAGGCTTTGTTTTAACATAGGATTGATGATCAAAAGAATTTCCTAGTTCATATTTTTTAACACAAGTACAAATTAAAACAGGTTGGTCAATCCAGGAAAGTAATTCTTTACATGAGATAAATGTGCAACCTTTAAGAGTAGATCAATGAAAGACCAATAATTCTCAACCTAATTTGAAATTTATTGTTCAAAAGTTAATTAGTCCTTTCATTGCTAGTAGCATTATCTACTAGAAAAGGAATTACCAAGAAACCAAAGTTAGCTCACTTGATTTATGCCGCATTTTTAAAAAGTAATATCTAATAGGTTTGGAGTTCGAATTCTAAAACCTGTAATCCCTTCCTGTATTTTCAAGTTAGAACCTGCCATATACCAAAAAAAGAAATTATCTACATTTATTGAGTTATTTCCATATACACAGATCAATGAAAGCAGCATTGCTGTTGCTGGAATAAAATGCAAATAAAGTAGTTTGTCTAATAATGGAGCTTTACTTGCTGTTGTTAAGTATCAAAAATCAATTGAAATAATGTAACTAAGACCGAGGGATGCATACGTGGTTTCTAACTCAGATGAAGCAGTTCCCAGGCGTTTGTGGGTCAACCTTAAAAGGAAATCGGGCGCTTACAAGCGACCTGGAGGGGCTATTGACAGATAAGAGTGTTCCAGTGGAAAAGGAACGATGCCCAGGTACGAGGGAGGAGCAAGTTTTAGCTAATGGAGCAGTTTGAGTATCACCAGACCGCAGGCCTCGGCTTAAGAACGAGAGCGTATTACGTTCACTACAAAATAGGACTTCCCTTTTCTTTGCTGAATAAACGTCAGTCTCACCGCTTGAATGCAAATTGGCTGAACTGCACGCTGTAAGTTTAAAGCATATATAAAAATTTTAAAACTTTGTTGCCGTCTGAGAAAACATCACTTAATAGTTAAAAGTCAAAAAAATATGAATAGACAAGACACCTTCCATATGTAAGGCATAAACTTTGAAAATTCGAACTTTGCATGTATTTATTTTATATTGAAAAAAAAATGAAAGGTAAAAACTTCAGCAAAAAATCTATATTGTTGTGATATTAATGAAATTTTACGCAAAAATATTCAAATTTACATTTTTTTTCAAAGATTTTATATATGTAATTTTATTAATTGCAATATGCCCACCATTAACATTTTATAACCTTTTTTTTTTTTCATATTTGTTCGGAAAAGAAGATTCAAGCCCTACTCAAAGATCCCAGGATGGATGCACATATTATTGAATTCAAAAATTCATATCTTATATTTATTTATATTTATTTTTGACATTTGTTGAGGTTGAAAATAAATGGTTCAAGAGATGAATTAATGGCGAAGATTGGACAGATAATTTACAAAGAAAACGGATTGATAGGGTTTTCAGCATATCTAATTCAAGTTAAATCCCACAACGCTTAATTAGTTAGATTAATGTGGAGAAGTGGAAATACTACAAGGGTTCGGGTGAGATTAGAGTTACCAGGAAAGAAAATTAAAGAGTTCTCACTTCTCATCATAATTGCATGGATTCAAGACAAATCTTGAGTAGGTTTTTCTTTCCCTTTTAGTCAGAACAGTTTTGTAGTTGCACAACTGAGAATTTAGATCATTTGTAATGTCTGGATTGAAAAAATCTTCACATGTGTCCTTGTCGGCATTTTTCGAGACTGGAGACTTGTATTTCTCTATAAATTCCAAAGACTGTTCTTCTTGATTTACTGAGAGTTTCTTTTTGAGAGATCGTTTTATGATTGAATTTTAAAATTCAATTATACAATTGTGGAACAGTGCAAGTGACTCCCATACGCTGCCAATTGGTTTTGAAGATTAAGGGTGCCTTTGGCTGAACAAAAATGGCTCAAAGGTGTTAAATTTCTTTTATTAAGGCATTGTTGGATAAAAAGAATGGAAATAAATAAGGATGAAAAACTTTTTAATCTAATAATTAAGTTATAAAGTACAAAACTAGTTATGAATTTTAACCATTAGATTAACAAATTTATATCCTCATCTATTTCTATCTTTCCTACCAAATAAAACCTTAATCATCAATTATTCACTTAAGGGATAGATCCATGCTTCAATGTAAGGTGTTTATGGACATCCAAAAAATTAAAAACAAGAAAATTTGAATGAAAAATTTTCCTTGACAACCTTTCTATTAATAGAATTGATAAATTTGTCTATAGTTTTTAGTTGAATAATTGTTTAGTTAGTATAGTGAGAAGAATGTATTTGATATTATTAGCAATAATACAATATTTGATATTATTAGCAATAATACAATTATAAATATTTTTTCAAGATATGAGAACTTGTCCTGAACAATTAAAATAACGTAATAATATATTATTTCAATTTTTTATTTATAATTTATTTATATATTATTAGTGAACATCCTTGAAAAAAAATCTTGAATCTGTCATTTATTCACATTTTAGATTCTAACAAAATCATTTACTGTTAATTAAAGAACAAAGGAAAAAAATATATACACTCTCAGCAGGCTTTAGTAGGCGCACAATGATAAAAATAAAAAAAATTAAAAAAAAAAGGAGATGTAAATTTGAACGTTGAATCACTGCAAACTTCCTGAATAGGTAATACATGGAACTTGTTCATGATATATAAACTTTGAGTAATTTTAGTGGCCAATGGAAAATGAAGAAAAATTTCACCAGGCAAGTGAACGTAACATCAGCTTTTCCATTCCTGAATCCATGCACACAGCCACATGAATTTCAGGGCCCACTTAGATATGTGAAATTAATGAAGGTTATTGCTGCAATTCTGGAAGACGTTACAATCCAGCTGATTGCCCTGCTTGTCAGTTGTATCATTCTGGTTTTATAGAAGCTTATTTCAGGTCTAAAATGCCCTGCATTACAAGGATTAATTGTATAGTTGTGTACAGATATTAAAAGCTAAATTGACCTTTACTAATATCATTTGTATATAAAAGTGTGAACTCTAAAAATATTAAAAGTGAATGAGATAAATAACTTTATGAATTTTAAAAAATAACAAATTTACCTTTAAAATTTTAGTATTTTTTATTTATTGAATAAAGATTATTTATCATTAAATATATAGTTTTTATTAGTTAGTTATTTAAATTTAAATATAAAAGTGTTAAAAATCAATAACATAAATACTCTTATAAATTTTTAAAAAATAACAAATTTATATTTCAATTTCCAGCATTTTTTATTTATTTAATAAAGATTATTTGTCATTAAATATATAATTTTTATTTGTTAGTTATTTAAATTTAAATAAATTAAAAATTTACAAATAAAATTTATATCAAATTAAACAGCATTCAAAATTTATTTGTGGGATATAGTGGATTTGTTGTCCAAAATTAACTCAAATTTACTTTCATCTTTATTTTTAAAATTCTTTTTTGTTAAATTTAATAAATAATAATTCAATCAAATTCATATAAAACACATTATCATCCTATGTTTTCTCTGTTTCTCAATTACTAATTGTTTTAGTCTAAATTATTATATCATAATGTATATGCCCTAAAACATTTAAGTTTATCTTAAGTAAAGTATATAATTTTTCATTTTCAACTCTAAAAGTATTAAAAGTGAACGATATAAATATCCTTATGAATTTTAAGAAATAATAAATTTACCTTTAAATTTTTAGCTTTTTTTATTTATTTTATAAAGATTATTTGTCATTAAATATATAGTTTTTATTAGTTAGTTATTTAAATTTAAAACTAAAAGTGTTAAAAATAAATAACATAAATATCCTTATAAATTTTAAAAAATAACATATTTATATTTCAAATTTTAGCATTATTTATTTATTTAATAAAGATTATTTGTCATTAAATATATAATTTTTTATTAGTTATTTATTTAAATTTAAATCAATTCAAAATTTACAAATAAAATTTATATCAAATTAAACTACAATCAAAATTTATTTATGGGATATGATGGATCTGTTATCCAAAATTAACTCAAATTTACTCTCATCTTTATTTTTAGAATTCTTTTTTGTTAAATTTCACAAGTAATAATTCAATGAAATTCATATAAAACACATTCTGATCTTATAGGCTATGGCATACTATGAGCATGTGATATTGAATAAAATATAGACAAAATATTTTTCTTGCTTCTCAATTACTAATTGTTTTAGTCTAAATTATTATATCATAATGTGTATGCCCCCAAAATATTTAATTTTATCTTAAGTAAAGCATATAATTTTTCTTTTTTAAGATACAATATAATTTACTCTTTATTTTCTTTAATGATACATATCATGAGTTGTTAAATATATTTATATTTTTTATTTATTTAATTTAGATTAATTAAAATGAAAGTGCATACAAAATTATAAATTACATTATCAAAAAATTATTCAAAAAGATTAATACACATATTATGGTAAGTTTGTATGTTTGATTTTTTTATGATAAATATACATTTATATGTTTAATTATTGCAATGGTTGATTATAATATTTCTAATCACTCTATGCAATCACGTCTTAATATTACAATGCCTAAATGAATCTTTACTTTATTAACATAATCTCATGTACCCTTGAATTGGTACTAAGCTTAGTTTTTTTTTTTATCTTTTATAGATTGATTTTATAATACACCCAAGTTAATTTCGGTTTATCTTTTTTTTTATATTTAATTTCAAATATTTAGTACTTAAGATATTTTTATGAAACGAAAATCAATATTGCTAGGAAACATTAATCTTAAAGAAAAAAAATTATTTGATATATTGTTAGTTGAGTTTTTTTTTTTTTTCACAAGCGAGTTAAAAAATTAATACATCATGCACTTTTTTTCAATTAGTTTTTTTTAATATACTCTAAAGCCTAAAGAGTATATGTCATTTGTATAATTTAAAAACTATATTATCAATATATTTTGTGATTTTTTCTTGAAAAATATAAATTAATTTTTTTCAATTAAGAATACTCTAACATATTTGTGTTTTGATAGTAAAAAATATTGATTAATTGTGCATGTTTTGTTGAATGATCAAAATTTTATTAGTTCTCTAACCAATTATTTTATTCTTTGAAACAATAATGTTATAGTTCATTTCATTTTATTTGTTTATATACTTAAAGTATATGATTATTGATTTGTATTCTTATCATGAAAGTATCTATTTAATAATTATTTGGACTATAATGAGTGTGTTTATTATACATAAATACATATATCATCTATGATATGTACATAAAAAAATGTGAATTCCAAACAATATTAAAAGTAATTTTTTTAATTTGGTTGACTCTTATTAATAATACACTACATGCCAATCATATATGTTTAACAAATTCTTTAATTCATAAAGAAAGAAAGACTTATAATTGAATTCATTAGTCGCATGATAAAAAATTTGAAGTATGAGGATGTAAAATAAAATATATTTATTTATATAACCTTAAAATTAAGATAAAAAACTAACTCAATTGATAAAATTAAATTATATATATACAAAAATAAGATAAATGAATCAATAAATGTTTCATATAGATCCTAAGATTACTATATTAATCTTTTTATTACTCAATGAGTTAATTTATCATAATATATATGAACATGATAAAAAAAAGTATTAGATTATAGATAATAATGTGAGCTCCGATTTTTTTTTCAATTAATGTGTAGAAAGTGCTCGATTTGGAATTTAGCCAACTTTAATATAAATAGTTATTTAAATTTTAGCTAAAAATTTAGAATACAGACAAATGTTTGCATACTTTAGATTTTATAACCTACTTTAAATAAGAGATTTTATAATTACGAAGTTATTTAATACATATCTATATTATGTATAAAATGTGATAATTTATTAAATTATCTCTACTTATTTTTATTAAATATTTTTTTAGCAAATTAAAATATTGTCTAATTTTTATTTATTTTTATTAAAATAGTTTTTCTTAGTTAAGTCATTCATGTCCCACTTAATTTAAGTAATACGACTGGAAGACTTAAAACAGTTTTTCTATATATGAATATTTTACTGTTTGTAACACATTTCACCTATTAATATATTTTACACAATTAAATTAATTATAGAGGATTTAGTGGTAAATAAATTATAACATAGTAGAAAATGTATAATATTCCTTTTTCTTTTTCTTTTTTTGTCCATCTTTTATTTTTGGAATGTCCCAAAATTATGTCTTATTTTTTTATTTTAAACATAAAAAACTCTTACTTTTTTATTTTAAATTATTTTTTATGATTTTTTTTACTCTTTAACATTAAAAATCATAAAACTTTAATTTTATAAAAAAAAAATTAATTTTAATATTAAATACATTAAAGTCAAAACTTTTTTCTTAAACTCCGTAAAAGTTAATAGAAGACAAACAAATAAAGATGGAAAGAGTAATATAGTTGCAAATTATTGATAATTTTATTGTAAATTAGTAATAATTTAAAACATCAGTAATAATTTTATATTAAATCAATGATAACTGTATATTAAATTATAGATAACTTAACAGTAAATAAATAATAATTCAATAGTAAATAATTGATTAGATAATTGTATGCTAGTGATAACATAATAATAAATACATAATAATATTGTAGTAAATAATAAATAACTTAATAGTAAATTATTTATACATAATTGTAAACACATAATAATATATAGTAAATTAAGGATAACTTAATAAAAATAAATGATAACTTAATAGTAAATTAATAATAATTTAATGATAAATAATATTCAGTTTAATACTTCCTCCATCCCAATAAAATTATCACTTATTTTTTGTTGGTAATTTTTTTTTAACTTTAATCACTTATTATTTTATATTTATTATTAATAAAAATATGAAAAAACATATTTTAAAAATTTTAAATAAAGTGGTTCCTAAATACATGTTTTATAAAATTTCATTTATTGAAATATTTAAAATAAAAGATGTTAAAATTAAAAAGTTTTAACAAAAAAAAGTCAATGTGACAATTTAACTAACACAAATAGATGGAGTAGTAATTAATTTATAAATTTAGTAGTAAATCATAAATAATTTAATAATAAATTAATGATAATTTAGTAGTAAATAATTTAGAACTTAGTAGTAATCAATAATTGAAAATTAAAAGCAAATCAATATAACTTAATAGTAATCATTAATAAATTAATAGTTAATCAGTGATAATTTAGTATAGTAAATTAGTGATAACTTAATAGTATATCAATAATAATTTAATAGTAAATAATTGATAACTTAGTAATAAATCAATAATAATATAATAGTAAATGCAAAATAACTTAATAGTAAATCTATTTTAGTTTAATAGTAATTAAATAATAAACTTAACAGTAAATCATAAATAACTTAACAATAAATCAATGATAATTTAGTAGTTAATCACTAAAACTCAAAAGTAAATCAATGATAACATAGTAACAAATGCATAATAGTATATAGTAAATCATTAATAATTTAATAGTAAATTACTGATAATTTAGTAGTAAATCACTAATAATGTCATATTAAATCATCGATAACTTAGTTGTAAATCAATGATAATTTAGTTATAAATTAATGATAATTTAGTTGTAAATTAGTTAATTATTAACAACTTCATGGTAAATCATCAATAACTTCATAGCAAATTAGTAATAATTTTATAATAAATTATCTATAACTTAATAGTAAATTATCTATAATTTAGTTGTAAGTAAATTATAATTTAGTAATAAATCATCTACAACTTAGTGATAAATTGATGATAATTTAGGAGTAAATTAGTAATAAGATAGTAATATGTAATTGACAACTTATTTATTAATTAGTGATAACATTTTTTTTATACTTGAAGTTAACAGTGATTGAACATTGGTTAGAAAGAGAAAAGCTAGAAGTTTCATCATTAGGAACTAGAATAAACCTACCTTGAACCTATTCATTAAAAAAAATTAGTAAAAAATTCTAAATTTGATTGAAACAATGATGTTATTATATAAAAAGAAAATTATCTCAGATATTGTAATTTATTAATAAATTAATAGTAAATCATAAATAACTTAGTAGTAATTCAATTGATAACATAATGGTAAATAATTGATAACTTAATAGCTAATTATTAAAAAGTTAGTAATAGATCAATAGTAATTAGTAAATGCATAATAATATAGTAGTAAATCATTGAATTTAATAGTAAATCAGTAATAACATACTAATAAATCACTTATAATTTAGTTATATATCAATGATAATTTAATAGTAAATTAGTTAATCATTGATAATTTTATAGTAAACTATTGTTAACTTCAAAGAAAATTAGTTATAACTTTATAATAAATTATCAATAACTTAGTAGTAAATCATTCATAACTTAATAGTAAATCTTTGATAATTTAATAATAAATAACTGATAATAATAAATTAGTGATAACTTAATTGTCAATCGTTGATAAATTCTTTTATACTTGAAGTTTTTAATGACTAAACTCTAGTTACTAGCAAGAGTGAAGTCAAAACTTAGTAATAAATTAGTTATAATAATAAATCAATGTTAATTTAATCATAATTTATTGATAACGTAATGATAAATCAGTTATAATTTAGTTATAAATCAGTGATAATAATAAATTAATAATAACTTATAATAAATTAATTTTAGCATAGTAGTAAAGTATGAATAACTTAATAATAAATTATTCATACTTTAATAGTAAATTAGTGATATAACTTAATAGTAAATCATTGATAATATATAATAGTAAATCATTGCTAATTTAGTAATTTTTTTTGTTTTGGTTGAATATTGATATAGAGCTATATTTGTTTTAAATATGTGTAACATATTTGATTCATTTAAAAAATTATATTTATTGCCATTTAATACTAAGGTATTGAATTACAAATATTTTGTGGATATTGTACACATATATAAATGATTAAAACAATATTAATGTACCAATTATTATAACAACATAATTTTATTAAAAAAATCAATTTTTGAAGTAAAAATTTGGAATGACTTTATCTAAATGTGTGTATCATTGATTGTCTACTTGATAATAAATTCATAGTAACTAGATTAATGCTATATCTTTAGTAAAAATAAATTGTTGTGTTATGTGGTATTCTTATAACAATGATAGCAACTACAAAAAATTATTGCCTTTAAAGATATTTTTAAAATGAAAGAAAGAAATAATGAGTCTAAACTTATTAAAAAACGCCATAGAAAAATCACCTATAAGTTATTTTCTCAAGTACATAATATTTTAAATTAAAATATATGATTAAATAATACTAATAATAGTATGAATTCTATAAATTGTAATTTTATAACAATATCGGTTAAATGATGAATTTTTTGTATAACTTATATTAGATATATAACTAAGTGTTCATCAAATAAAAAAATTACTCCACTTTAATTAAAAAAGAGTTCAAATATTAAAAATATATTCATTATCAATTTTAAAGTGTAAGATTTAAAATATAGTTTACCTTCAAAATATGATAATATCTTCTTATATTTATCTAAAATAAGTCATATCTTATTAATTTTAGAATTCTTTTATTTCATTATTTAACAAAAAATAATAATATTGAACCAAAGTTAATTAAGAAAAGTATTTCAATATTTAAAGAACAACATAAAAATACTATTTGATTATGATAAGATATACCTTTAAGTAAAGTGTGTTATTTAAACTCTTATTATAACATATTTTAATCAGTTATGCATATTTAGTGGCTTTTTAAGAAATCAATATTTGATATTAAAAGTAGTTTTAGTTAATACCCCTTGTAAATACATAAATAGCCATCGTTGATAATTATATCGAGATATTAATATTTCTTGATTGCTTCAAATCTTTTTCTTTAGAATATGTTTATAAATTAATATCTTTTAATTAGTAAAATTCATGTAAGTATGCATTTTTTTACTATAAAATTAAACTACAAATGATTTATATGAAATAAATAAGTACATATCAAAAGCAAATGTAAGTGATCATGAAAAAGAAAACATTATATATTTATTTTATTTCAAGCAACAAAAGCTTTTATAACAATATGGTTTCAAATTAAAATAAAGAATTTAAAATTTCAATGGCAAATAAATAAAAAAACAAGAGTTTAAATGAGTTCAACAATTATCGATTACCTCAAAAATTTATAAAATTGAAAATGAAAATCCATTACCAAAAAAGTTAAAAGAAAAAACTTGAGAAAAAGCATAAAATAGAAAAGAAAGGGAAGTACAAAATCTGATTTAATTATGATAAAAAATAATTCTCTAAAAAATTTTTTAAAAAAAAAGAAGAAATGTATAAAAAATAAATGAAGATGATAACTTAAAACCAAAAGGCTTAAAAGAAAACTTCTAAAAAAAGTCAAAATAGAGAAAGATTAAATATTTATTTTTTATTAAAATTTTAATGTAAAATTTTTGTCATATTTATTTATTTCAAACGTAAATTTATATTTTCAATTTAATTTAGGATAATGATAGTTATTTTAATTTTATTACTATTAAAATATTAAAATTATTTTATTATATTAAAATTATAAGTTGGTTAACAATTACGTGCACATAACATAGCATGTGATAGAAAACTAGTATTCTTTAATATCCTGATAAAATATCAGCATCTTATTTTTTCCTAGGATAAAGGTGGGCCTGCAATGGAGATTTCATTATCACTGTGAACTCCTGTTTCTCCTCCAAGCTCACCTCATCTCCATCAATGGCCTTCCATTCAAAGCTCCAAACCAAATTTGCCACAAAATACTCTAGATGAAGCATGGCCAAGCTGAGTCCAGGACAAATCCTCCTTCCTACACCGAATGGCATCATCTTGATTTCTTTACTTCCTGTTATATCAAACACGTCCCCAGTCTTATTGTCATTGCTTAGGAACCTCTCAGGCTTGAATGCCATTGGATCATCCCATACTTTTGGATCCCACCCCATTCCTGCTACCAGGAAATGAATGGTAGCATTCTTGGGCACCAAAAATCCTCCCAGGACCGTGTCTTCTCTCACAGTATGAGGCAGAAGAAAGTGGGCTGGTGGGTGCCTTCTTAGCCCTTCCAAGATCACTGCCTTCAGATAAGGCATCTTCTGCAAATCCTCTTCTTTGACTTCTTCCTCTCCATCTTCCATAACCCCTTTAATCTCCACGAAAAGCTTCTCTTGAACATGTGGGTATTTCACAATATTTGCCATAATCCACTGCAAAGCGGTGAAGGTTGTATCTGTTCCAGCATCGAGAAACTCAGAGATCAAACCAACAATTTCCTGTTCTGTAAGTTTCCTGTTTTCCTCTGGGTGTTGAAGATCGAGCAAAGTATCAACATACGCCAAAACACACTCGTTATCAGCTTCCTCTTTGTCCTCTTTACTCTTGCTCAGTCTCTCCTCTTTCACTTTCTTCCGAGCTCTTATCAAACGGACCAACACGTTCTGTTGATCCTCAAAGACCTGGAAGAACTCCTTCCAAAGTTTATGAAGCAAAACCCTTGTCAAGTTAGGCCAGAAATTGAGTATATTGAATCTTCCATCCACGCCTAACAGCAAACGCCGCTGAACAGTCTCAATCTCTTTAATTTGTTCTTGATTAAGCTTGTCACCAAAACACATAAGCACTAATAAGCAGAACATAGCATGTTGAAAATGATCCACCACACGAACCGGTTCTCCAGTTTTTGAGTTTGAAATTAAGGATTCTATCAGGATCTGGAGAACCCATTTCCGAGCATGAGTGTAGGATTTTATACGAGATGGATGGAGGATTTCAGCTGTAAGGTTACGCCTCAAAAGTCTCCAAGTAGGACCATAGGTAGAAGAGTTGACGTTATGTTGGTTGCAGCTTATAATCTTGCCTACGGTAGAAGCTTGAGGGCGATCAGCAAATAAAGCACCACTTTCGATTAAGGCCTGGTGGGTGAGGGAACGATCGGAGATGAAAATAGAAGGGCGAGAAAGGAAGTAGAGAGTGACCATTGGACCATGCTTTTTGTGGAGTTTCCTGAGGGCTGGTTCAAGCTCGGAAAAGGTGCTCCTGAGCAATAGGATGTTGGAGATAATGGGAATGTTAACTGGGCCTGGAGGGAGAGTTGGGGAAGGTTCTTTGCAGGCGAATGAGCGGCGGTTGAGGATAGCTCTAAGGAGAAGAGAAATGAATATGGTGATGAGGATGATGAGCCAGGCTTCCATGTTTGCTTTGGCCTTTGGGTTTGAAAGTGGAGGGAAAGTGAGAGAGTTGTGTGGCTGATAAAAAGGGGTATGGGAGGCAGAAAGTCCTTCAGTTTGTTGGCAAAAGCTTGAATAAGTGTAAAGAGGAGGAGAGAGATACGAAACCTGGTTGATCACGATAATTGGTGAAAAATGGCTAACTTTTTGTGGTGTTAGAGCTGCTCCTTAAATGATTCTTTAAATATTTTGTCTGCTTTAACGAAAAAAAAATTAATTGAATCCAAAGACAAAAGCACTCAATGCATTCATTTTGGGTTACTAATGATTGTTTCCCAAAATAATTCACCTCCTAGCATTACTTTTAATGCTTCCAATAAATTCTTTTTTCAATCTATTGTATATCTACTTTTAAAAATTTTCAAAATATTTTGATTTATTGGATAATATGTAACAATAGAATAATGGATAGCATTGATAATATATAAAATTAATATACTAATAATGCTTTAAATATAAACTTGTTTTCTTTTGCAACTAAGTTTTTTTTTTTTATTATTTAAAAATATCAATATGTAAATTGAATGATAAAAGTATATTTTATAAATAAATATGTTTTATCATAATTTATTAGATATTATTTAATTTTTATTTTTAATAATTAAAATTTTTTAAAATCACTTAATAATTAAAATTAAGTACTCCAAACTCACTTTTACATATTATTTTCTTAAAAAATATGTACATACAATTATTTGCAAGAGTATATTGATTAATTAATTTATAATACAAATTAAAATAAATTCATAAGTTAAGATTTTAAATGACAAAATAATCCGAAACATAATATATTTAAAAATTGCATTTAAAATTTGTAAAACTAAATGAAAAAAATAGATTTGACAAAAAATAGCATAAAATCGAATCTTTTTATCCCACACTTTGACAAGTCCATATTTAAATAAAAAAATATAAATATTTTAAACGAGAACTTGACAATTCCATTAGGCTCATACAAAACAATCAGAAGGCAAGGCCCAGCGCAGCATAGGAAATAAATACTGTGATGTATAATACAGAACTTGATAGTGCTTGTTACCCACATATAAATACCATAACTCCAGAAGCAATCCTGAAAACAAAATCGAAATTTGAATTTAAAATGGAAACAAAATCGAAGAATATGAAGGGTTTTTACAGGCAGAAGAAGAACAACACAACTGAAGGCATCACCAAATCAAAATCCTCAAAGTCAACCAAAAGCCCATCTCCCAAACACGCCGCTGCTTTCGGTTCCGATATCACCCACGGCCCCGCCCTGATTTCTCATGGCGGTTCCCTCTATCTCAAAGGTCACTCTCTTTTCCCTTTCCTTTTTTCTTTTTTTTCAAAATGGATGTTTCTAGAAACTGAATGTTATTGTATTTCTTTTGGGAAACAGATGATTTTGATGAGGAAGAGCAAGTGTTCAGGCAATTTGATATGAACATGACATATGGACCATGCCTTGGGATGACGCGGCTGGCTTGTTGGTAAAGAGCTCAAAAGTTGGGTCTAAACCCTCCTCAAGGAATTGAAAATCTTTTGAAAGGTGGGAAAGTGAACTTAGAATGTTTATTTGATGGTCGTGTTTAGTTGATTTAGGTGAAATCAGTGTACAGCTTCTGGCTGTGCTTCTTGTTGGCTGTCTCTAAATGTTGTCATGGACCTGGAAATTCCGTTGGTCTTAATGCAGATGTTTTTGCCTGTTATAGTACGGGTTACTTGGCTGTTCCAAGCTCTGATATTTGGTGAATGGGAATTTGATCTTGGTTGCTTGGCTTTTGAATCTACACATCTTGAATTAGTACTCCACGATTTTGCTGGCTAATCTGGCTGGTATTTTATCGGGTTCTAGAGTACTTGTTCAGCAATACCAAATATTGAAGTTATAAAATTTGAGCTAATGCATTTGCTTTATTTGGTGAAAACTAAACTCTGATATCCAACTTCTTGCATATATGTGAGTGAAATCCCAATTCAAATCCTAATTAAAGGATAAAAAGGAAGTAGAAATGAAGATACAGCACGATAAAACAGGGCTAATAATCCTCCTCCCAGCTATGCATTTCATACCGTTTTTGAAAGCGCCAACATTATTTATTCTGTCCTGGTTTTGGATTTCACATCATCAGGTATCCATGACGACCAGAATAGCGGCAGGAGGGTACAAACTGCCTGAACTAGTAGGCCAAGAGGAAATCCAGAAAAATCGTTTCCTGTGACGCCCACATAGGATGCCAATGCAACACCAAGGTATCCACTTACTATGAATGCAAGAGCTACAGCTGACATGACGAATGCCATTAGAGACCCTTCACATCCAGGAGGACAGAGTTGTGCTATCAGAATGCTAAATGGCAGAATCTTGAAGAAGAATAGAACTTCTAAGACACCAGAGAACACTACAACATAGAGAGAGTCTGGCAACCCAATCTGTCGATAAATCCCTTTCGCAAACAATACATCTGAAATCATGAATACTGCCATTGTTACCTGAATTGCTTCAATCAGTTTCCTTGGTCGGACTGACTTTAAGCTACGATTGTAGATGACACCCCATAACAGCATTACAGCCTGACCAAACACCTTAGAAATTCCCAATACAGAGGCGTCAATCTTCAAATACTGTGTTTGGTAAAAGAACATCGTTCCTGTCAGGACTGGAATTATGGCATATGATGCAGCAAACCAGGCTATTGAGTAAGCTATCTCAGGTTTTTCCAGTGCAGCTAAAAGTTCTGAAAGCTGTTTCCTAATCCCAGCATGTGATGGATTTTTTGGAAGGTTAAGGGAGCGTTCAGGAACTGAGATAGTTAAAAAAAACTGAAGCACAAGCAGAAGTCCAAAGAAAAGGAACATTGATTGGGGCGAAAATCTGTCAATGGCAATGCCACCTAACAGGTTCCCAAGGACTCCACCAACAGAGGAAGCCGTCCAAACAAATGACTGGAGCTCACCTGAGGAAGCTGATTGAGCCTTTTTGGATTTTGCCATCTCAGCAACAATGGCATCATTAGCAACCTCAGCTATTGAAGCGCCAAGGTTACTGAGGAGAAGATATAGGCTCATTGTGAAGATTGAAAGGTTGAACTGTGAAAGGATTGCTATCGCTAGCCATGACACTGCTTGTAAGAAAGCTGCAAAAAAAAGGAAAGACTTAATTATGGACAACAAACTAGAAATCCAATTGAAGAAATAAAATAAAATAATACAGCAATGCTAAGCAAAACATGACATGACTTCTAATTTATAATCCACTTCTACTGGTATTGAACCTTGTTATTAACAAAGAAAATAATGGCTCAAAACAGCTGCAGCCAGAATGATATAATAGAATAAAGAGTAAACTCTGGCACACCATTGCCCCCTCTTAGCAACCTTTGATTAAAGATTATTGTCATCTAGACAGACCAAATAGATATCATCTAATCATAACAGACTGAATAATCAGCAAGCCATATTCAGTCTAAATAAGAGATTATATTTCCACAAAATTAAGGTATTCAGATTAATTAACAAGTTTGACATTCTCTAACTTTGGGTTCCAATGTTTAGCAGCTAATCAAATCTAAGAATTCATATTCGGTTCACTGTAAACAAAGTTTATAAAGATATTTTTCCTTGCCTAGATAAAACCTAGTTAATATATAGCCTGAAATCATTGATCTTATATTCGAATGACTGAGATAAAGCAGAAGACCTCACTGATACTTAATTGAGAGAGAGAGAGAGAGAGAGAGGGGAAAAGTAGTAAAGTACAGAACCTAATTTGCAAATTCTTATTTAATTCCAAGACTATCTGGTTTGAAGCTCAATATTTATCATATTTACATTCTTCAGCTAGTAATTAATGCCGGTCAGCAGTTACTATAGTTTCATCTGAGACTCACAATTACATCTTGCCTATAACATTTTCAATGATGTCTAATTTTAAGGAATGTTATCGCCATACAAACATACGTATTCAATTTCAACTTTCAAATCAGGACCACAAGGTTTGCTTCAGCTAAAATTATTCTATTCTTCATAGCCAATATTGTTGCCGTGGACAATCTTCATTCCAAATGAAATGCTCGAAAATGACGCTAAAAGCAACTAGAAGCACAATAACACACACACAACTACGTTTGTCAGTTGAAACGTCTCTACTTTTTCAAAGCATATTTAATCTCAACAAAAAGGCCAAAAAAAAAAAAAAAAGGGGTGAAGCAAATCCTTTTCATAAAGAAAAAGAATAACTTCCCACATTTCTAAATTTATTCAAAGAAAAAAGAGATAAAGGAGAACCACAGAGTAAAGTTCAGACCTTTCATTTGTTTTTCCTCTGCAATCACATTTTCCAGAACTAGTCTTAATATACTAAAGTCAGACCTTAGAAAATTATGCATAATAAAAAATTAATCACATTTTGCTCCAATGCCAATAATATAAATTAACAACTTAAAATTCCTCCATAAAGCCAGTATGCCTATAATCATAAAAACAAGATTTCCCATTTTCGAGAATCAAACAGTGGCATTATTGTAATAAAACAGAAAACAACAACAATGAGAAAAAGACGAGAAAAGAAATGAAAAACTTTTACCACCGATGGCGATATAAGGAACACGATGCTGGCCAGAAATATAAACGGCATCGGAGACGACACCGTGGAGGGGCTTCCCAACCATAGGGAGATTAGCAGAATTCTGAAGAATTTGAAGAGATGAAGGGTCCACTTTAACACTATCTTTCAGGAAAAAGTTAACAGCCATCCATGGAAAACACCTGAATCCTTGGATCCAATACCCGACTCCGAGAAGACTTCGGATCCAATTGGCCTTCCCTTTTCGGGTCGCCTTCCATTTCCATCTTCCGTAGCGGACACATCATAATAATAATAATAATTTAGAAAAACAGGTTTATTTGTTTGTGAACTTTCTTCTTTCTTTTCTTTTCTTTTCCTTCAGGTTCTGGTTTCGTTTTTGGAAAGGGTTCTTTGGTGGCAGAGACGAAGACAGTGGCAGCGGTAGGGGTGGCGGTAGCTGTGACGATGGTTAAATCGATTTGTTTTTGTTGTACTATGTTGAATGTGCATGGAAGTTGGTGTACTAGAATGTAGTTTACAATAGGCTGTGGTTTTGTCTAGAACAAACCTTAGATAATGATAAACTACAATATCTTTATTTTTCTTCCCTTCCTCTGGATTTGGACTGACCGACTTTTTCTTCTTTGGCTTTTTGTCTTTTATTTTTTAATTTAAATAAATTATTTTTATTATTGCCTTCCTCTCAAATTATTTGAGCAATATTAATTTTTAAGGAGTTTTAAAAAAATTTTAAATTTTAATATATTTAATATTAAAATTAAAATATTTTTTATAAAATTAAAGTTACATAATTTTTAATGTTAAAAAAATAATAAAATATAATTTTAAAATATAAAAAATAAAAGTTTTAAATATTAAAACAATATAATTTTGAGATATCTCAAAAAAAAAGGTCAGAGAGAGTAAATTCATTTTTCAATTTATTTTTGGTCAATTATCGATATATTTTTTTATGGTATCTTAATTTCATTTATGATTTTTTATTTAGTTAAAACTAGAAGTTTGCTTATATAGTAGTGTCACGTATTTGAATTTGATTAAAACAAAATTAAAACTTAACTCTATTGAGTTTTAATTTAAATAACTCAACTTATAAAGTGAGTTAAATTCGTATATTTTATTATCGATTTGAGTAACTTATAAATCTCATTAAATTTTTATATTTTAATATAT
The DNA here is from genome assembly GCF_002303985.1 of Durio zibethinus. The sequence goes on from NW_019168004.1 coordinate 7,898,768, forward strand.
ATTTTTTATTATTTTAATTAAAATTTATTATTTTACCATTATATATATATTTATTCAAGTTTGAGTTCAAATATAAATGATTGAACTTGAAGTTAAATGTAAAAATTAAATTTATTTTTTATTCAATAAATAAGCTTAGTTAAATAAATTCAAGTAATTCGATTTTTAATTAAAATTTAAAAATTAAAACTCAATTTAACTTAAGCCAAATTTTAAACAATGATTTTCGAGTCAAAAAATTCATTAAAATTTGAAAATAAATTCTTAATTTTAGATTGCATAAAATTAGTTCAATGAAATTTAATTTATCATAACATGAACCTTGATATATTAAGGAATATTTTATATTTTGATAAAATTTATTGATTGGTTAATGTAATTTTTAAAATATTAACTAGAATTTATTTAAATATGTTGGGTGACATATATTTGAGAAAATGTTATTTTAATAATTCTAAAATTTGAATTTTATTTACCCATTTTTAGATTTAGTGGATACATATAATTACAATAGAAATAACAATTTATAACTTTAATTATATGCTATAAAAATTCTAGGATTTATTTTATTTTTTAAAAAATTTTGAACTATCCATTTTATTCTTCTTAAAAGGATTAAAAAGAAAATTTATAAAGAAAAAAAAGATAACGATTGAGTCATTACTTAAATATATTGTTTTCATTACCATTCGAAATCGAATATATTGTTTTCGCTACCATTTGATTTCTCTTTATTAAAAAAAATCTACAATGACGACAATTAATTCACTACTTAACCCATATGAGTTAAGTTAGGTTTATGAGAAAATGTTTTTTTTTTAATTTTTATTTTTTAGAAAATAGTTTTTATTTTATATTTTAAAAAAGATTTATTTGGTAAACGAAAAGAATTTTTTTTAAAAAATATAAAAATAATGAAATAAATAAAATATTCAATGATATTATTATTAATGTTATTTAATTATAAATATAATATATATTTATTAATTAATGATATTAAAAAATATTTAAATATGATAACTTATAAAATACAAGGAAAAAAATAATATGCATATTTCTTATTTTCACAATTAAAAATATCTTTTTTTTTTGTTTTCGTATTTCGATTCATTTTTATTTTTAATTTCTAAAATTTTATTTTTATTTTCAAGTACCAAATACCTTTTACTCATATTTTTTAATTTTCAAAAAATAAAAATAAAAAATAATTATATTTTCTAAAATTAAACACTACTTAATCTTTTTATTTTGTCGACCAAAGTTTGATAGTCGTGGGAAGTATAATGGAAATAATAACATTTTAAATGCACCACACATATGTGAGAGATTAGGTCTCTAACATTACTCAAGAAGAAGATTAAGCTCATGCAAAGCTCAGAACTTCTTAATCTTATTAAAAAAATTAATTCACTTACCATTCAATTTTTTAAAGAGCAATATCTTAATAACCTTGGAATCTTACTCAAAAACGAAAATAAGTCTTTAATTTTTTATTAAATGAAATTAAGGTTTCTAATTTTTATTTTATTATAACTAGAATGTCAACATTAGAAAATATTCAATTGTTTTTTATTAAAATTTTCTTAGTTGAATGATATAATTTATAAAAAATGATTGTTTATGTTTATTTGGATGAGTTCATAATAAAATTTGAGAAAATGATATTTTAAAAATTATTGCGGTTAGACTTTGTTCATTCATTATTGAAGATTTAAAGGGCATAATTCGTAATCTTAATTTAATATAACGAAAAGTCAATTTACACCAATAGTTTCTATATTTTATAAAAATTTAAAATTTAATCTTTTTATTATAGTTCATACAAATATAATTCTCATATCATTTTAATTTGATAATTTTAATTCATTTATTAACTCTATCAAATTTTATTATTAAAAATATTAACATGATTGTTGACTTAATTATGTGTGTGTTGATTTTATTGATGTGACGTTAACTTGATGAATGGCAACTTAGATAAATAAAATAAGTTTGCAAATTATGCAACTAGTCTTTGACATAAAATTGGAACTTTAGTTCTTCTATTATAAATTTTAAAAATGTCGTTTTCGTACAAGTTAAATTTGATAATATTGATCTAATTTTTAATATAATCAGTTATTTCTTGTTGACTTACACAATCTTTGATCTTTTAGAAAAACATATGAAATTTTTTAAAAAATTGTAAAAAAAAATTCTAAAATTTTAAAATCCCAAAAAATTTTAAAAAACTCCTTGATTTTTTAGAAAATCATTTTTTAATTTTAAAAAAATTAATTTTTTGAATTTTTTATATTTTTATAATATTAAATTTAATTTCTTCTAATATTTTAATTTTTTTAAAAAATCATTTTTTTTTGAAAATTTGAATAAAATTACACTTTCTTTTCTTAAAAATTTCAATATTTTGAATTCTTTTAGAAATTTTATACATATTTTGAAATATTAAATTTAATTTGCTTTCAGTATTTAAAAATCATGTTTTAATTTTTTATTTTTTAAAATTTTAACATTATTTATTTAATAAAAATATTTAATTTCTTGTTCTTGAATGTTTTGAATTTTTATAAAATTTTGAATATTTTTAATTTTTAATTTTTTTGAAATTTTAAAAAGAATTTTTTATTTTCTATTTTTCTTTATTTTTCTTGCTAACATGGAAATTGATAATGTCAATTGAATAAAAACTTTCTTGCTTATTTTTAAGTGAGTCAATGGGAAAAAAGAATCAATCCAAGAGATCAAGCAAAGACATTGACAGAGTGACCAAAGAATTTGAGAAACTTGGACTTTCATTCATCAAATCAAATTTAGGCTTCTTCTAACTGAGATCTTTCCTCGTATACCAATTCAAGTGAATAATAAATAGGAATTAGAAGCTCTTCGTGCTTTGCCATTGCTCTCTTTTACACCAAATTTTTATATTCTCCCACCTTAAATATACTAAAACAAACTAAATTTGTAAAGATCGTGTCTTCTCTATAATTTATTTTTTTATTTAAATAAAAATAACTTTTTTTAGATTTGGATTATCAAATATAAAAGACAAATAGATAGTGTTTTAGATAAACTCGAAGACCTTGATAACATAATTTTTTATGAGTAACTAGTTCTTTTTTTTTAATATTTATAAGCTTTTTAATTGAACATATATTAAAAATAAACTTTTTAAATGTTTATAAATGTCAACAAAATTAACAGTCACATCAGCAAAGTTAACAGGGAATGATTAATCTCATTAGTAATTAGACCAATATTATTAAATTTAACTTGTATGAGGATGAAATTTTTATGAATTATACTAGAGGGACCAAATTTTAAGTTTCATGTGAGTATTTAGACCATGACAATTGATTTTATCCATCTAAGTTACCATATCAACAAAGTCAACGCTATGTTAACAAAGTTAATAATCAAACTAGTATTTTTAAATGCAAAAATTGGACGAAATTTGTTATTGAGCTAAGATTATTAAATCAAAATAGTATGATAACTACATTTATATGAATTACAGTAAAATGATTAAATTTCAATTTCGATAGAGTAAAGAGACTGTTAGCAGAATTTGACTAATGAAATTGATTGTTTTGAGTGATGAATGATTTGTTTCAACTTGCACAGGTTGAAAGATTAAGGGGATGTGATGATAGATATAAGAAAATTTATGAAAAAGATGGGATTTGCATAGAGTACTCTAAAAACTATTTGAGGATTTTAGAGAACTGGTTGTGTTCTTTAATTACTTTAAAAATAGTAAAAAGTGTGGATATGTGGCACCAATAATTATTTTGATGATATGGTATTTGGTGCGTTTGTATTGTTCTTTTATATTGTTTGGAAGGGATTAGGTACATTACATGGCGTTTTTAGGGTTTATAGAATGAAACTGATTGTTTCAAGTGATGAATGAATTGCTTCAACTTGTACAGGTTGAAAGGTTAAAGGGTTTGTTGATAGATATAAAAAAAAAATAGATATATCACGTAAAACCATCTTGTAGTTTGATATAAATTTAAAATGATTCTTCATGTTTAAAATGTGACACTTAACTACATTATGATTTGTTTTATTATTTTTTACCTAAAATTATAACATTTTTTGTTTTTTTTAATTTTTTAATTTTTTTTCCTTCTTCTCCAGCAATTCACTCTCTTTTCCTTTGCAGAGCTCTATAAATTTCTGGTAAATTCGATTTAACACATGTTCAATTTCAACAACTAGTTGATCACGCCACCTGTCTTTTTCTTTCAAATGTAGATAAATTGTGCGGTGATTCCAAGGCAAGGAGTAAGGTTGGATGAGGCAGAAATTTTGCAATATTGCCAGAAGAATCTTGCAATTTTTAAGGTCCCCAAGAAGGTTTTCATCACTGATTCCTTGCCAAAAACCGCGATTGGCAAAATCCAGTGAAGGATTGCAACAAAGCATTTCTTGTCTCAAATGTCTACCGCTAAAGTTCCCAAATTTGAAGCTTAATTGAGCACTGCTCTCTCCCTCCCTGGATTCACCTTTTGCTTTGTATTTCTTTAATCTTTGGGTGTGGTGGCAAGGGTCAGGTTACTTGGGTACTGATTTATGTGGCTGCAGCTTTTTGCTTTTTTTTTTAACTTACTGGTATTAAAATGATTCTTGAAATAGACTGATGACATCAAGTAATTCTAATTTAAAATTATTTGCCTTCAATATTTTCAAGCTGAATTTGCCATAGAAACATACTGTTGAAATTACTGATAAAAAGAAAACAACAATACATGTGGTATGTAAATTGTGGAGACAGTAAAAAGTCTAGAGAAAATTAACAATACAGTGATCCAAACACCAGAAACAGGCAATGTGAGATTGCACCAACAGACTGCACAACAAAAGCATTCAAATATCCTACAAGCTACAACGACAATGGGGTAAGCATATTCCATCAGTTTCAAACCTCTTCCCCATATTCCTCCTTTTCCTCGTACTCCTCGTCATCTGCAGTTGCATCCGAGTATTGCTGGTACTCTGAAACCCAATCATTCATATTGCTCTTAGCTTCTGTGAAATCCATCTCATCCATCCCCTCTCCTGTGTACCAATGCAAGAAAGCCTTTTTGCGGAACATAGCAATGAATTGCTCATTCACCCTCCTGAACATCTCTTGGTTTGAAGTAGAGTTCCCAATAAATGTGGATACTATCTTCAAGCCATTAAGAGGGATGTCGCAAACGATGGACTTCACATTGTTTGGAATCCATTCAACAAAGAGTGAATAAGAGTTGGAGAAGAAGAAAGAAAAAAAACAAAAAAAAAAGATAGAAATAACAGAAAAAGTAACGGTTTTGAGCAAAAAAATAATAAAATAAATCATAAGATAATCAAGTATTACATTTTAAATATTAGAAGTCATTTTAAATTCGTCTCAAATTACAAAATAGTTTTATATAATTTACCCTAAAAAATTTTGTGAAAATATAAAATTTGCATAGAGAATGCTAAAATATATTTTAAAGATTTTGAAAACTAGTTGTGATGTTTAATTTGGTTACTAGCATATTCTTTAATTGGTTTAGAAATAGTAAGAAGTGTGGAAATGTGGCACCAATAATTATTTTAATGATATGGTTTTTGGTGCTTTTGTGTTGTTCTTTTTATGTTGTTTGAAAGGGTATGGATAGATTATATGTTGCTACTAGGGTTTATAAAATGAAATTGATTGTTTTGAGTTCAACCTGCACAGGTTGAAAAATTAAGGGGGTTTGTTGATAGATATTAAAAAAAAATTATGAAAAATATAGGATTTGCACAATAAATGCTAAAAAAATATTTTGAGAATTTTGAGAACTAGTTGTGATGTTTGTCATAACGTATAGATATGAACCTACTATTAGATATAGATTTTAGGAATCACTACTAATCTTTTTTATTATATACGATTGACCACCTAACTGAATCTATATTTTTTAAAAAAGTTTCAAAATTAATTTAGATATTTTTAAATAACAGATTTTAGTTTATGAAACTATATTTTAAGTTCAGGATTGCAATTACGTGTGAGGAAAGTTACAGCACTCTCACAACGTTCATCTAAAGGATGGTATCAGTTTGATTTCAAATTATCCAAGCCTTAAGATATTTTAATAATTTTACGCAATAATTTAATTATTGAAAATTGATCATAAAATTTTTTAATAGTTTGGTAGTAATTTAAGATAATTTTCTTACCTAATTAGTATTCATAAAGACTAATGTTTCACTCTGAAAAGGTTCCATCGTTGGATAAATTAACATATTTTATTTAAAATAATAATCAGTAAAATCTTCCAATAGTTTGGTAAGATTTACTTTGATGTAGATCTCCTAATAGTTTTATGAAAATTTATTGTAAATTTATTTTTAAAAAATTCATTGAACCTTCTAATAGTTTGATAAGATTTAATTTAAAACTCAAATCCTCTAATAGTTTAGTATGATTAAAACAAAATATTTTATTTTATTTTCCTATAAAAATTGAGTTATGAAATTCTCCAATTAAAAAATTTAAATCATAAAAAATCCTTCAATAGTTTTGTAGGATTTATAAATTTGTTTTGAAAACTTTTTTAAAAATAAATAAAATTAAATTCATGAAGGCATCTTGCAAAATAAGCTATCCAATCAATAATAATAATAATAATAATAATAATAATAAGTAAAAAAAATCAAAATCAAAAATAAAATGAAAAAAAAAAGCAAATACTTGTGATTGGGTCGGGTTAAATGGACAGGTTGTGCATAGGTCATTGGCTAGTTCACGTAAGTCCTAAATGGGTTATGGGATTCCAAAATGGCATCATTCTTTCCCTGTATAAAAGCCACAATTTTTTCTATTTTCTTCAGAATAACCTATATTCCTTTCTTTATAAAACCAAATTCTCCAACCTTTCTATATAGCTTTAATTGGGGAGTTCAAAAAGAACCCAAAAATGGCAAAAACAATCCAAAAAATGGTGAGATACCAGCTACCGATCATCAAGAACTTCAAATTCTCACTGAAAAATTCAAAGAAATTTTCAAAACCCTGAATCCAAAATAAAAAATCCTTAAAAATCCTAGAAAACCTAGTAAAGAATCAAATCAAACTCGAAATTGAATCCCAATTCTAGAATTCCCCAAAAAAAAAAATCAAACCCAAACTCAAATTCCTAAAATTCCAAAAAAAAAAAAAAACTCTAATTCACTTATAATAACTTCTCTATAATCTCTGTATATTTTCTCCTATTCTCTCTATTTGTCTCTTTTATGGATTTGAGCATGATTTATATAGCATTTTTTAAAAATTTTAAGGATTCAATTGATTAACAAAGATTGAATTTGCCAGATTCAATCTAAATTGTAGCTTGATTCTTGGTACTTTAATTCCCTGTTGATTATGGTAAATAACCCTCTAATTTAGTTTCCCATTTTAATCAACTCTAATTTCTACATTGAATTCCCCAAAGAACTTTCTAATTTTCTTTCCTTTTTTAAAATCAATTCAAAGCCCAATTATTCAAAACCAATTTGAAAATCCGATAGGCACTTTTAAATCCCAATAATCTAAATAAAACCTAAACTAAAATTCAATTACAGGTTCCGAACGAATTGAAGGGTCTACAGTGGCCCTTTTTTACACATTCTTATAAAACAGAAATGATGCAAACAGATAGATAGCCATTACACCTGAATTTGAAAATTATTTGGTTCGAGTCAAAGTTCAAAGTTAAATGATTTGGTTAGGGTCAACATAAAATAACTTGGTCTTACCTGAATTAGAAAAAATAAATGACCTACACTGAACTAAGGTAAAAAAATAAGTGATTGAGATTAAACTACCAATCAAAAAAATAATTGAATCGAGGCTGCAAGTAAGTGATCGGGATTGAATCATAAGTTAAAAAAATAAATGACCTAGATTGAGCTAAAGTCAAAAATAAGTGATTGGGATTGAACCGTAAGTCAAAAAAATAAATGACTTGGACTGAGCCGATGTCAAAAATAAGTAACCAGGATTGAACTGCAAGTCAAAAAAATAAATAACCTAGACGGAGCTAATGTTGAAAATAAGTGATTGGGATTGAACCACAAATCAAAAAAATAAATGACCTAAACTAATCCGAGATTGAAAACATGAGATCAAATTATCTTGAAAATAACAACCATAATTTTTACAAATCATATTTGAAGGTTTTATAGATCGTACCTAGGGATCTTTGAGAAAAATCTCCTTTAAAATAGAGGCTTCACAATTCAAAAAATGTTCTCTTCATCCAAGATGTCACAAGTTTAAAATTTTTCACCAAAATCAAAATTTTGTATGTGGCAGATGATAATACGTATGCCTTTTAAATGACACAAATGTAACATATTCATATTTTCACTAAATGATGCAAATACATATTTTAAACAATAATGCAGATTATTCAAATATTTACTATAGGGTGCAAAACATGCCCCACTTAAGATGCAAATGCAGGAATTTAAATATTTGCCAAATTATGCCAATGCAAACACATAAAATGTAAGGTAGATGTCACTAAATCAATGCCATGAAATTCCAATTGTGGTAATACAGTTCTCAAGATTCTTTCTTTTTGAATTCCAAACTCTTTAAGTTTCTAGCAATGGGAACAAAATCAACTCCATTTTGCATTATTCAAAATGGCACTTGCCTTTCTTTTTAAGGGAATTTTCTTTCTTTTCTTTTTCAGAATCAATGTATTTACCAAGCTTTAAAGGTTTCATCTTTTGCCTTTGTCTTTTTCAACTTTCCTATAGCAATATACAATCTCTCATGACATTATTTAATTATCAATCATTATCCTAATTTCAAGATATATAAGATGCAAATCATACGTTTCTTTATTCATTACAAAGCATTTAAATAAAAAAGAAAAGGCAAGGATTTAAAAAAAGATGCAGATAATAGGATGAAATGAATATCTTTTATTTGAAAAAAAAAGCTAACTTATAATTGATGGCTATTTGGAACAAATGTTTGTAGCTAGACAAGGTAAAGGTATACAAAACTGGCCATTTGGGATAACAATACCCCAAGATAAATAATCAAATAATCATGACAATATATTTTAGATTTTTTTCAAAAACTCAACCATATAGTACACTTAGTACTTCAAAGCTCTTTAAAATATACCAGCTTTCATGTTGGCGAACCTCTCAAATAATGTTGTACTCTCTTTATCCAAGTCGCCTTTACGATTTTTTAACTTGAATAAACCCCTTATTGGTTCAAACTGCCCTTTCGAGTTTTTGATTTGAACTCTCATTTTTTTAGGCAAAGTACTTCTTCACAATATTAAAATTTATAAGATTAAAATATCATCTCCATCCATTCCATTAAGATTAATGCTCCAAAAAAAAAAGCATTTTTTACCACATATGGCCTTTTTCTAATTCGGGGTTCACTTTTCTCTTTTATTATGCTTATTTGAAAGAATTCTTTTCAACATTAGCTCTTCTTTTTGAAATTGATAAGAGTACTACTAGCCTCTTTCTTTAATGAAGTTTAGTTGCTTATAGCACTCTTAAATCCTTACAGAAATGGACGATGATAAATTGTCCAATCCTATGAATTCAGACACTGTCAAGAAATATTTTGCTTAAAAAAAGAGAAAAAAAATAATAATACAAAAAAGAAAAAAATGGATAAAAAAAAAGGAAAGAAGTGATTCAAATTGAAAACTCGAAAAGGGCAGTTTGAAATCAAAATGGGTCATTTGAGCTGAAAACCTGAAAAGATGACTTAAATGAAAGTAAAGCTCAGAGAAAGTCTTTCAAAGAACAAAATAGTTGCACCAAATGGATAAATTGTCACTAGAATTAAAGAAAAAAAATGATTTTTAAGGAGCAAATTCTCATTAGTCATAGATGTGGGGCAAGGATTGGTCATATGAAATCACAGGTGACAAGATTGCAAATGTAACAAGTTTTTGAAAAAGACCTGGTTTGAGTAGGCCGAAGTTGTTCAAATATTCATTATCTAGAGAATTGATAATTTGGTTCTTGAAATACTTTTGAGTTAATTATTTTTTGTGTCCCGAAAGGCTTATCTTTATCTTCCTAAACCTAAAATTCCTCATTACTAACTGTGTTTCACACCTAATTTTAAACTTAAAATCATTGCATTTGTCATTTAAAATTAAGATAGAGATTGATAAAGTTCATAATAAACCAATGAACTACTTAAAAAGAGAATGCAATATAAGAATGACAAAAATAGTAATATGGGGGCAGAAAGAATGAAATGAAGTTGAAAACAAAGAAGAGAAAGGGGATAAAGAAAGAATTCAAAAGAAAAAAAGATTTTAGAGCGACTAAGAGCTAAGTGGGTCCATCATAAGATGGAGATTTTCGATTGAAAATCGAAAGATTTAGAAAGATGAGATTATTGAAAGTTGTTTTTAAAGTTTGAAAGAATTGAACCAAGAAGTGAATTAACTTGGATGAAAACACATGATATAATTCATTGATTGTATCTTTGTCTTTTCATTCATCATGATCTTTGCATACATCACAAATCTCTTGATAAGTTGCATAGAAGATTTTCTTATGGGATATCAGGAAAAGTCAGCATTTTTTTTTTCAAAATAAATATAATGGCTTTGAAGTCGATAGGTTACCTCCAAGACGATCCTTAAAGTTGAAATTGTCGATCTATAGGATACCTAATCCCTTCAACTCACAGCTCAATCTTATATAGTTCCCTGACTCGTGGTTCAATCTCTATCTCTTTAATTTATAATCATAATTTAATCTCGATTGTTGTTACCCTCTGACTCATGGTTTAATCTCGATCTTTTTATTCTTTGACTTGTGATTCAATCCAAATTGATGTTATTCTGACTCACAGTTCAATCTTGATCTTTTTAATTTAAAATTATAGTTTAATCTCAATTGTTGTTACCTTTTGACTCGTGGTTTAATCCTGGTCTTTTTATTTTCTAACTTGTGATTCAATCCAAGTTGATGTTATTTTGACTTGCAGTTTAATCTTGATCTTTTTAATTGAAAATCGCAGTTTAATCTCAATTGTTGTTATTCTTTGACCCGCGGTTTAATCCCAATCTCTTTAATTCAAAATTACAGTTTAATCTCAATTGTTATTATTTTTTGACTTGCGATTTAATCCCGATCTCTTGATGTTTTGACTTGCAGTTTAATCCCATTCTTTTTAATTCAAAATCACAGTTTAATCTCGATTGTTTTTATTCTTTGACTTGTGATTTAATCCCGATCTCTTGGTGTTTCAACTCGCGGTTTAATCCCAATCTCTTTAATTAAAAATCGCAGTTTAATCTCAATCGTTGTTATTCTTTGACTTACGATTTAATCTCGGTCTCTTTATGTTTTGACTCGCGGTTTAATCTCAATCTCTTTAATTCAAAATTGTAGTTTAATCTCGATGTTGTTATTCTTTGACTTGTAATTTAATCCCGATCTTTTGATGTTTCGACTTACAGTTTAATCACAATCTTTTTAATTCAAAATCGTAATTTAATCTCGATTGTTGTTATTCTTTGACCCGCGATTTAATCTCAATCTCTTTAATTCAAAATCACAGTTTAATCTCAATTGTTGTTATTCTTTGACTTGCGATTTAATCTCGATCTCTTGATGTTTTGACTCGCAGTTTAATCTCAATCTCTTTAATTCAAAATCGCAGTTTAATCTCAATCGTTGTTATTCTTTGACTTACGGTTTAATCCCAGTCTCTTTATGTTTTGACTCGCGATCTAATTTCGATCTTCTCATTTTTTACTTTGATTCAATCCAAGTTAAATCCTGATCTTGTTATTCCTTGACTCACGGTGTCGTCTCGATCACTTTCTTTATTATTCAACTTTTAATGTTGCCTTAATTGATTTTTTATTTTTCAACTCATGGTGTCGTCTCGATTTTTTTCTTTATCACTTGACCTGTGGTTAAAAAACACAAAAAAAACAACAAAGCAAAAAAAAAGAGAAAAACTTTTGAGAAATCCATGATTTACTTTCGAACAAAATCGTTGTCTTTATCTTTGCCCTATTCTTGATTCTCAGTAATAAGCAAAGAGGGGTAACTGTAAACACCGATTTTATCCGAGGTCTACTATTTTTTTAATTTAATATTAATAATAATTTTGATAATAATATTAAAAATAATATTAAAAATTTAAAATCAAAATTATTAAAATATTAAAAAAATTTTAAAAAAAGAGAGACAGAAAATAGAAGGCTGGTACGGCACCACCGCTGCCCCAGTCTAACCCTGCTTGACCCTATCTGACTCAATCACCCTACCTAGTCCCATCAGACCATCGACCCTTATGACCAGACCAGACAGCCACCAGACTGAATAGCCACCTCTACGATCACCTCTACAGCCATTCCTATAGCCACCCCTTTACAACCACCTTCTGCTTTACCCTTCATCACCACCCAATCCCCTATAAAAAACCCAGCTCTCTCGTCAAAAACCCTCTTAAACAAAAGCTAAAAAAACACAAAACACCCAAAAACCTAAGATCTTTTTCATACTCCCACCAAACTCCCTCACTAGAAAAATCGCAAACAACCCCCCAACATTCAAATAGAGAAACCAAAAAATAACACAGTCCTCATCGTAGGGAGGAACCTCAGTGCCAAGTTTTCTTGCAATAAAGAAAAGAGATTGTTAGTGCATTTTTTTTTCAAAAAAAAAAGAGAGGAAAACAAAAAACTCAAAAAAACTTTGAGCCCCAATCTACGACGATTAGGGCTATTTTTCGCAAAAAAAAGTCAGATATAGAAATAGGACATTAAAGAGAACTTTCAAAAGAATTTTGATATTTTTCGACAATCGAAAACCACCGACAGCGATCATCGATGGTGACTCAAATAGCGATCGACACTGTAGTTCGACAACCAGATGACGAGAGCTCTGGATCTTTCTCTTAGAGCTCTAACCCTCCTTTTTTTTTTTACTGAAACAGAGAAAAAATGAACAAAAAAAATATTTTGGTTATATATAGAGGCCTAAAGGCCAAAACGATGCCTTTTTAGTAAAAGAAGATTCATGCGTGGACCCGAACCCAACCCGAGGTTCGCGCAATCGACCCGTCAACCCGACTCCTCAACAGTTCTGAATCGGTTTGACTAGATCGGGCCGAACCACTCCCTAGACAAGCCCGAACTACTCTTCAACCGGCTCAATCGAACTAAACGCTGAACTGAACCCTTTTCGGTTCAATCGAATCGTCGTTGACTAGTCCAATTTAGGTAAAATTTTTATTATTATTATTATTTTTGTTATTTTGAGTTTTTTTTTTTTATATTTATACATGATAAATTTTTAAATTTGTTAAGATAAATTTTTAATTATTTTAATAATAATAAAACTGAAAAAAAGTAAGATAATAATTAAAATATATATTAAAAATGCTTAAGAAAATAATAATTATAATAAAATAATAATAAAATAATAATAAAATAATTTTTATTATTTTTCCTGCCTAGATGTTGGAAGGAATAAAACATATTCCTAAAAATAATTTCGCCTAAATGTTGGAGAATTATTATTAATAAATTTTTACAAAAAAGGAGTATATGAGAAATTTTTAATTAATTTTCAAAAAATCGCTAAAATCGAACTTGTTTCGAAAATTCACCTAGATGTTCGAGATTTTTAGAGATATTCTTATTTTCTTAAAAACGAAACCTTAAATGCTAAATCTTAAATTTCAAAACCCTAAGATTCTAAAACCCCTAAAATCAAAATCCCTCAATCCAAATCTCTTAAAATTCAAAACTCCCTAAAACCAAATCCCAAAACCCTCAAAACTCAAACCAAAACCCTAAAACCCGAATCTTCAAAATCTTGAAACCCTAACCTTTAAAACCTCTACGTAAGCCCTTACTTAAAACATTCTGAAAATCTTAAAAACACATGTAAAAATCTCATTTGAAGTAATTTGTTTCCGAATGTCACCTAGATGTTTAAGAAACTTTACTTCGTTAAGTTTTTTCACGCAAATTCTTAATTCGCATTAATAATAAGATTATTAAATAAAAAATATAATAGTAAATTGAGATATTAAATATAAACAGTTGTACCTAAGCTCTGCCTAGATGTTAGAGAGTCGGGGTGATTTCATTATATTTAAGAACCCAACTTTTAAATTGCATTTCATTTTACATAACATTCATTAGCATACATACGTTAGCGTGTTATCATTGATAATTGTCTGCATTATTTTCTCTTTAATTTACTGTTTGATGATAAAATATTTTATAATAAAAAAGAATAATACATTTTAAAAAAAAATTGTGATATTATAAAATAAAATAAAAATAACATTCCGAAGGAAATAATTCTTGGTACTCTGTCTAAATGTTAGAGAGTCACTAATAATTATTTTCTATTAATATTATTATTTTATCTTAAGGATTATCGTGTTAAATCTTAAACGAAAAAAATTATTTTAAATTCTGCTTAGATGTTGAAGAATTTTAAAATAATTATTTAACTTTAAGATTTTCTCAATATTCTTAAATAAAGTGCTTTAACAAAATTTTATTTTTTCAAATGAAGAGAATTAGTGTTAAATTTTAAATTGAAACCATTTCTATCCAATATTAAAAATAGCGCATAATTAAATGATACCAATTTATAGACGTTGTGAGGGTATTAATCATTTCCCACACATAATTAACTCTCGAGCCTAACTTAATTTTCATAGACTAAAAATTTATCTTTTTTTATAAACTTTAAATCCACTTTTATAATTTTATTAAAAAAATAAATTTTTGAATGATCAATTATATCTTAATAAAAATTAATAATAATTTTTTTATTTTTTAAAATTTTAAATTTTTTTACGTCTAACAATCTTAAAATTATTACGACACTAATCTATAAAAAAAAATTACATGATAACAAACAAACGTATCCAAACCCTATAAAAGAAAAATTTTCATTAGTGGTTAAGAAAAGTTAATTAATAAAGCAGTACAACAAAAAGTAGGAAAGATAAATCTTAGGATTTTAATAATACGCAAGTTGTAAAATTACCCATCCATGACCAGAAATTTAAATATAATACATAGTTTAAGAAACAAATCTTATCATCAATTTTAACTTGATGAGACAGGTTGAAGACTAAAAACAGTTGTTTGATAGTGATGAAGACGTGGCGTCTTGTTGGAAAAGATAGGATGGCCAATTTATATTTTCTTTAGGTCTATAATTGTGATAAATTTATTAATTTTAAAGGTCCACAATTAATGATTGATGAATGCAATAAATAAATAAATAATTATGTGATTTTAATTTTTTCTTGAATGATAATATATAAAATTAAATTTAAAAATAAATTAATTAATTAAGTATTTAACAACTTTAGTTTGAAAAAGACAATTTAAATTTATTTAATATAAACATATTCACCTACTAATAACAGGTTTCCGAAAGCTACTCATTCAATTAAAAACCAGTATTATATTAATAATTAAAAGCTGTTACATTCACCATTACAAGAACTTGATTTTATATAATCTTGGGATTTTGTTTGCATTTTGAATCCTCACCTAAGTATTGTATTATATTTTATCATATTTTAAATTTATTTGTATATAAATGTATACACAAATACATATATATGATATATATAATATATACAAAATACATAAATACATTTAAATTCTTCTGTGATTATTACTATGAGAAATGTTTATAATTTTACAATATTTGTTATGTTAGAAATATTTTTATTACATTAAAAATGTGTTTTTTATTCTCAAGTTTTATCCTTTTTTTTTTCATTTTTACTTATTTAAAAGTTCTCTTTCTATTTTTAAGTGCTTAAAAGAGTAATTTTATTACATTACTTTTACTTTTTATGGAAATTAAAAAAAAGAAAAATTTACAACTAACTAAAATTAAAATGACTATAATAAATATAATAAAAATATATTTTTAGAAATATAATCGATTAATTAATAAATCAACTAAATCGCAGTTCAGAGAAAATTTAACTAATAAATTTAAAATTAAATTTATTTATAAATGATGTAACATGAATATAAGTCCATTGGGTGAAGACTAGGCCTTATTCGGACAGATGGAAACATTGGCCCATGTAGAAGGGATTTTATTGAGCCATGAGCCACTGATTTAAAAATTTAGCCCATACTTTGAACTGCATTGGACCTACTTTTGGTTTTGAGCTTGGATTTGGACATGAAATCAGTTCAAGGGAAACAAAACAAAATAGAACAAGCAAAGTGGAAAAGAAACGTTTCTTCTGTTAAAAGTACAAGATGATTTAATTTTAATTTAAATTAGTCAAAAATTTAATTTTAATTCAACAATAAAAAGACCTTTGATTCTAAAACCAAAGACTTTACAAGAGGAAAAAAAAATTAAAAAAGCTTTACAAGAGGAAGAGTTTTGGTTTAAAATTATTAAGATTAAAATTATTATTTTAATTTAAATTAATCGAGAATTTAATTTTAATTCAATGATAAAAAATGTGTAATACTTATTATTAATTTTTTTTTCATTTTTCTTCTATTTTTCTAATATAAGGCTTTATTTGGTTTGAGAAAATATTTTCTGTCTTTATTTTTATTTTAATTTTTTAGAAAATAGTTTTTATTTTTTATTTTTTTTTCTAAGAAATATATTTGATAAATGAAAATAAAAATTATTTTCTAAAAATAAAAAAAATGAAATAAATAAAATATTCAATGATATTGCTATTAATAGCCTTTAATTATAAATATAAAAATATTTATTAATTAATGACATTAAAAAATATTTAAATATGTAGCATACAAAATACAAGAAAAAAATTTATGTATATTCTTTAATTTTATAATTGAAAATAATTTTTTTTTATTTTCATATTTCAACTCATTTTCTAAACAAGTATGGAGAAAGGTATATTCTTTATTTATTTTGCCTTGCATTAAAAAAAAAAAAAAAAAAGACCTTGGAATTGAATACCCAAATTTTGTTCATCCTACTAAACAAAAATTTCTTAAAGTATGTATATATTCACCTGATCTTGTCCTGAAATAGTTTAAATGATGAGTCTCGTAAGCAATTATATATATATATATATATATATCTAAAGAAATCTTAATATTAAGGTCCTAAATTCAAAATTTTAAATTGGATTTGTCTAATTATATTTTAATTTGTCGATTGATTGATTTATTTGATGATTATATAATATTTGATTATAAATATAATTTTTACTCATACCTTCATAAAAATATTTAAATAAAAATATTTATGAATGAATTTGATGATAAGAGTTAAGTAATATCAACTTAGTAAAAAAATTATAAAAAATAAAGAAATAAATAAAATACACAATAGCGTAACATGTCTTTTAGAGAAAAATATATACTCACATAACTTCTTTTAAAAAATTACCCACTCATCAGTCATCACGTAACTCCTTTTCTTCTTTCTGTTAAAACAATTTTCTTTCTTTTCTTTTTCACCCATATGGTGGGGATTTTTAGGAGTTTAATATTTTTGCCCGAGCTGTTCCAAATAACAGGGAAGCTTTATATTTTTTATGACATTATTTTAATAATATGTTATATATATATATGTACCATGAATTTTTTAAAAAAATTATCAAATGTATTGTAAATGAAATTTTTTAATTTTATAAGAAAAGTTAACAAAATGACACATACAGCTTAATATATATTTAAAAATATATGTGTACCCCAAATCCAAGCCCTTTGAAGAAAATGATACACATTATTAGTTGGTTCTGGCTAAAGGCAAATAACATTAATTTCCAACAACTAAAACTTAAAATTTTCCTTTGTTGGCATGTATAGAAATAAGCTAAAATAACATAATTAAGTTGCTAGTACAAATTAAGAGAAATTGCATTAGGACAAGTCACAAGATAAAAATCTTTAATAAAACGGCAATAATGACTTTTTTTTTTTAAATTATTAACATTAGACAATAATAAGAAGCAACATACGTGAATTAGATTAAGATGAATGTTCACGAAAAACACTGGAGTTTAGAAATGACAATAAATTCGGTATTTTCATGGACATCTTTTTTCCCGATAATTAATCTCTTTTATGTTTAACTTTTTCTTTTTCGACATGGATCTGTTAGTGATAACTAGGTAAATTTACTCAACCTATTTGGTTTAGGGCATGCTGCTATGGTTTTACTAGGCCTTCATAGCACCTCTTTGTTGCCCGATAAAGAATTGTTATCTAAAGAGTAGAACCGATTTCAAGTCTTGTAATTTGTCGGGAGAATTAGCTCCCATTTGCATATCAAGCTTCAATGTTTCTTTTTGGAAAAAATTAAAAAGATTCAAAGCAAAGCAGAAGAAACCAAAAATACATATGAATTTTGTCAATGTATATTGCTCAAAATATGAAAATCCTTTTTTTTTTTTTCAAAGTCACTCTCTAATCTTGTTGCCAGAGTAATAACATATTACATCCAAAATCATTAGCATTTCACCTTTATGCAAACAGAAGGTTCTCTTAACTAGGATTATTTATGCCGACTATTTTTAAACTTTATATATATATATATATATATGTGTGTGTGCGCGCGTGTGTGATTTCGAAAATTGAATCTTAATCGGTGAATAGTTTTCTTTGCTTACTAGATCTCTTCATCTATAAGGATTAAGAAAACATCCATAAGAATTTGGTCTTCTTTGTTTACTAGATCTCTTATTGCACAAGGACAGAAAATATCTTTAAGGTATGTTAGGATAGAAAATATCTTTAAGAGATGTTTGGTTCGAGAGAAATATGATATTTTTCTCTGAAATCTTACTTATGAGAATGTGATTTTCATGTTTAATTTATGAATATATAATTACGATAAATAATTTTAGATTTCCAATAATACCTAAAAGTGTCATAATCAGAAACTCACATTTTTATGTAATTTTTTCAAATTTTAGAAGAAAATTATTTTTATCCTATATTTGACTTGAATAAAAATAATTTGTTTATGTTACTTTCATGAAAATCAACGGATAAAAATCAAGTAATTATGAATTGCTTTTGTTCTAGAATTTTTTTAATCAAATTCTCTTTTATTTTTTAATATTTTTTTCACTAGAATACTACTTTTTGTAGGCTTTAAAATGTAATAATTATGATTATTTATTATGTTTTTTTAACAGAAATGCAGTATTTGACAACTTTTTTTTTTCTATTTGACTTGGTGGTTGTTGATTTAATAAGCATTTATTATGGTTATAGCAATTACCATGTTTCTTTTAACAAAAACGCAGTATTTGATATTTAAATTTTATTCATTTATTTGACTTAATAGTTTTTTATTTAATAAGTATGTACTATAGGTATGACAATTACTGCATTTTTTTTAACATAAATGCAATATTTGACATTTAATTTTTTTCATCTATTTGATTTATTGGCTTTTGATTTAATGAGCATTTATTATAGGTACGACCATTATTGTCTTTTTTTGACAAAATGTAATATTTGGCATTTAATTCTTTTTTTCATTTTATTTTTAAATAGCTTTTGATTTAATAGCATTTATTATGGAGATAACATTACTATGTTCGTTTGAAATTAAATGTAGTAATTGTTCATTGTCAATTTTTTAAAAAATGAGCAATCTAATATTATGTTTTGAGGCTTTGAAACACAATAATTGTCATATTTACTATGTTCTTTTGAATAAAAACCCAATAATTGATTCTAAAAATTTTGTTATATCCTATTCGGATATTCTATTTTGAGACTTTAAAATGCAGTAATTATCAATAATTTTTTGCATTTCTCCCATGTAGTAATTGATTTTATTTTCATAATTAGCCACTCAAATACTGCATTTCCTAGAAACGCATTAATTATCGATTTTTATTTTGACAAAATTTTGTGTTTGTTATATAGTTAACAACATTATAATAAAAACACAGGATTAAGTAATTTAACTTTTCTTCATAAAATCTAAAATTCAGTGAGTAAAATGACCCTTAAGAGTTTGGAAAGACAATCGCTATAAACGCTCTTTGGCCTTTACTCTCTGCGGTATAAGAGATAATGTAGTTCGGTTGCTTTATATGCTTAAAACAAAACTCTCCACAAATATCCACTTCTTTTTATATTCTTGATATGAACCTAGCTAGTTATGTCTTTTCTCCGATTAGTTTTTTACATGAAAAGATCTTCCGCCTTTGGTTTTTGTCGTAAGGCTATTAAAAATATTTTCATCTTCTATTGTATTAACATATGATTGTTTCATGTTCACTAAAAACCACCTATCTTCTAACTTTGTTAAAATAAAAAATAAAAAAAAAAAGGTCATAGACTAATTAGGCCCAAGAATATGAAAAAGTGTTGCGTGTGTTGACATTTATATCTCAAATTTGCTAGATGTACCTCTTAAAAGTTGTTAAATGAACCAATTTAACTAAGTTTTAGATTTATGGACTTATTGTCTTTGCCTCTACAAGTTTTCAACTTTTTATTTTCAGATCAATTATCTTTTATTACTATGTTACTAAATTTGCATCATATATATGTGGATGTATAGATGCATATATATACTTGTTTATTTGTGCGTATGGACATATAGACCACTTATAATTTATCAAAATTCCATCAAATTTTCTGTGCAAAACAATTTTAATCGGAAATTTATAGTTCATTTGATTGGTTGTTTGATTACTTTAAACATGATGCAATTCCATTGATTGACATGGTTCCAAGTTTTAGGTGTCCATCATTAGTCTGCCTACATTGGATTCGAAAGCATGGAGATATGGGATCTCTCCCTGATGATCTAATTGTTGAAATTTTAAGCAGAATCTCTGCAGATGAGATACTGAAATGTCAAAGGGCTTGTAGGAAGTGGCAAACATTGAACTTAAGTCGTCAATTTACTGAAAAACATGTCAAACATGCCTGTCCGATCTTATTTCTGCAAAGTATCTTTCATTCCAATTTGAAAACAAAAAGAAGTTGGAATTCTATTTTCTTGACAAAAAGCTTAAGAAGAAGAACATGATGAGGAAGAGAGTTTGCACTAGGTTTATGCACAAAATTTTGAGTTATTATCCTGTGATTGAGAGGGATTGATTCTTTTTAGAGCTTCTGATCATGTTCGAAGTTCAAAGTTCTTCATTTGCAACCAGATCGTGCAAGAAGTATTAACCTTGAGGAAATCTTACATGTTGCTCTATCATCGAGTCATATCAAACAACCACAACAAATTCTTTATACTCAGTCTAGGTCTAAATCTTGGAGTTGGCACTTTTGGCTATAAAACATGTCCATGGCCCTCGTTAAGTTTTGATATATCTCTTTATTGGATGGCTAAACTTTATTCTATACCTTGCAGAAACTCTACCGTAGTATTCAACATGGATAGTGAAGAATTTAAAGAATTGCCTCATCCATATGAGGAATGTTCCTACTACGAACAAGTGTTAGAAACATATGATTCCCTCAAAAATGGAAAGGGATCGTTTATCACTGTGCTTTATGTATGCTGAAGTGATACATGTTTAGGTGTTGAAGGATCATTGAAGGTGGAGTTGGGATAAAATGTATGAAGTCAACCTTGATTGGGATCCTAAGCAATATCCCATTCTAAATAAAACACTTAATTGTAGTCATTGGATAAAAATCGAGAATATCCAAAATAAAAAAATAAAAATAAAACTGCTGCTGATGATTTCCCTCTGGAAGTGTCTTCCAGTATAATATATAACCAATAACCATAAGGAAAGTTCAAATTAGAAGATTTGTCTACTCTGATTTAGAGTTCACTATACGTAAGAGTTTGGTCTATTTGAAGGATTTATATGCTAGCTATGAGGAAAGCAACAAAATGGGATGTTAGAAGATAAATAGATGTCTTTCTTTATCTGTGTTTAAGAGGAGAACAAGTTAGTGTTGGCTTTTCATGATCAAATGCAAGCACCTTCTAAAGTGCAAATGGAACTGTTGGACCTTTGGCTTTTGCATAGCCAATATGCTAGTTTTTTCAAGCTAACAAAGCAGTTTACTTGACCACTTACCCTACTTGGGCAATTTCAAATTCAAAAGAATCATATAGAAATCAATCTTAAAAATAACTAAACTTGAATAGCATGAGAAAAACTTTGTTACTTAACAAGTTCGATTTACCTCTATCAACTTCAATAAAAACTGAGTTAATAACGTCTAACATGAAACTGTTTGAAAAACAAAAACATACAAAAAAATAGTGACGGATTTTTTTTTTCAGGATGTCTATTTTATAATATATAAAAAATTTTAAACAAAAAATTGATATATTGTTATATTATTACAATTGTCCACAAGAAATTCTTATATTTTAAAAAAATATAATTGTATCATTATTAATTCTATCAAAAACATCTTTCTCAATATATGTATAATTAAACAATCTTTCAACTAAGAATAAAAAATTTTATTCCAATGGATTTACCAATTTTGTCGATAAAAAATGTGTCTAGAGAAAAAATTTAGAAATGTCCAGAAAAAATATTTCTTCAAAATTTTTTATTTTCCAATTTTAGGATGTTTATGAACACCCTAATTTAAGCTATGGATCGGCCCTGAAAATAAATAAAACTTGAGCAGAAGTAACCCCAGAAATGAGGATAGCTAAAGGACTGTATAACAAGTGCACACCATGCATACATGGAGCCAGTGAATAGAAGTAATACTTTAGAGGCGGATGAGTTAAGAATTAGAAATTAATTGTTGCCCACTTGTAAGGACAATGCAAGAAAATGCAAATACAATTATCATATTACAAATTCATAAGAACTACCTTGTTGTTTTATATACTAAGAAAATGATCTTAGGCAAGATCTTTAACAGAACTCGTGACAAAAGAAAGAACCCGAACTACCTAACTAGCTATCTAATCCATCCTCAACAGTTGCCTATACATGAATGAGATATTGGAGTTATGCATTAGAAACTCCATATCAATGAACTTAAATAAGGAAATCATTAAATTTTTGAAAAAAAATTTCCTAAAATAGCAATTTAACTAGCTCAACGAATAAGTATAAACACCCATCCGGACCATTTAAATAAATATCTTAGATCAAGTCCAACGTCTACAAAATCTGTCAGAGAAGAATTCGGGCGGAAATAACAAAGCCGAGCAACCCATGAAGAGAGAAACTGTGTTTCTTAATATCACAGTCAGCTCAGAAGAAGCGGCACAGAAGCAGACAGTGATTGTATATCATGCGCTTGCGATTTATGTTCTTTGATTTATAATCTATGTTGTCTTCATTCCCTTTAAACAGGAAAAGGGTTTCTTCATTTTAAAATAACATAGGAATTAATTGAAGCAATAATGCAGACTATGCACTCAGTGTCTGTTGCAAAGGGAAAAGTATAGGTCATACAAATGCATGAATTCAAGTACTAATTACAAATGATCATTCCATTTATCTTTGCAAATGAAATCAATGGAAATTAGGAACATTTGTCCATTTGGTAACTCTTTAGTTGGCACTTGGAAAACTGTGCTGGCAGCATAATTGGAATCTCGGCAAAAACAGAATATTTCAAGATCCAGATCATGCAACCAGATCACTTTTGTGTCATTCCAACCCATGGCATTGTCACAACTGGCTTCGACTTATGATCCAAAAACCAACTCTTTCAATGATCTTATTGGTGAGTCATATTCATGTACAACAGAGTCTCTCCATAAAGCCATTCCTGTTGATGGCGGGAAAGTAATTAGATACATAAAAATGTTAAAGTAAAAAACACATTAAAGTTGTTTTCCCTTCTCCATCTCTATGTCCCTAGTCGATAAGAGTAAGGGCATAGGTTAGTATAATATGAGTTAGATGGGGTGGAAAGACAACCTAGCCATGAAATTAAACCGACTGTTGCGGCAAAGAAGAAGTCCCGGCTGATACAGTTGAAACTGGAATGACAAACAATTGAGACACTTCATGATAAAAAAAATGCAACTGGAAATAAATTTTGCACATGTATATGATAAATTATATATTCCGCACATGTATAAGCATACAATATTCCCGTAACCATAAAAGAGCGTTCCCCAAGTAGAACCAGTGAACCTGCAAAGTCAGTTGAACCAACATGTAACAAGCATAAACAATTAATGCAATGAAAAATTAGCACAAGGTCAACCATAAAAGGATAACAATCAGAGATCAAAAGCTGATGAATTTAAAGTCAATTATAATTCACTCTAGTTAGTCTTTTACATTAATATTTTCTGGTTTCAATGTCGTGTGCATGTGGTCAGAATCATTTATTCAAATAAATTAATAAATAAAATTGAAAGAGTGCATTACCACATAAAATCACGAATGAATAGTGCACGTGGAATCATAAGTCCATTTCCAATCATAGCAAGCAACATTGAAAATGCTGATAGGCCTTTGATGTTATCAGGATTCAGGAAATTTGTCCACTGAAAAGGAAGCACAAATGTTAGTCAGATATGCATGTGAATTAATATCTTCAGAGCCTTAGACACAGAAGTTCGAATAAGTATTACCACTTGTGAAACTGGCATCCACATAAAAAGAAGAGTTGCCGTCCATCCAGAAATAGCTCCCACAAATTTGACACCTTCCTCTGAAAGTTTGCCCATATGTGCCTGCAACTCTTGGCAAATGCAACTTTAAAAGGGTGAAATTATACTGCCTATTTTTCTATATTCATTTGTAAAACAGAAACGCAAACAGTTCCCAAAGTAAGAGGGTTTAAAATACATAAAAGGTACTACAAGTCTTATTGCTGACCAATCTTTCATGATGAACATAAACAAGTTTAATCAAATCACTAGAACAGACAATATAAAAATATCATAGAGCAGCATATAGATCTTACCATAGTTACAGCCACTACAGCTAGAACAAATGCTATTGCCCCTGGCAAGATGCTATTGGGTATGTATGGGACAAATGTGGACCACATTATCTGTACTCAAATGGTTAAAAAAAGGTCAGAGGCTTGAATAAATAAATCAATGCTAAATAGCCAAAAGGAAAATAGAAATATATTATGCTGATCTGTAAACATATCATGTTTGAGTTTGTGCGTGCATCAGAACTTTTAAGTGTGAGCAGAAAACAGGGGACTGAGAGCTTACCTGGGGAAGCACTGAAAGTCCACCAACAGTAGTAAAATCTTCCCAAAATTGCCAGATTGTTGCATTGAGCATGCCATAGTAATTCAAAAAATTTAAAATGAGCCCAGCACCAATAACAACGGAAGTGGCCACAAAGTGAGGGAGAGGCATAGCTTCTGCCATTGCAAGTTGAGTGATAACCACATATATGGATACCACTCCTAGTGTTTGCACCACAACTGCCTCCTTTTCCTTTTTCTTGGCAAAGTAAGAAAGCAGTGAAAGGTTTCCAAGCAAACCGGTGAACATTCCCTGCATTTACAAGACTCCCTTAGGTTCCTAAAGTGACATCTTCTTTTGGCTCATTGCAAACAATGACAAAAGGAAATGCATCAAAATTTAAGATTATAAAAGTTCCATAAATAGAGGTCATAATCACTGCTCAGCAGAGGCTAGAAGGATCATCAATAATGTCAGTTATTCTGATGAGTCCACAAAAACAAATTACTCATTCAACTATTAGATATTCTATATCAAGACTCAAAACCACTAAAATTAAGCTAAGCCTTGTCTCACAAATAGAGATTCTTGTACCCTTTTTTTTCAACTAACTAAAAGCGGGGAAAACCATATACAGTACTGAACAACAAAGTCTAAACAACTCAGCATCTAATTTCTATCTTCCGATATTTTGCTTACCGTCTCACCCACACTTCTAAGCAGCAAATGATGTCAAATTCATTGTTTCATACTATCATGAAAGACATTGAAGTTCATGGGCTAGTGTAGATATTTTCCAAAGCAAAAAGGCAAGGAGATTTAGCTTCTTGCCCCCACTACAATTGATAAAAGGCTAGAAGCCCTCTCAAAATTTTCATCTGTTCTTTAACCCTAAAATTTCGGCTTCAAGATATCAGCAAAAATACTAGAAAAACAACAATTAAGAAACAAAAACATAAATGTTAAATGTTAAGTATACCACAAGAAATCTAACTGCAATTCTAGATTACCAGCCATGGTACAGCCAGAAGGGCAGTCTTATTCCCTGCCAGAAGATTGCACGCGTTGAGGATGATCTGAGGCAATTGAAGTAATAAAAATGGTATATTTGAAGCCCCGGCAAACTTTGCAGTCAATGAATCCCATTCCTCATAGCTCTTTGTACTCTTAAAATTCACTGATCCCTTTCAATTTCCACAACAAACACCAAAGGAATCATTAATACATTTTAACACAACTTACACAAGTTTCTACTAAACAAATTCAGCTCTATTAAGTTAACCTTTAAAACCCCAAATCCCTTCCAAATTTTTCCTCGGATTTCTCAACCTTATAATCCATGAAATTTTCAACAATCCACCACCTTCCAAAAAAAAAAAAAAGTAGGGTCTTTAATGGACTGTGTTTTTCCTAAAAAAACAGAGGAAATATTAAATAAAGGAAATAAAAAAAAAAAAACCTTCAAATTTTGATCTTTTTAACTTTTAGGCTGTGCAGAATTGAAATACACCTTTTGAATTAATCTGACATTTTATCAAACATCTTTGGATTCACTTTAATACTAATTTGGTAGCTCAAAAGTCAAAATTCAGTGATTAAAAAAACAACCACTAATAAATAACAGAAACAAAGTAAAAAAAACAGTTAATTTCATTCTCTTGTATAAAACTACACCAAAAAATTAAAAAAAAAAATTGAAACAAGATGACAATCACTTCACATTTGGTAAGCAGGCAAACAGAATCTTATTTTTCAATTAACTGTCAATAACTGCCACTCTTTTCATTTAAAAAATGAATTCTGAAATACCTTGTGAAACGGGCGAGGAACGTCCGAGTCAAGGGCACGAATCGGTCCGAGTCGGTGGGGGAGTGGAAGGAGCGAGTATTGACTAAGAGCCAACTCATTGAGCTTATTCTTACTCTCATTCAATTGCAAAGAGAAGGAGTTGGATGGCAATAAGCGTGAAGGGAAAGGGCAGTTTCGGAAAATCAAAGAAGAATGATCATTGGGAACCTTGGCAGCCAAAGGGAGAAACAAAGAATCAGCCATTGAAAGAAAAAAATTTGAAGATTGTTTTTATTGAATTTGAGAGAGTGGAATGAAGAATGAAAGTGTTTTTGTTGGGAGGGACAGGGATGATTAGGCAGTGTGGGAACTCGAGGTGACACGTGGAAAGATTATTTGACTGTGTCGGGATGCAAGGTTAGCATGTGAAGATATTTAATTAATGCCTTCCTACCATTTATTGAAACAAAAGGTTAGCCCAAATATCTACCAACAAAAAGGGTTGGCCCAACCCCAAAAACGTTCTTGGATGTTTCAAGTACCTAACAAAATCAAACTCCCTAATACTGTTATTCCGGGTCGTTCAATGGAGCCTGGAAAAGGAAAACCTTACCCGACCCGCCAAGTAGTAGCAAAACCCCAATCAAAGTCGGTTCTTCCCGCTTCCATGTAATTTGTAATTTCCCTTAATTTTCCCGGATCCTAGAAATCAAAACCCAACGTCGAATTTCCACCTTCTTTCGAAGCTTTTCTCTGGTTGAGTCATCCAGATACTAAGAAACTCTTTTTTTTTTTTTTTACTATATGTTTTGCTTTAAATTTCGTGTTTTTACATCCAATTTTAACAACCTCCCAATTTGGGTCTCCTTTTTTTTTTCCTTTATAAATTATGGGTTTTAATTATTTGTTGCTCTTTTTGCTTCAGATTTTGATGAAGCGAAGGAGAAGAAAATTTTTTTGTTTTGATAAAGAATGGATGAATATCAAGAGATGGAAAGGTTTGGGATGGAGAACGATTTCGAAGACGGGCAATGGATAAACGGCGAATTCTACTACAAAAAACGCAAAGAAAAGCGGACTCAGACAAAAGATGATGTTCTTTACGGCGTTTTTGCATCTGATACTGATTCCGAAGACGATGATTCTTCATCAAGGAAGAGAAGGAAGTTCGGTAAAAAACCTGACTTGACCAAGCCTGTCAACTTTGTTTCTACAGGTACTGTAATGCCTCCCCAAGAAATTGATAAGAATTCTAAGGTAGAGAATGATAATAATGTTTCTGATGATAATGAGAATGATGGCAGGCCTGAATTGGGGTCTGGCGTAGGTTTAGGGTTTGGTGGAAATGATAGTTTGCATAAAAATGATGGTAATGATGGTGGTGATGAGGATGATGACCGTAGTTTTTTGCCTACTGCCTTTGGGAGGAAGATAAAGGAGGGGGCACAAAGGAGAGAGAAGCAAAGGGAGAGGTTGAGAATGGAGAAGAAAAGTTTTTGAGGGAGAAGGGATGTTGGAGGTCGGAACGGGGATGTTGGTGCATTCGAGAAGCATACGAAGGGTATTGGGATGAAGTTGCTTGAGAAAATGGGGTATAAAGGAGGTGGTCTTGGAAAGAATGAGCAAGGGATTGTTGCTCCTATTGAGGCAAAGATGAGGCCGAAGAATATGGGAATGGGGTTTAATGATTTTAAGGAGGCTAAATTGCCAGGGTTGCAGCAGTTGGAAGAGAAGAAGAGTGTGAGTCAGCATCCACTTGGGAGAGCAAAAGAAAGGCTTTGGTCGAAGAATGCAAAGGGAAGGAAGAAGGAGGAGTATATCACGGTCGAAGAGTTGTTAGCCAAGAAGCAAGAAGAGGCTGTTGAAGTTGTTCAGAAGGTGATTGATATGAGCGGGCCACAGGTTAGAGTTTTGACAAACTTGGAGAATCTAGGTGCAGAAGAGAAGGCAAGAGAGAATGATGTTCCGATGCCAGAGTTGCAGCATAACTTGAAGTTAATTGTTGAATTGGCTGAGCTTGATATTCAGAAGATTGAAGGAACGAAATAGAGGCAGCATTGAGCTTGCAAAAGGAGATGGCAAAGTTGGAGATTGAGGCTTCACGTCAGAAGCAACAGTTTGCTAATATGGAACAAATTGTTAGTGTGCTGGGCCAGATTGAGGAAGAGAACTCGTCTGGAAAGTTGACCTTGGAGTCTCTTTCAAAGAGTTTTAGGGATCTGCAGAGGAGTTATACTGATGATTACAAACTGTATAACTTGTCCTGCATTGCATGTTCATTTGCTTTGCCTCTGTTTATAAGAATGTTTCAAGGTTGGGATCCTCTTGAAAATCCATCTTATGGGATGGAGGTGATATCAGCATGGAAGGATGTATTGCAGAGAGAGGATAGTTATGACATTTGGGAGGATTTAACAACACCATATTCTCAGTTGATTTCAGAAGTTGTTTTGCCAGCTGTGAGAATATCTGGCATCAATACATGGGAGCCTAGGAACCCCGAACCAATGCTTGGATTTTTGGAATCATGGGAAAAGTTACTACCATCTTCTATTCTTCACACCATATTGGATACTGTAGTAATGCCAAAATTGTCTAGAGCAGTTGACTTATGGAACCCACGTAAGGAAACTGTTCCAATCCATGTTTGGGTACATCCATGGCTGCCGATGTTGGGACAGAAACTGGAGGGTTTGTATCAAACCATACGTATGAAGTTGAGTAATGTTCTTGATGCTTGGCACCCAAGTGATCCATCTGCTTATGCTATACTATCGCCTTGGAAGACTGTGTTTGATTCAGTGAGTTGGGAACAACTTATGCGTCAATATATAGTTCCAAAGTTGCAGATTGCTCTGCAGGAGTTCCAAATAAACCCTGCAGATCAGAAGCTTGATCAGTTTTATTGGGTTATGTCTTGGGCCTCTGCAATTCCTATTCATCTCATGGTGGATTTGATGGAGAAATTTTTCCTTTTAAAGTGGCTGCAGGTTTTATATCGTTGGTTGTGTTCAAAACCTGACTACGAGGAGATAAAAAATTGGTATATGGGTTGGAAGGGACTACTGCCACAGGAGCTTTTGGCAAATGCAAGTATCCGTAATCAACTTAATTGTGGTCTTGAGATGATGGTTCAGGCTACTGAACACGAATCGGAAGTGCAGCCTGGTTTGAGAGAGAATGTTGCATATCTTAAGGTGCGTGAGCAAAGGCATTTCGAGGCTCAGCAGAGAGCAGCCGCACACCTGCAGCAGCCTGCTGCATCTGGCCTGGGTACCACAGCCCAGATGGATGGTGTTCCTGAGATGAGTTTGAAGGAAGTAATTGAGGCCTATGCACAGCAACATGAGTTATTATTCAGGGCGAAGCCTGGCAGGACGCATAATGGTCAACAGATATATGGCTTCGGTAACATAAGTGTAATAGTTGATTCACTTAACCAGAAGGTTTATGCCCAAAAGGAGGATGGGTGGTCCCTTGTCTCGCTTGATGATTTGTTGAAAATGCACTATAATTCTCTTGCAAGGCAACGTTGAGTTTTAGGTAGTTATTAGAAGAGATGCTGCGGAGGAAAGCATTTTTTTAGCTTTAAACCATGCTTTGAAAGGAGGCTTGTGGTTTTGCTGGTTATGGGGGGTCAAATGCATTATGCATAAAATGTTTTGAGAACACAAGAGGTTAGTTCCTCCTTGATTTCGGTTATAGGAATTGGTTATACGGACTAATTTTTTTGACAATGCTTAATTTAAAGCAATAACTACACCAGTGTCTTCTGATCTTGTAAATATGTTATTACTAGTGAACATTGGTTCATTATTTTAAGAAGGCTTGCCTGGGTCTCAACTTTTGTTATGTATCAATGACCTCCCACCTTGTATGTCTGGTTTTTGAAGAAGCAAAGCCTGCTCTCAATGCACTTAGCTGGCTAGGTTGAATGGTTTCTGTTTAAGCCTTTTTTTTTTGGACATTCCTCGGGATATCACAGCATCTTATCAAGTAGATGTTGAGGAGCACAATGGAATGTTGAGTGTAATCTCTACTGGAGGATGAACCTGGCTTTGATCACTAGCAATAAAGACATGACTTCTCAGCTGGAGCAGGAGGTTATGCTTCTTGCTTCAAATCTTTCTTCAAATGCAAATCTTCACCACACACTGTTTTTTCTTCTTTTTATTATTATTTTTTTTTTCTGAAGGATTCATCTGAGATCTGGCTTGTCGAGATTTGGAATGGTGGAGATCTTTTAATCTTATCCCTATACCTGATATTTGATGAGAATTGGATTCCCATATTATGAGGCTGCCTGATAGCTGCAAATTTTAAGATAATTTGTTTTCAAATACAGAATCCAGAACTTCTGAAAATAAAAAACAAGAACAAAGTTCGACGCTGGTAATCGAAAATGGTCGTCATCATTCTCAATCAACTGATGTCTTGGGTTGAGAACTATTAGACTTCATCCTCTTTCCGCGTAGATGAAATAACATTTTACAATGGAATCGTTAGATTTTTTCCTTTGTTTTGTTTTGAGCACTGAATTGAGGTTTACCATTCCCAGTGAAGTTTTTCATTCTTTAAATAAATAAAATAGAAAAATAGAGTTTCCTTTTCCCATCTATTTTTTCATCTATAAAAAGTTGGAAACTATTGATTTTATAAAGATGATTGTAGCTTAGGAATAGGAGAAATATTACAGGAAAAGGAGAGAGATTATAAGTATTAATGTTGGGATTTGAACTTTAAATGTTATCTTTTAAAGATAATTTTTTAAATTAAAAACAGTTTCCTTTTTCCCATTGATTTTTTCATCTATAGAAAGTTGTAAACTATTGATTTTTTTTTTTTTTTATAAAGATGATCCTAGTTTAGGAATAAAAGAAAGATTACTTGTATTTAGATTTAAATGTTAAATCTATTAGATGTCAACTCTCAAAATAAAAGTATGAGCTAATTGAAAGGAGTCTTGGGTTCATGAAATTCGGTTGATGAAAACTTATGATTTCATGTGCCTGTTATGAATGAAAATTCTTCATCGATCCTTTCAGCTTTAGAAGTAATCTGATCATGTAAAAAAACATGGTATTTCTACTACAATGTAGAAACTAAGCATTCATCAAATGTACAAAGGATACCGCAATCTAAGAGAGAGGAAAGATGCACAATCAGAAAGAAGACCAAGGAAAACAAAAATAACCACTTATATATATATATATATATATATATATAGACTACATTAGGAAGCACAAAAAAGTTGCATCCTGGATTTCATTTTGTCACCTTTAATAAGAGGGTTTTCTTTAGCTAAAACTTGACGATCAGCCTTCTTGAAATCATAGTTGCATGAATGTTCCAGTGGTATCGGTGAACCTGACAGAAAACTTTCCCACACCGACATGTTAAAACCCATCAAACTAAGCTTCTTATTACAAACACCCATTACCGGGCTTTATTGGAGTAGAAACCGATGTAGAATCAACAGGAACAGAAGGGTGTGATGCAGCTGAACCTGTATCTTTTGTTTTGACCAAGTTAGAAGCTCATGTTTTAGCTGCTCCAATTTGTAACACTTGGAGCATAAATTCTTGGTCTCCATCGAACCATAGAAGCCACAACCATTCTTTGCCTTCTTGATCTTGGTTAATGCTAGAAAATTGAGAGAGAACTTTGATATTTTTGTTGTATAGTAATATGGCTGATTAGAGTTCTCGGTTTTTGTCTAGAATAGACTATAGAGATTATAGAGAATTTCTAGAAAGGCTTTTCGAGTCTATAATCTTATTATTGGGTTTTTAGTTTTTACTCAACCGCCTAGAAGCCATCGGTGACTCGAAATTTCTATACGTTTCTTCCTGTCTTGTTGAGGTGGCCAAATGGTTGACATGGATTATTATGTCTACTGTTGCATAGCATGATCACCATTTTTAGGCTTTTCCTAGTTGTTTTCTAAATCGTTACAAAGCTAAATTGCAATCTTTAAAAACCAGGGTTCATAGAATCCATAATAAAAGGTAGAATATCTATGTATAACACATAATATGTTTGGTCAAGTTCGACTCAATTTGATAATTTTAAATTTTGTCAAATTTGATTAATCATATTTATTCAGATTTTTTTTAGTTTACTTAATAGTATTATATATATTTATAATCTAAATTATATAATATAAATATAAAATAATATATTATATTATATAATTTGAGTGCAATTAAATTTTAATATTAAAATTGAAATTCACTCTACTTTTTAAATAAGTTTCATTTTTTGTTCACATACATTTAACAAACTCGATATTTTTTTCGAATAATTTCTAATATTGAATAAACTTTTGAGTTTGGACAAATAATAACATCCTTTAACAATTCTATGATCAAGTCAACCATCTACACGTCAACTAACAAAAAAAATATATGGATTTTATTAATATAACAATTAAATATCATGATTTCATCCAAATATAAGTAATTAATATTGGTAATTATTTCTCAAATGAAAAAGTCCTATATATAACT
Organism: Durio zibethinus; assembly: GCF_002303985.1. The sequence continues at coordinate 7,932,169 of NW_019168004.1, forward strand.
CCTTGCGGTTGACGAAATCCAATTCCAAGGGCATGAACACAAGGCGAGCCTATATATATGAAGCAAGTAACTCTAATAACATTCACCTACAAATATTTCACGAGCAAAAAAAAAAAAAAAAATGCAGAAACTACGAAATGGGTGACAGTAATCTTCCTCTATGTGCAGAAGGTTGCGGCTTCTTTGGTTCGATGGAAACCAAGAATTTATGCTCCAAGTGTTACAAAGATTTTCTCAAAGAATCATTGGTTTCTGAGTTTGAAGCCAAAGTGAAAGTTTCTACTACTACTTCGACTGCACCAAAGCCTCCTGTTTCAGTCGATTCTTCATCTGTTTCTACTCCACCAAAACCAAAGAACAGATGTGAATGCTGTAACAAGAAGATTGGTTTGACGGGATTTTCATGTCGCTGCGGGAAAGTTTTGGGCGGGATTCATCGTTATCCCAAGGAACATTCATGCAACTTTGATTTCAAGACAGCTGATCGCCTTATTTTGGCTAAACAAAACCCTGTTATGAAGGCTGACAAACTAGAATCAAGGATTTGATATTTTTTTTTTTCCTTTTTCAACATTAGTTTGCTATGCTTTGTTTCTTGTTGACCAAGGATTTCAAGTTTTTATATTGTATTCTTGCTTTTAATTTGTTTTATTAGAAGGATTTTTTTTTCTTTTTCAACATTAGTTTGTCATGCTTTGTTTCTTGTTGACCAAGGATTTCAAGTTTTTAAATTGTATTCTTGCTTTCAAATTGTTTTATACTTTGATGCATGGTTTAGGGTTATTTTGATTGCTTTCAAGTTTTCATTACATGCAAAACATAAACTGTAAGCTCAACAATTCCTACATTAAAATATTGTAAATATTCAATGAAATATAAGCTCAACATCTGCATTGAAACTACTTGTTTATCATCATTACTACAGAAAAAATTTTATGCAAAACCAGTTATTTTGTCTCCATAAATATAATAAATAAATAAAAATATTTTGCTCCAACTAACAAGATCTTGATCAGTTTGTTGTAACTCAAAACTCATGATATAGGAAGTTTAGGGTCACGAGGCCCTTACCCTGACCTTCTATAGTTACTGTTGATAGGAAAAATAATTCGCAGATACAATTTTTCCTTTTTCTGTATATATACAGTCATTTTTACCATGTGAATCTTGAAGGATACAAAATCAATGTTTCACTAGCATAGCCTCCAATTTTTTCTTCCTTGCCGCGTGTTTTAGTTTCTCTAGTGCGACAAGTCCAACTTGCCTAACTCTTTCTCTGGACAAACCTATGCTGAAGAATTAACAAAAGAAAAAATCAAACCAACTTGAAAATGAAATGAAATTTACATGTGAAATGAAACCAAAGAAAACTATCTCCGGAAAGCGACTGTTGATGCTAACAGATTCAACAAAGAACATGCATGGGTAAAACATCTGTAGATATGAACAAACATGTTCATTTTCTTCCGTTGGTTTCTTTTCCTTCTTTTCTTTTTCCCATATTTAATTATATTGTTATTTTTTACTGCCATCCGAATGATTTAGGGAATAAATATCTATGATATTTGATTTGTTAACGACAGAGACATCAAGGTGATCTGAATAGTAAAACAACTTAAACTTTACACTCAATATCATACATGTTGTTTTAATTACCAATTGTCGCTAATAAATAAGACAATTATACATAAGCTCACCGTTTACTGATGTCCTCCCATGTAAGACTTTCCTCATCTAGACCATAATAAAGGCGTATAATCTGCCTTTCTCGTTCTCCAAGAGTTACAGTGATGAGTCTGTTCACTTCATCCTGTAAACATAACATCCGAGAGGATTATGTTTGCTTTGAATAGAACACGAACACAACATCAAAAGTTGCATGCACAACCAAGGAACAGTTAAAGTAAGCTAGAAGTAGCACATTTACAAATTATTATATCACAAAATTGATCTCAAATATCTCTCTTCACTCCAACAGACAGGTTTTGTTTCTAGACAAACCTCAAACCATCTACACATGACCATTTAGATCGATTATAGTTTTTCTAGTTTAGTCTATCCAAATCCAAGTTGCTTCTGCTTTTAACCCACTTGGGCCCTTTCCAACCAGAAATTGTCTCTTCAATCGGTATTGACACTCATATTAAGAGGAAGATTTGAAGTAACATTATAGGTGATAAGAATAGGTCTACAGTATGAGAAAACTGAGTCAAAGGCTCTGGTGGTTGAGCTTAAAAGACCCAGATAGATGTGTGATCTAGAGACTAAACAGAATGAAATATAAAGCACTATTAATATTGAATGAGTTGCATTGCCATCCCTAGGTGAACCTTAATTTGTCAACAGAAAAAATTACGAGCCTTTCATTAGATTATTTATTAAAATATTGCTTTCTTTAGTCTTCAGTATGTTAGCTAAATTATTCATCTTACCTTAAGAGCCCACTCATCTACTCCATGCCATGGAATGTTTTCTACATGGTTATCTGCAATGTACTAAAAAGATAAAAGGAAAATGGGTTAATAGTAGATAACAGGAAAGAAGCATAGAGGGAATTGAAATTCTGTTGAGTCGATTCATATAAACAGGAGCTTACACTATGATGAGTCTCCCCGGGAAGACCATTCAAAGAGGGGAATGCATCCCTGTCAAGGGAGAAGACCTTACTGACTGCCTGCATTTAATGACAATGTAGTATGAGGACGGAAAAAGTAACTGCAATAGTTCACCAGAAAGTAACTTTCAAACAAAAAGTACCTCCGTAGCATTCCTAACTTTCGTCTGAGACATGTTCAGACTTTCGGCAATCCTCTGAAATATAATAGAATCAAAATAATTAATGAAACTTAAAGAGTAAAGTTCAGACACAGAAATTAAACATCCAAATTTATGTTGAAATATATTGATTGGTTCGACTAATTGAAATTCACCGAAATTTAATCCTGTGCAGTTCAAATCAAATGAATGAAATTACATTATTTTTATAGAAGTAATAGAAGCCACTTACATCAATAGTTGGTGTTATTCTTTTCCCTTCCAGTCTATTTTTTGCATTTCGGATTAGTCCTAATCTTTCATGCAAATGCATTGGCAATCTTAATGTTCTTGAGTTCTCAACTAATGCTCTAGAAACACCCTGAGATAAAGTGTGAAATGTGTCAGATTTTGTACAATCATAATAAGATAAAAACAAATTTAAAAGTAATATAAAGTACAAAACAAGACAGAAACTTGACAATTAATTATATTGTAAGAGGAATTAGTCAGGGAATTTTTGTGAGTAGATTTTTGTCTCATGATAAATCCTGGGTGGCTGAGGCTCCCACATTGAGGGAAACCTATTTCCTTAAGCTTGTGACTTACATATCACCAAGGAAAGACCAAGATAAGAAGTGAAAGACCGGGCAGAATAACAATAACAGAAAAATGGATTGCTCTTTTCTTATTTCAGAAGCTGATGCAACCAATGGTAAAAAACAAAGCTTCTGCATAGAAAGGATTAGGCTACCAAGCATTACGGTTGACAAGTTCACGGCCCTCGCTCTTTCAGGAATGACAAGAATAAATTTGGAAACTTTCATTTAGTTCAAATTAATATCGTGAAGATGACGTAGAACACAGAAATTAATCAATTGTACACAATAAGATCTATTTTTAATGTGCACAATGTTTCTCCAGAAACACAGATTAAATTACCTGACGTATCCACCAGTACACATAAGTTGAAATTTTATATCCCTTTGAAGAATCAAATTTTTCAATGCCACGCAAAAGTCCAATCAAACCACCCTACACATGAAAAAAAAATGTTTATCATGCAGTAAAAATCAACAATTCAATAAAATATCACTAGATTATCTTATCATGTATTTAAGGCAGTCAATCTAGTAAATTACCTGAATAAGATCAGACATTTCAGCACCCATGTTATCATATCTTTTAGCAATCGACATAACCAAACGAACATTGCTCATTGCCAGTTTTTCTCTTGCCAAAGAACATTCAATTAACTTTGACCGTAACTCAGCACGAGAAATCTTCAAGGAAGCTGCAAGTTGTTCATCAGATGGCTCACACCCCAATCTCTCCTTCAATCTAGAATTTCAGCACAACAATTAGAAATAAATTTCAAGAATTTAATGATTTTCTGAATTAGAATGATTCATCTAATACACATCAGATATCATTACCTTAATCTCTGCTTCTCCAAGGAAAGTCCAGCTTTAATTTTCTTTGACAAGCGCACAACTTCTGCATGGCTGAGCAAATCTTCACTTACTACACCCTTCACATAACCCTTCAAACGACTTTGAAGCAGCTCTGGACTGATCAAGGATCTTAGCTGCTTAGCATTAGGTTGTATCATTGATTTATTTTGATTCAGAATTTTCCTCTTGGTATTGAATCTCCGTTGCCGAGCAGACACCCCAGAACAAGTAACAGGTATTTTCTTGTAGGTTTTTCTACATGGTGATTCAGTGAACACTGTCCTCTCAAAAGAAAGAGTCCATTGCTTTTCCAGCATAGACTTCTGAAGCAAAAGAAGAGCCTCCACAGAGTAGTCAAGATCATGGTTTTCTTCTTCTAAGTCATTGGATCCCCGAAACCAGGGCTCTGCAGTTGAAATACCGGAGGTAGTATCCACATGCTCTTTAAAAGCTTTAATTGACTGAGTAGGCCGATTGGATGATGGAAGACTTTGACTACAATTTGATGATTTTTTTGCAACTATTAAACTTTTTGTGTAAGAAGTTTGATACTGCGAAGATCCGTAATCACTGGCATATGAGTGCTTCTCTATGATATCAGAATAAGAAAAGGAAGAACTCAAGAGTCTCTTTCCAGTGCTAAGACCAATCACAGCAGCTGTGGCCATCATACCGATTCTTCTCACGTTGGTACAATTACCATCACACAACTTAACAAGCTTATCGATTTAAAAAAAATTTATATAATTCTTCAACTGCATATTATGTAGGTGACTAGGCTAAACAAAATTGCTCTCTTGTAAGTTAAATCTCCTTCACGACACTCTGTTATAGAAAGGGTAAAAAATGTCAAGATTATTTCTTTTAAATACATCAAAATATATGACAATGGGAATAATAGAATTCTTTTTTCCCAATAAGTAACATAAGGTTTTATCTAATTCAAGTAGATTGCAGAAAGATGTAGCTCATGATGGTTTGGCCGAAAGAAAATTTCATAAAATCAAACCACGTTTAAGAGAATATCTGAGCATGTGGCAGACAGAAATGCTAAAGAGGATCATATTTACGTATTTTAAAGCTTTAAATGACTGATTCTTCAAGATTTGAAACCAGTTAATAATAAAGAAATTGGAAAGTCAAATAGAAAACAGAAAAGACAAAACTAATTCATTCGTCTTTTTTAATCTTCTTACCAAAACTTTTAACTCATATTTTCAAGCTCGTAAACCATCTCATCTTCTAGAAAAAGCCACAAACTTGGATGGTAGTGTTATCACTCTCCAAAACAAAGAATCTCAAACTTTAAGCAGAAGCCAATTTTTTTTTTCACTAAATTGAATAAATGATCACGAAGTCCTGTCATTTTGAAAAGGTTGGTCTTCATATTCATCAAACATACTAGCAAAGCTATAGCAGCAAAAAATGGAACAAATTCCCATTTCTTTTACCTTACATTCTGTCCTTTCACTTGTTTATGAACAAAAAAATAAGAATACAACAAAATTTCAACAAACCATTTCCATCTAATAGGAAAAAAAAAAAAAAGAAAGAGAAACATGAACATTTAATCCAAAGAAACTTAGAGGAAAGAGCAAGTAGTGTAAAGGGTAATGACCAAGCTTACCTTAAAAAACTGCCAGCTATAAGATAAAAGAAGGAGATGAAACAACCAAGAGGATGAAATATAAAAAACCTAGGACAGTTTGCAAAACAAGAGGTTGTAAGAGTTGGAACCTCTCTTCCACAGTCTTTTACAACCTCCTCTATTTTTCTTTTTTTTTTATTTTTTTTCTTAAAAAAAATCAAAACTTGCTTTTGGGATTGATGATTTTGGTTCTATTTATTTATTTATGGTTATGTTCTTCGTTTTGATGATAGATGGTTGTGTAGGATATGATTTTTATGATAAAATGAAGAAAAAAGAGTGCCAAATGTGCATAAAGGATATTGAGAAGAGCGATTTCATTGGCTATAACAGATATTGGGTTTCTTTGAGTGGTGCATAGCTTGCCATTTTGCTCCTCTTTTCTCTCTCCCTTTCAAGTTTTTTTCATTTTTTTTAAAAAATGGGTCTTTCCTCTCTGTTTTTCTTATTTTTAAAAAAAATTTTTTCTTAGTTTAATATCTTTGATATATTGGGAGATGGGTTTGGCCACCACACACCACCAACAAACCAACTGGAAATCTGGGCAAAAATCGACCACGCTGGGTCCCACCTTCCACGTCACTCATCCATTCCTGGTCCTGCCTTGTTGCTGCCCGCTTGAGGCTCATAAAATCCAACAATCAGGACCGTGAGCTTCCTGACTTGTTATTTAACGATTAAATGAAAGTTTGACTTTTGTTAAACGTACTTTGTAATGATTTTTGTTATTAAATTTTTTGTTTTGCAAATTAGTATTATGCTATTTTCATTCAAATAAGTAAATTTTTAAAGTGGTTTAAGAATAAAATTGTAAAAATTATTACATTCATTTATAAAAATTGTAAAAGCTATTACATTCATTTATAAAATGATAATCTACAATATAGTTTACAGAAAACTAGCAATCTTTTTTACAAAAATAAAGGTCATTCTATTAAAGAAAATAAAATCCTCTTTTAGTATCACATTCATATTGAATAAAAACAAGCCATCTGCTAGTACTACATTCTTATTGAACAAAAACAAGCCACCAATTTATAAGACCAGTACAAAATGCATAATAAAAACCTTATACATCACACAGACTTATACATTAAAATAAAATACATATACATCACATCACTTTATAATACAAAAAAATCAAATAGCATACATTCAATGCATATGCTTAGACTAGCACATATCAACCTTTTTCAAATTGCACCCAAACACCTTGACTACTAGTTGCTTGGTTGCTTGGTTGTTAACTACTGGGTTATTAGTTGTTTGGCTACTAACATTTGGATTGCTAGATGCTTAAAAATTAATAAATTGACCATCGACATAGATTAAAGTACTACTCTAACCCTTTTCTTTGATTGGAACAACTTTAGCCTTAACATAACCTTTTCCTCTACCAATATTTCTAGCATAATTTTTTTTTTGAACCCACATCACCTTTTCCTCTGCTAACATTTTTAGCCTCACTTTGTCTAACATTTCCAACAGATTAACAACCCATACCAAATGCTTTTCCTCTTAAACTTCTACCAACACCCATTCCTCTAGTAATACTTGATTGTAACTCAATTCCAACAGCAACATTAGTGACAGGTCTTCTTTTGGATCTACTTCTAGTTGTACTATTATTTATTCTTGTGAAAGATGCAAAATTTATCCTTTGAAAACCCTAAAAAATATACCTCATTCATGTTCAGTTTAATATATTAAAATCAATTTAATTTAAAGAAGCTAATTACTTGAGGATTGGTAGACTGAGAAGAAACTTTGTTCAATCCCTTCAACTTTATCCTTTTTTGCCATGGGGTCTCTCCAACCACCGATGCCTTGCAATATCTAACGTTATGTCCAACTTGACTATAGTTACCACATCTAATTGACTTGTTCTTTTCATGACATTTTGTAATGATTTTGTGGTTCATCAAGTGCTCTTTTTCTTAACTTTTTTAGTCTGCCTAGTGGTCTATATATGATTGAAGGTGTAAGAGTAGGGTTACTGCTTATAATCCATTCATGTTATCCTAGACTAAGATTAATAATGGCAACATATATAGCCATGTATGTCTCCTTAGAATAACAAGAATGGACATAGGATTCTAGTTTCTCCCTATTACAGTAAATAGCATAAATAACATGTTTATAGGGGATTCTAATCAAATCCCAAACCTTGCAAGTGTAACTTTTTTCAGCCAAATTCATAACACAAGAGGTTGTACCACATTTAACTTTGTATATAAACTTATCAACAGGAACAAAAAAAGTAAGTAAAAAAGTCCTTTTTAATCTGCTTAAGTTTGTTTTAAATATCTAGACATAAATGACCATTATAAAATTCCATACCGACCTTTTAAAATGAAATCTTTTCATCAATTTTTTCCTTATCCATTCTAACATGCTAAGGATGGGCAAATCCATAACTTTCAATATATAAGCATTAAAAAATTCACCAAGATTATTCACCACTAAACGGTCTTTGTTTTAGAGCTAAAATGAGACCTTGCCCAAGTTTTTAGATTTAAACTACTCACCCAAGCATGTGCTACCCCTATTCTGTCAAGCTCTTTCAACACCAATATAGCTTTCTTTCATTCTTTCATTGACCCCAAACTTCTTGCCTTTCCAAGAGCTTTTTTGTACATTTTTCCCTTAAAATAAAGCTTGAAATTTGTATACAAATACCTCAAATAGAACATATGCTCAACTTAAGGGTACACTTTTTCAAAACGTTTGGTCTAAACCTTATAAAAAAATAGATTAATACCTTTTATTGGTCAGGTATAAATACTATATACAAAAAGTAATTACAATAACAATTAATACTTTTTGTTGGTAAGATATAAACTCTAATCTTAGTTCAGTGAAACTCTTAAGTTTTTGATATAGCAAATGCAGGAATTAAGACCAAGTTTCTTTATTTTTTTGTTCAATAACTGCATAACAAAAAAGAAAGATGTTGTTATTCACATTTCTAGTAACATCACTTAGTAACTATTGTCCAAAATGACATTTTAAGTGACAATCATCCAATCCTATAAACCTTCTATATCTAGCCATGAATCTTTTTTTTTTTTGTGCATTGAACATGATGAATATACTTTCAAATCTAGGAATAAAGGATTTAAAAACACCAGCAGCTACATCAAAGCACTAACTTTCCATTTTCATCAACGTAGAACTGCCAAAATTGGTGTCTTGAATAATGTCACAATAATCAAACAACTTTGAATACTATAACTTGTTATCCTCTTCTATCATTTTCGTTAGCTTTTCTCTTAGCTCTATATACTTAAGGGAAACTAACTTCAAGCTTTAATTCTTTGAAAATCTTTCTCACTATCTTTGTGATTTTTCAATTCAGGTTATCCTTCAAATCATCAAAAAACTTCTCAGCCAAATAAGATGCAGTGACTTAATGAATTTTAAACTCTTTTGAGTAAGTATGCTTTGGTTGAAAAATCTTTATTTGAAAAGCACAATATTCTCTCAGCCTAGATGTATATATTTTCCATCCATAGTCCTTCACACAAACAACAATAATTTTATCTCCATCATTCCTTCTAAACTTATAGTCATAACCTCTACAAACATAGTACTCCTTCAATGCCTTTCTATAAATAGTTTCATTAATAAACTTCAATCCAACCTTTAACTACAGAGTCTTCATATCAACCTTTTCATTAAACATTGTCTAATGGTCTACTTCTTCATTAGATCCATGAACATTATATAGATCACCATCATCTATCACTACATCATCCTCTAAAACAATGTTTTCAATTAACCTCCCTAGAATAGGTTGTCCAATATTAGATCTTTTTGTTTTCTTAGAACCACCAACTCCATTATCTTCAAATATATCATTAACCTCTATTTGTTCATCAAAGCAGCTAGGATCATTACTAGAAAAACTATCACTATCACATTCACTGCTTGCATGATAGTCATTATCATCCTCATCATTGTTTTCACCATCTTTTTCTTCCTTATTTTTAACATATTTGTCAATATTTTGAGCATCAATTTTAGCCTCATTTGCATCACTATCTTCTGCTAAATTAGCAATACCATCATCAACCTCATTTGCATCATTGTTTTCTGCTTCATTATAAGTACTATCATAAACCTTATTAGCACCAATGTTTTTTGCCAAATTAGCAATATTATTTCCACCATTGTTTTATGCCAAATTAGCAGTATCATTTTCACCATTATTTTTAGTATTATCTTTAGCTGCAAATTCTTGAGTAGACCTCTTTATTTGTACTTTCTTTTCATTTCCAAATGGTGTATATAGACATATAACAAAAAAATAAGGTTCATTTGTTACAACATATATTGGAATGGTTTTTTTTTTTTTTATGATAGAGAATTATAGGTTCAACATGTATATCTAAATGAATATATTTCAACCTTTCATCAAATAATAGCCTAGGAATACAATAAAACATGTCAATAGTACTCCCATACCCCAATTTAATAACTCAATCTTGCAGTTGAAAAAATGACAACTTATCTAAAGGATAATTATCCATCCATGCTACATCACCTCCTACTCAAACTTTTTTTAAGAATTTGCATAAATGACCTATCCTGATAAAACTCAATAGTTTTGTTGGCATTCCACATCTATAGCAAAATAAAATTTTAATTTTTTAGTGAAATTATGATTGATTTTGATATGAGGTTAAGCATAACAAATTGATTCAGATATGACATTAATAACATTTCAAATTTTCAAAAACCTTGAATTGATTCTAATATGAAGCTTAGTATAAAAAATTCCTAAATATTTTTAACAAAACTTGCTAACCATAACATTAACCAAAAACCAATTACATTGAAATTAAATAGAAAATTGTACATACTTTATTTAATTATGTGAATCCAACGAAACACCTCCAAAGCGTGCCTAAATTTCAGTTCCTCCGAACCTAAAATCAATTTCATCTCAAAACTTAAATCTGGATCTCAATCACTAACCCAAACACCTTCTTCTACCAATAATTGAATGATTTTAAGGATTGATTGTTGAATGAAGAGTTTTTTCTATGAAGATTAGATTGATTGAAGGAAATTTTGTTCAATTTTTTGTTAACTATTTGACTGCTTTTATTTCTCATTATAAGCTTATGTTATACATGTCGTAATGATTTTAGAGCCACCCGATAAATTTGAAAACGAAAATAAAAGAACGAAAAAATGGAGTCGCCACCAATCTTTTTTGGCTAAGTGTGATTGGCCACCTATCAAAGCATATCCTTTTAATGAAATCTCAAAATTAATTAAAATTTATTAAAAGGATAATTTTAGGCTCTGCATAATAGTCTGGGTTCAAGAGTCGATTACGTGTGGGGAATGATTAGCACTCCCACAATGCCCGTTTAAAATGGTACCAATTAACTATGTATTATCCTTTGATTTTGATGAAAAACAGTCCCATTTTCGATGTTTTAAAAAATAATTTTCTTAATTATTCATTTATTGAAATTTGGTTTTTAATTTTTTTTAATTTAAAAAAATTATTCGAGAAAAATAAATTTGAACATTTTTATTGAAATAATTCTTAAAATGTTTACGTTAGTAACATTAGAAGAACTTTTTCTCATATAGAGATTTCTTAGGCATCACTTTTCAAAATACCTTAGAATCTCATCCTCGGGTTTTGAATTTACTTTTCATAAAACTTATGTCATGCATACAATACAGAATGTTATCATGTTGATGCACATATTTTATTTTCGTTTTGAAAAATTTTATTAATTAATTTTATTTGATTTTTTTATTTTTAATTAAAATTTTGAAAAAAAGAAATTTTATTATATTGAAGATTTTTTATAAATATTCTAATACACTGGTAATATTAAAAAAAATCTTCTCGCCTAGGGATTTCGTAAAGCATCACTACTCGAAATATTTTTAGAATCCATCATTGGATAAAATTTTCTTTTTTCTTATTTATATTATTATTTTTTTAATATATATTGATTAATTTTAATTTATTATTTTATAAGAAAAAAAAGAAAATTTTTATTGTATTGAAAATTTTTTATAAATACTCCAATACATTGGTAGTATTTTAAAAAAATCTTCTCACCTAGAGATTTCGTAGGTATCACTATTCGGAGTACCTCTGAATCTCATCGTCGGATAAAATTTTTTTCTTATTTTTTATTATTTATAAGATTTATTCTAAAATTAATATAATTATCAAAAACTTTTATTATATATTTTATTAATTATTATTATAAAACAACAAAATTTATTCTATTAAATTTAAACATTTTATCATGCATAAATATTAAGAATAATAATTAAAATAACGAAAATAATATTTTAAAAAAATCTTTAAAAAATTAAAAAAAAAAATTTTACTTGAATCAGATTGATCAACAATTCAATCAACGAGCGATTCGGTCTGGCAATTCGATCGCATTTAGCGGTTCGATTTCAATCCGGATCGGGTTTAGTGGTTCGATTTCGATTCAATCGAATCGGTCAGAGGCTGATGGATAAGCAGGTTGTGGGTCAAGTCAAGGGTTGACGGACGGATCCTAGATGCTTAAAACGATGTCATTTTGGGCCTTTATTGAAACGACGTCGTTTTGATTTTGGCAGTTTATATAAAAGGTCCCAAAAAAAAATTTTCGATCATTTCTCTTTCTCTTAGAAAAAAATGCCTTTTTTCCCCTCTTTTTTTTTTCAGGCCAATTAGAGCAAGTGACCGTCCACCGTGACGATCGTCGTGGTTCCCACTAACAGCAAGCTCCGACCGTCATCGCCAGTTTCAAAAAATTCTAAAATCTCTCAAAATACTCTTTTCGATCCCTTGAATACAGATCTAACCTCCTTTTCACCAAAAAAAGTCTTAAATTTCCTAGATCTGCTCTTAAAGTTTTAGTCAAACCTTTTTTTTATTCTTTTTTTTTAAACTGACTTTATTTTTTCTTTGTGCAGAAACTCTCGATGCTGGGTTCCTCGTCGAATGGCGAGGACTATGTTGATTTTTTTGTTTTGACAGAAAGATTTTTCTTTTTTTTTTTGGCAAGATCCCTCATTTGCTTCCTCTGTTTTTTTCGTCCCCTTTTGGGTTTGACCAGGAGCTTTATTTGTAGAGCTCCGGCAGTGTCCTATGCTTGAGGGAGTGGCACAGGGCTAGGCATGGGGGTGCAAGCATGAGCCCTATGCCTCTTTTATTTTTTTTTATCATATCCGGCAGTGGTATGGCTAAGAGCCTAAGCGAGGGTAGTGAACAGGGGGTGGCAGTGGTGAACAGGGTATGAGTGGTAGGGTAGGGTGGCCAGCGGTGCCGTGCCAGGCATCACTGCCACCAATCTTCTCTTTTTGTTTTTTTGTTTTATTTTTTTATATTTTTTGTTTAATTTTTATTATTGTATTTAATAATATTATTATTATCTTCTTTATTATTTAATAAAAATAGCAAATTTGATCAAGGTCAGATAATTTTGATGTCTACAGCTGTCCCTCTTTGCACATTATTGAGAATCAGGAATAGGGCAAAGAGAAATATAACAATTTTGTCCGGAATCCAAAAGGATTTTTTTTTTTAACATAAACTACTCAGAAAGTTTTTTTCGTCAAATCGAAAATGCTCTTTTCACTTAAAGCTTGACAACTTTTGAAAATTTAAAATTTGAAAGAGGCTCCTCTCAGTAGAGGCTCAACAACTTTAAAATTTTATCTTGAAAAGGCTCATCTCAGCAGAGGTTTAACAATTTTAAAAATTTATTTGAAAAAGTTCCTCTCAGCAGAGGTTCAATGACTTTAAAATCTCATCTTAGAAAAGCTCCTCTCAGTAGAGGCTCAACAACTTTAAAAATTTCATCTTGAAAAAGCTCCTCTCAGCAAATGCTCAACAACTTTAAATTTTCATTTTGAACAAGCTCCTCTTAACAGAGGCTCAACGACTTTAAAATCTCATCTGAAAAAACTTATCTCAGTAGAGGCTCAACAATTTTAAAAATCTTATTTTGAAAAAAGATTCCTTTCAGCAAAGGCTCAACAACTTTAAAAATTCTCATTTGTTCTTCAAATCAAGTTCTCATATTTGAACAAGTAAATTTCTCTCTTTTGAAATCTTTTGTTTGATCTTATTTTTCATTAGGAAATGGAAAGTCTCTATCTTCATTATTCATGGATGCATGTACTTAGTGCTCTAAATGCAATACATGTAATGCAATCAAAATTATTCATTGTAGTAAAAAGGTTCTCGAAATCTCTTACTTTTAGTTTCTTTTATCAAAATTACCATATGACCAATCTGTTCTTAACATCTTACCATTATATTCTTCTCTAATAATACTTTTCTTCTTTGAATATTTGCAACATTAATGTCTTGTCATATTTTTCTCATCCTTTTTCATCTGTCTTTGTCAACTTTTAGAAAAGTAATGTTGAGATCTTTTGTGTTTGTGTTTCTTTTCATCATTTAAATTCAAGACAAACAAAATGTAATCACACATTTCTCCTATTTGTACGATGAACAAAAATATCAAATGAGAATAGAGGAATGGATAGGCATTATTTTCAAAGGAAAGATAACATATTTCATTAGACTGATAATAAATGCATGGCAACAAAAGTGTTTGAGTTAGAACAAAGGTGCCCAAGTAATGATCACAAGATAATCATGAGCAAAATATTCTCAAAATTTTTTTCTAAAACTAAATCAGATGATTTCCTTGATTCTTCAAAATTCGTCAAACATACTTGTCCTAGTATTGCGAGATCTTCTCTTGATGGTGCTTCTCCTTCATATCCAAGTCGTCTTTTTCAAGTTTTCAGCTTAGATAAGTCATCATTTTTTTTTTAAGCAAAATATTTCTTTATAACATCTGAATTTATTGAAGTAGGCAAATCACCTCCGTCCATTTCTGTCAAAATCAATGTCCCATCAAAAAATGTCTTTTTCACCACATACGGGCCTTCCCAATTTGGTGTCTATTTTTTTCGATTATCATGTTAATTTAGAAGGATCTTTTTTAGCACTAAATCTCTTTCCCTAAGGCAACGGGGATACATTTTCTTATCATGTGCTCTCATTATCCTCTTTTAATATAATTGACCATAACAAAGTGCTATAAGTCTTTTCTCTTCAATAAGGTTCAATTGCTCATAACGATTTTGAACCCATTCTGCTTCCTCTAACTCTACCTCTATCAGGACTCTCAGCGAGAGAATTTTTACTTCGACCGATAACACAGCTTCCATTCCATATACCAAAAAGAACGGGGTGGTCCCAATAGATGTTCGGACTGATGTTCTATAAGCATGCAAAGTAAAATGTAACTTCCCATGCCAATCTTTATAAGTATCAGTCATTTTCTCTAAATTTTTTTTGACATTCTTGTTTACAGCCTCTACTGCCCCATTCATCTTTGGGCGATATGGTACCGAATTACAATGATGGATCTTGAATTGAATACATACTTCATTCATCATTTTACTATTCAAGTTTTTGGCATTATCAAAAATAATTATTTTTGAAAGCTCATATCTATATATTATCTCTTTTTTTATGAACTTGCATACCACAGGCAGGATCACACTAGCATATGATGCAGCTTCTATCCACTTGATAAAGTAATCAATCATCACAAAGATGAATCTATGCCCATTCAAAGCTTTTAGAGTAATGAGACCGATGACATCCATGGCCTACATAGAGAATGGCCATTGAGGAGCCAAAACGTGTAATGCTATTAGAGGAGTGTAGATCTTATCAACATAGATCGACATTTATGACATTTTCTAGCATAATTAATACAGTCACTCTCCATTGTCAACCAATAGTAATCAGCCCTCATAATTTGCCTAACCACCATATGTCCATTTACATGTGCCCCACAAACTCCATCATGCACTTCTTTAATAATCCTCTTACTTCAGCTGCATTCACACACCTTAAGAGTACTTGATCTTGACCCCTTTTATAAAAAGCATCTCCATCCAAAAAAGAAACTCATAGCCAACCTTCTAATAATCCTCTTATCATTTTTTATTGCATGTTTTAAGTATTGTTAGGTTTTAATGTATTGCATAATGTCATGATACCATGGCTTCCCATCAACTTTTTTTTTGACACCTGAACAATGTGCTAGTTTATCCTTTACATCTAGCTTAATGGGTTGGATTTCAGTATTTGTATCTATTTTAATCATTGCAGCTAGAGTAGTTAGTGCATTAGCAATTTGGTTCTCCTCTCTAGGCAAATGCTCAAATTGAACTTCTTCAAATTGCTTGGCAAATTCAGAGATATACTTATGATACCATATCAACTTGAAATATCTTGTTTTCCATTCTCCTCGTAACTGATAGATGACTAGAGCTGAATCTCCAAACACATCAAAACTTTGATCTTTTTTTCAATCGTTACTTGTAGACCCATAACACAGGCCTCGTATTCAGCCACATTGTTTGTGCAATTGAAATTCAACCTAGCTGTAATGGGATAATAATGTTCATCGAGAGATATTAAAATTGCCCCAATACCATAGCCTAAAGCATTTACGGCTCCATTAAAATACATCATCCAAAACTTTTCAACAGGTTCATTTTCTTCAATGGCCATCACATCTTTATAAAAAAAATTCAATTTCATTGGCTCATAATCTTCGGTTGCACGATTGGCAAGAAACTCAACTATCGCACTTCCTTTAATAACCTTTTGAGTCGCATAAATAATATAATATTTTGAAAGCATAACTTGTCACCGTGCTATCCTTTCTGTCAATGAGTGCTTCTCGAAGATGTACTCAATAGGATCCAACTTTGCTATGTGCCAAGTAGTATGATAAAGCATGTATTATCAGAGTCTTCTAGCTGTCTAGGCCAACACATAACACATCTTCTCTAATGGTAAATACTTGGACTCATGATCAGTGAATTTTTTGCTCAAATAGTAAATCACTCGTTTTTTCCTATCAGTTTTATCTTTTTACCCCAGCACACATCCCATTAAATTTTCATGTACTGTTAAGTACAAAATCAAAAGTTTTCCTGGGATTAGCGGCACTAACACAGGTGGATTTGACAAGTATTCTTTGATCTTATTAAAAGCCTTTTGACATTCATCATTCCATTCTCCTGGATCATATTTTCTAAGAAGCTTAAAAATAAGATTACACTTATATGTGAGTTGAGAGATGAAATGAGCAATGTAATTCAGTCTCTCTAAGAAACTTTGCACCTTTTTTGGGGTATAAGGGAGAGATAAGTTTTGAATAGCTTGTATCTTATCCGGGTCTACCTCGATTCCTCTTTCACTAACCACAAAGCTAATAGTTTTTTTGATTTGGCACCAAATGTACATTTAGCAGGATTCAACTTCAGCTGAAATCTTTTCAATTTATCAAACAGCTTTTTGAGGTTAATTACATGATCTTCTCTCTCACAAAATTTTACGATCATATCATCCACATATACCTCTATTTCTTTATGCATCATGTCATGAAAAAGAGTCACTATTGCTTTTTGATAAGTAACACCAGCATTTTTCAATCGAAAAGGCATGATTTTATAACAGAATGTCCCTCACATGGTCACAAATGTAGTTTTCTCCATATCATCTCGAGCCATCTTAATTTAATTGTAGCCTGAGAAGCCATCCATAAAGGAAAATATGGAATGCCTAGTAGTATTATCCACTAGAGTATCGATGTGAGGTAGAGAAAAGTTATCCTTAGGGCTTGTCCTATTCAGATATCAATAATCGACACACATTCTAACTTTTTCATCCTTCTTAAAAACTGACACTATGTTGGCTATCCATTCAGGATATTTTGCTATCTCCAAAAATCTAACATCAAATTACTTGTTCACTTCATCTTTAATTTTCAACAGCATCTCTAGCTTCATGCGTCTTAGCTTTTGCTGTATCGACTTACATTCTACTTTTAAAGGTAACTTATGCTCTACAATAACAGTGTTGAGTCCTGACATATCATGGTAAGTCCACACGAACACATCCACATATTTTCAAAGTAGCTCTTTTATTTTTTGCCTTTTAATTGGTAAAAGAGATGTACCAACTTTGATCTCTCTTTTATTTTCACTGTTTTCCAAATTCACTAATTCGATAATTTTCTGATGGGATTCAATTGACTTATCTTCATATTTTGTTAATTCTAATTGTGTAGTTATCTGAATCTTCTTTATTATCAAGTTCATCAACATGAATTAAGTTTTTGAAATCAAATCCAAGATTATTACTATGATTATCTTCGTGTTCATTATTTGAAACCCTGCAAAAGGGTAAAAGAAAGAGAATATTGGCACACAAAAATAGAACGACAAAAAAATGATTGAAAAAAAGAATGAAAAGTAAAATGCAGATAAAAATAATAGAAGAAATATGGATTCATCTTCTAAGTCTTTTATTAAAATGACAAACATAAATATACCACCAAAGATCACCCAATGCTCATAAAAGTAATTAGGGATTTAAAGTTTCACAATACATTACTTTTTAAAAGTTTTAAAGACAACAGACAGCTCTACGACTTTCTAATTGTCTAGCTCGAATCTGGAGGACCAGGGTGCACGAACAGCTCTTCATCTCGTCTCTTCTTTTCACCATCCACCATTTGAATGGTCATCTCAAAAAACTTTTCCATGAATCTTGCATTTATTGCTCTAGGTAAATCTGGGTAAATATATCCTTTTGAACGAAAGGAATCATAGAGGTATGGAATGACCATAGGCTCTGACTCTGATTCATATCCTCTAAGATTAACCATTCTTTTATTTTTTTTTTCATTCACTATTCTCATTCTATCCCTTATTGTTAGCTTATACCCTAAGTCAAATCTATTTTTTTGTCATATACTGTTGGTGGCTTTATGATTCCTTGTAAATTCTTTCCTAGTCCAGTTTCAGGTCGCCATCCCATTTTGGTAAGCTGTTTGATAACCATTTTAGTTGTTGTAGACAAGTGTGACGAATACAATTTAGATCCTTCAGCCATATAGGTTGCATTAGGAATCTTGAAAGATCTATATAAGCATTCTAGCGCTTAATCTGTTAATTTCACATAAGGAGTATTTATCGTTAAGTTACCAATAAATCTTCTTCTCCTGCCACACATGTTAGCTTTTTTTCAACTATGAATTTAACTTTCTAATACAATGATGATGGAATAGCACATGCCATATGGATCTATGGCCTACCCAATAAACAACTATAAGAAAATGAGATATCCATAACTTAAAATTTCACGTTGAAAGTACACGAGCCAATCTGTAATGGCATTTTTATGTCTCCCAACACCTCTCTTCGAGTTTCATCAAAAGCTCTTACTATCATATGACTAGGCTTTATATAAGATCTATCAATAGGGAGTTTTGACAGAGTAGTCACAGGCATAACATTGATGGATGAGCCATTATCAATAAAAACTTTAGCCATTATATGACTTTTACATTTAACAGTAACACGGAGAGCCTTGGTACTTTCATGACCTTCAGGAAAATTTTCTTCATCACTAAAAAAAAATATAGTTTGAAATTGTCAGATTACCAATAAGCTGTTCCACATATTCAACATAAGCATTGTGAGACACATAGGGTTGATTGAGCACTTTTAATAAAGCGTTGCGGTGTGATTATGAGCTTAGCAATAATGATAATAGTAAAATTCTAACTGACATCTTGTTCAGCTGTTTTATCATACTATACTCGTTATGTTTTATTAGCTTTAAAAATTCACATGCTTCACTCTCAGAGACTGACTTCTGACATTCTTTTTCTAAGGCTATGATAGGATTACTATGATTTTCTTTTTCTTCTCTTACCTTAATTTTTTCTTTTCTAGCTTTTTCTAAAGCCTCTAGGGTATAACATCTCTCATTTCAAGTCATGCCTCCTAGCCTATTATATTCACAATATTTGGGTTGACTACGATGTCACAATCGTACTTCTATGGTATAGCTTTATCATTCTGGTATGAAAAAAGGTCAGAACTTTAATTATCACCACTGATCGAGAGACGGGCTTTTTTAGCTTCAATGTCTGCTTCACATCATAATAGATAGCTATCAATCTACGCATAAATTTATTCTTTGAATCAATGGTAGACACTTCAACTTTCACCTAATTTTTCACTTTCTTCGTAAAACTCTATCCGACCCATATCCATCAATTTTTCCATCTCTTGACAAAATTGGTGACAGTTCTTGATAAAATGGCCCAAAGCACCTCTGTGATAATTATAGCTCTCAGTTGAATTAATCACTTTAGAGTAATTCTGAGGTTCTATTAACTTCAATATGTCAGTTTTAACCAAGACTTCAAATATCTTAGCCATCGGAGTCTTAACTTTATCTATTCTTTCCTTTACGTGGCTTTCTTTGCTCATCAATTAAGGCATTTAATGATGGTCTAGTATGGTTCAGTAGAGGGTTTTCATTAATATTTGGAGTCCTTTGTTGATTGGTATCAAAGTTTAATACCCTTTCATTGATTAACCATTGCACTTTGTGCTTCAAAATAGTACAGTTCTTAGTGGAATGACCTGGATTCCCATAATGATAATCGTAATATGCATTAGGGTCATACCATTTAAGAAACAGAGGTTTCAAAGGTTCAACAATAATATGAGCAAGTAAATATTTCTCAACAAGTAGGGGGTACAAATCTATGTATGTTATAGGAATGAGGTCAAAGATGGGTTTTTCTTGGGTATTTCTTAAAGCTCTCAAACCACTATTAGGACTAAGCCTCCATTCTGGTCTTATAGGTACAGTAAGACGATTGTAGGTGGGTGTTCGAAAAGATGGCTAAAAATAGGGTGAATAAGCTGGTTGTGATAATGATTGGTATGGTTGATATGGATGAGGAATGGATGTAACATAGTTTATGGAAAGGTAATGGGTCTGGTAGACTAGTGCAGAATAAAGTGTGAAACCTCTGAACTGTTGCCCTACATAGTTCACTGCTTGAGCTTCATTCTCTTTTTTTTTAGAACTCCACCTTTTTTTACTTCCACTTGTCTCTCCTGTGTCGAGCTTGTCATTCTTTATGACATTTTCAATGATCTCACCCGATATCACCATATCTATAAAGTTTTTAATTGCATTGCCTATCAACCTTTCATAATACGCTGCTTTCAAAGTATTTACAAATAAGATAGTTGTCTCTTTTCTCGATAAGAGGAGGTTGGACTTGTGCAGCCATATCTCTCTATTTTTATGCATACTACTTGAAGCTTTCAATTGTTTTCTTTTCTATACTCTGTAAAGATAGGCAATTTGAAGCTAGATCCATAACATGCTGATATTGTGTAAGGAATGCCCTTGTAAGGTCTTACTAAGAACGAATACGAGTCATGTCTAATTGAACATACCATCTAGCTGTAGAATTCATAAGGTTATCTTGAAATATGTGCATTAACAACTTCTCTTTACGAGCATGTGCTGTCATTTTTTTACAGTACATGGTGATATGGGTCATCGGGCATTTTGTGCCATTATATTTTTTAAATTTGAGAACTTTAAATTTAGACAAAATGACCACATCAGGGACCAGACAAAGCTTGGTTACATCTATGAAACTATAAAATTCATTCCTTCCATTGCTCTAAGCTTTTCTTTCAATAGCTTCATCTTTTTCTGGGCACTGGTATCTTCCACTTTCTCAAGTGCCTGGATCTCTAACTTTTCTCTTTCTTAGAATCATCCAAAATAGGAATCAAGATCAGCTCGGGTGATTTTTTCATCATAACAGAATTAGGAAATTTTTGAAACTATCTTGGAACAGGTGTTGATATCATTTTGGATAAAGATTGAAATATCCACTAGGAGTAAAAATTTGTACTCTAGCTCCTTGAGAAGGTTGGGTTAGCTGTGGCTCAAATCTTGGAGGGTATATAGGATCTGTCATGTCTAACAATTGCTCTTGAGGTTAGGATTTCCTTCCACTACTTTTTCTTTGTCAAGTTTTCTTAGCATATCCATTATTGTACTAAAATTTCCTCTTAGTTCTTCTTGAGCTTTCTCAATTCTCTCAAATCTATTGGCCTGTTCTTATTCCATGATTCTTGTCTGAGTCCTGGTGTTATATGAATGACGAGTGAGTTGAGTCAAAATTTTTGAAGGACGAACTGTTCTTGAACTTTTATTACCATAAATTTTTAAAAATTAGAATGCCATTTGTCGAAATATTTTTTTTAAACTTTTTTTTTTTGAAAAAAAATAAAAATGGTGCAAATGATGCATGAATGCAAATGGGAGATATTGGCTTTTAGATAAATTTCAACACTAAAAATTTTCATTGATTCCATATAACTTTGATTACATGAGATTTATCATCCTAAAATTATATCCATAAAAGCGTTTGACTTGCTCTTAATGGTCATTCACCTTATCTAGAAAGTTCACTATGTGCTGTCCATATTTTCCTATGGGATTGACCTTTCTTCTTAACACTTTTACCTTTTTAACCATCTCTCATACCTTTTTTGCTGCCTCACAAACTTGACTGGTTATATATTTTATATATTGTTGCCTCCTAAACTTTTTACTTTTTATATCATGCAAGCAGCTCTTTCTAAATTACAAGTAAATATCTAATCTTTTTCTCTTCTTTGCCACTCATATATTATTGCTGAAATATGATTCTTGTGGTTTTGTAGTTATAGCTCCAACCCTTAGATCACTCGGTGAAGTAATTATTTCTCACTCATTACTTGTAAGTGCTTTCTTTTCTTCTTTACAACTATAGCCTTTAACATTTTCTTTTCTTTCTGACATTCTACCAATCTTACTGAAGCCGTAGTATACAACCCTTTCCACATTCTTGAGAAATTCTGCTGGCTTCTTCTTATTTTTCTTAAGCTTTACCTTTCCATTAGTTCATTTTTTCTCAAAGCTCATCCACTTCGCGTTGCTGACTAAGGAAAGACTTAGTGACCTTTTCAGTCTTGAGACTCGTAACCTTTTGCTTTCCTGGTGTAGATTTTTCAAATCACTATTGGCCACATCCCGTTCTTTTATGACTTTTTTTAATCTATTTTTTTGTATCTTTGCTTCATATTTCAATTGTCTTACTTTCTCTCGAAGTCTCAAATTTTTCTTTTCTTATTTCTTTTTTTTCAGCTTCTAATTCTTTCTTGACAAGCTCAACTTCTGATAATTGCACATTTTTCAAAAGATTAACTAATTGATATGAGTTGTCATCAGGAGGGAGTATTACATCTCTAAGTCGCTTTGCCTTCCAAATTTGATAATCAAGGGTGACTTTGTCGATGAGAGGTCCTAACCTCATTTTTTATGTTTTCTTCCATGCTTGGATCAATTACTCCGAGGTTCTTAAAAGATTCGATTCCTCATAAATGAATTCTACTTAGACCAGGTCATGAGTGACAAGAACAAACTGTTTTGCACCAAATTGCCTAAGCACCATTAATGGAGCATAACTTACAATGCCCCATAGCCCTAACAACGGTATCCATGGCTCGTTTCCTCTATGATATAACAAGGGCACCCAAGGCATCTAAGGCACCATCCATTCAATTTTATCCCTGGTAAACCTTCGTAAGAAAAAGACTCACTCTTCTTTAGTCTTCAATGTTGGCCATTGACTTTTACAGAAATCTTCAATTTGTGCTTTATTTCGTAGATACAGCTTTGAGAAAGTATTATTCTCATACTTGAAATGATTTCTAATCCACACATGTAATAGCGATGCACATCTTATGAATCATCTTTTTCCATTTTATCAACAGAAATTCAATTACCTGATGGTTTTAGCTAGGACTACTGGAACAAGATTAATTGTTTAAGTCTCAACTTGTTCAAAAAAGTCTACCACAGTTATCTCAATGTAACCCAAAGTCTTCGAAAAGATTATCATGCCATACAATGCTAGAGCAAACACAGCCATACCTTAATCATCATTTAAATGCTCCTAAATAAAGTTTCAGAGAAAGTCTCAACGAATACCGAGATGTTCACTTTAGACCTTACGAAGAAATCAATGATTTCCATTTTAACCCTCATAAGCTTGGCCAACTTTTTATGATAACCTGATTTTGGCTTTTGGACAAATACTTTATCGGGACACTGTAGTTTTATCCCAAGAAAAATTGAATACTCCTCAATAGTTGACACTAAATCCTCTTGATTAAAAGTGAAGCATCTATAAGATGGATCCTAAAACTGTGTAGTTGCTCTGATCAACTGTTCATCAATCACTACCGAAATGAGGGATGCAATCTGTTCGTACTTCTTGTAAATGCTTTTTTTTCTTTCTTTATTTAACTAACCCCAGATGGTGGTTAAGTCTTCTAAATCATTCTGTATAAGATCTAAATGTACTTTTTTAGGTAATTCAGACACGTAACCGATAGGTAAATAATCTTCACTCTTTTGTTAGGCTTTTTTTTACCAAACATGTACTTTATTATATGGTTCACATGGGACACTAATTGAGGATGAGCAAATTCGTAGCTCTATAAGATCCATGAAAACTTCTTAGGAGAAATATGTCCTAGAGTAAATATTTCGATGTAGAACTGTATGATATGATTAATGCAAAAAAAAAATGAAACAAAATTAAGTTAGTGTGAAGTTCGAGAAAAAACATTTTTCTTTAGTTTTTTTTTTTTGTTTGTTTTGTTTTGTTTTATATTATGCAAAACTTTTATTTTTAGGTATTTCTTACAAGAAGGTGGATGAGGCTCTACCTAAGGCTGGTTTTTTAAGCTTGTTACATGCTAAGGTTTGGATTGACATGATCTAAAGGTTCTCTAATTGCTCCTCACTGTAGTCCATGTTAGACTACTAAGGCACCACGATCCTCATCCACTATAGGCTACGAATGAAAATGGTTCAATTTAAGTGGAAGTATTTTGCTTATTATTGCGAAGGTTATCACCTCACGAAGGCATAGGTACTCTACTTTCTCTTATAAAGAACAGAGCCCGGGTATAGAGCTCATGCATGAGATGCACGTGTCATTGTGTGTACAAATATATCTTAATTTATTGAAAGTAATATATACAAAAATAAGGCATAAAAGGCCTAGTAAAAAAAACGTAAAGGAAATTTTTTTCTTTTTGTTTTTGATTTTTTTTACATTTTTTGTTAAAAGTGAAAAATAAAAATCTAAGAAACCGATTAGGATTATTTAAATCAAAATTTGAGGATAACAAGTAGTTAATTTTGGTCTAACTCTCGAAAACAAAAAGACATCCCTAATGGAGTCACCAAGCTGTCGTAATAGTTTTGGAGCCGCCCGATGAATTTGAAAACAAAAATAAAAGAACAAAAAAATGGAGTCGCCACCAATCTTTTTTGGCTAGGTGTGATTAGCCACCTATTAAAACATATCCTTTTAATGAAATCTCAAAATTAATTAAAATTTATTAAAAGAATAATTTTAGGGTCTGTATAACAGTCTGGGTTCGAGAGTTGGTTACGTGTGAAGAAGGATTAGCACTCCCATAGCGTCCGTTTAAAACGGTACCAATTAACTACGTGTTATCCTTTGATTTTGATGAAAAATAATCCCATTTTCGGTGTTTTAAAAAATAATTTTCGTAATTATTCACTTATTGAAAATTGGTTTTTAATTTTTTTAATTTAAAAAAATTATTCGAGAAAAATAAATTTGAACCTTTTTATTGAAATAATTCTTAAAATGTTTCAGTACGTTGGTAACATTAAAAGAACTTTTTTCTCACATAAAGATTTTCTAGGCATCACTTCTCAGAATACCTTAGAATCTCATCCTCGAATGTTCGAATTTACTTTTCGTAAAAATTATGTCATGCATGCAATGCAGAATGTTATCATGTTGATGCACATATTTTATTTTCTTTTTAAAAAATTTTATTAATTAATTTTATTTGATTTTTTTATTTTTAATTGAAATTTTGAAGAAAAAAATTTTATTATATTGAAGATTTTCTATAAATATTTCAATACACTGGTAATTTTAAAAAAAATCTTCTCACCTAGGGATTTCGTAAAGTATCACTACTCAAAATATTTTTAAAATCTCATCATTGGATAACATTTTTTTTCTTATTTATATTATTATTTTTTAATATATATTGATTAATTTTTATTTATTATTTTATAAGAAAAAAAATTTTATTATATTGAAAATTTTTATAAATACTCCAATACATTAGTAGTATTTTAAAAAAATCTTCTCATCTAGAGATTTCATAGGTATCACTACTTGAAGTACCTCTGAATCTCATCGTCGGATAAAAATTTTTTTCTTATTTTTTCTTATTTTATAAGATTTATTCTAAAATTAATATAATTATCAAAAACTTTTATTATTTATTTTATTATATTTTTTATTAATTATTATTATAAAACAACAAAAATTTATTCTATTAAATTTAAACATTTTAACATGTATAAATATTAAGAATAATAATTAAAATAACAAAAAAAATTTTAAAAATTCAAAAAAAAAACATTTTTTACCTGAACCGGACTGGTCAACGATCCAGTCAACGAACGGTTCGATCTGACAGTTCGGTCGCGTTCAGCGGTTCGATATTGGTCCGGATCGGGTTCAACGATTCAATTTCGATTCAGTGGGTCGGTCAGAGGCTGATAGAGAAGCGAGTCGCAAGTCAGGTACGCAAACCCCGGATTAGGTAACAGATTGACGCAGGGATCCTGGGTGCTTAAAACGGCGTCGTTTTGATTTTGGCAGTTTGTATAAAAGGTCCCAAAAAAAATTTTCAGTCATTTCTCTTTCTTTTAGAAAAAAAAAAACGCCTTTTTCCCCTTCTTTTTTTTAGGCCAATTAGGGCCAGTGGCCGTCCTTCGTGACTGTCGCCGTGGTCCTCGTCGGCGACGAGCTCCGATCGTCGTCGTTGATTTCAAAAAATTTCAAAATCTCTCAAAATGCTCCCATCGATCCCCTGAATACAGATGCAACTTCCTTTTCACCAAAAAAAGTCTAAATTCCCTAGATCTACTTTTGAAGTTTCAATCAAACACCTTTTTTTTTTTTAAATTGACTTTGTTTTTTCTTTGTGCAAGAACTCTCGGTGCTGAGTTCCTAGCCAAATGGCGATGACTATATTGATTTTTTTCTTTTTTTTTTTACAAGATCCCCCTTTTGCTTCCTCTGTTTTTTTATCCCTATTTTGGGTTCAACCAAGAGCTCTATTTATAAAGTAATTCATTAAATTTAAATTTTGTAACTTTATGAATTATTATTTCTTTTAATTACTATATCATTTCCTTACTTTCAACCCAATTGAGAAAATTCTTTTTTTAAGATATACAAATAATGTATCAATTTTAAATGATCTAAAAAAAATTTTATGTTTGTATAAGAAGATGAATTAAGATATATTTATAAAATTCAAAATTCGAAATATTTTTTTGAAGCCTATTCAAAATTCGAAATATTCAAAATTCGAAATATTTTATCTTATCTATTAACGTAAGTTATTATTATAAGAAAAAAAAATAAGGGAATTTTTAATGAGTTTGATTTTGTTTTATTGGATTTAATTTAGTACCATACGTTCGTTATGTACTAATATATAATCTATATAAAATTTTATTATAAAAATTTTAATTTTATTATATATAAAAGTAAAAATATATAAAAATAATAAATCTAAAATAAAAAAACAAAAAAGTAAAAGTAAAAGTTTTTTCCAATCTTTTGTAAAGTTTTTATTTTAGAGTTAAAATAAGAGAAAAAGATTGGAATTTTTTATATATCATATCTTAGAAATAAGAAAAAAAAAATAATGATGAATGATAGAAATTGAAATCTTTAAAATTTTTATAAAGCAAACAAATAAAGAAAAGCTAGTTATTGGAATCAAACCAATGACCATCGCATTGATGCTCTAACCTTTGAACTCCAATAATAAAAATTTTGTATTCATAAGAATTCAACAAAACTATTACTATCTTATCTATTAATTATTTATTAATTATTCATAATTACTATGAATTATAGACGAGAATTTAGAAAAACTAGAAGTTTTAATTTTAAATGCCATATTTAACATAATAATGATAGATTCGATATAATATTCAATTTAATATTGATAGAATATAATAATATAATTCTATTTAAAATAAAAAAAAAGAAATTATTTTATTTTAATTATTTAATTCTATTTGATTATATTTTAATCATATTAAAAATGATATTTTAAGTTAATCGTATTATTATTAATAATTCAATATTATTACAATTATAAAAATAAATTATTTATTTATAATTATTTATTATTTATCTCTATTTTATATATATTATTGTAATTCCGTAGAAGCAAAGATGCGCGAATGAAATTCGAGAAAGAGAGAATTTTCTATATGGACAATACCATGCAATATGCCTGGCCTGTAACACGTTTACTTGTTCTAGTAATGAAAAAACTACAGCAATGAATGATATGGTATAGTTTTGTGAAGACGTTACCTACCTCTTAAAGAACATGCTGCCTTGTGAAAGTGAAGACAGCATTCTAGGCGTTGCAGACAACAGAAACAGAAGCCAGAGCATCATCAATTAAAAATTAAAAAAAAAAAAAGCACGCTTTCATCAAATCACTTATAGAAAGATAGATGATGACATGGTCCTATCCATTGCTCTTCAATAAAAATCTTAGTAAGACTAACACATTATACCACTATGATAGTGACTAGGCCAAGAATATGTTATCTTAACAGTCCCTAAATGTCCATATGACAATAGTTCACCTCGTCTGGTAAATGTAGGACCAAAAGACAATTGAAATACAATAAGATATACAAATTGGGTTATGCTAGTAGCTTGGAGAATCTCTCTACGGTAACTTTATATATATATATATATATATATATATAGATACATAGATATTGTAATCAAGGTTGTCAAAATTTAAACCAATCACCAATTAATAGTCCAGTACTCTACTACCAATACACCAAGTGATAGACCACACAATTGTAGGCAAAAATTTCAATTCCTCAACCTCCAAGAGCGTACACATCAAAAAAGGAAAGAATTTCAGCTTCAACATTTCAGATATACAATATAGTCTACCACTAATTTGATGCTCCAACGTCTAGACATTGGCTCAGACCTGAACATCCTGTTGGGTACTTTGTCAGTAGCTGCATTGAATGCCTGAGTAACATAATTAGATTCCTCAAACAGGTTAAAAGCTATTTCAGAATTAAAAGTAAATTAGAAATCTAGCATTTTGGAAAATACAAGCAGGGAGCAGGACCAGTAACGCATCATAACCAAAAGAAAGGCAATTGCATGCAAATTGATTGGAAGACAAGCAAAACAACCACCATAAATTATATTTATGCAAAGCACAATGAATGAGCATGGTCTGGATGAGCATTTGCTTATAATGAGCTCACTAATTAAGTGAACTATCGGGTACAAATTTCTTGCCAAACACCCAATACATAATCCCACGCCATAAAAAATCAAGTCGATTCCAACATTAGGCAGTCCTTCCATAGTCCTTTTTTCCACGAGAAGCTGGTGGAATATTTGAAACCGGATGATTGGCCCTACGCCCTACATAAACAATGCCAGGACCAAGTGAAATGGAATCAGTTCTTTCTATTCCCTAAATTATCTGACAACAATTACATAGTTTGACACACGTAGGTCTATGAAATTACTGAGCAGAGTATAAGGTAAACTAAAAGTAGTTTGATGGTGTAAAGTTAGGAAGTACCCCATGGCATGCCATTACTGAATGTACTATTTCCAGGAGAATGTGGGCCCCCAGATTTAAAACTAGGAGGGAGCTGGACTTTCATGTGATTCCATTCGCTACCCCAAGCACCGGTGGATCTCCCATGATTGAACCGCTGAACAGTTTGCTGTCCCAAACGGCTAGGAGAATTTTGTGTCATATGTGGCATGAAGTGAGAATGCTTTGACATAAAACGAGGATATCCAGCATTCGAATCAATAGCTGAAGGAGGGCTACCCACTTCTACATGTGAAAATCCTATAGGTCCATTTTGTCTGTACTCGAACAACATAGAAATAAGTCAAGAATAGTGAACAAACACTTCAACAAAAGACAGGCTCTGCTCTTGTATGTTTGAGATATTTGACATTTCAGTGCATATTCATCTCTATAATGCACAACTCATCTTGGGCTGTATCAATTATGTTGAGCATAAATGCCAACTATAACTTTCAGTAGGCGAAATAGAAAGCAAGCATATAAGAAAACCTGACATGATATTGAAAGATAAATGAAAAATACGACAAGAACTAATTATAATATATATCTTGCAACAGATTCAACTGGAGGAAAGGGACATTCATTTCCTCTGTCAACTTCTACCCCCCCCCCCCCCCCCCCCCCCCTCTCTTTCTCCTCAGGCATGAGCAAAAGGATTAAACCTCTGCAAAGCCATTCACTAAGAAGGATATGCAATTACCTTTGAATTGATAAATTTGAGCTTGTGGTTGAGGCATAGTTGAATCTTCCAACTCCAACAGATGAATCAGCCAAGCCAATATGCATTCCTCTGTTAAAATCAGCTGACATGCAGTTCTCATCTGACCCATCCTCTTGCAGAAGAAGTTCATCACTGTGGTGACAACAAATGCAATTAATATAAGTTAAAAGATCATAGAATAAATATCCACAGCAAAAAAATCTATAGAAAAAAGCTCTTAGAATCCCTATTAGAAGTAGGCAAAAAGTTCCTAAAACTTTCAATAATTAGTTTGATATTGAAAAAAAAAAAAAAAAAGGTTTTTAAGATATATAACACCAAAGCCATAATCTGGTAAATAACAACATAGAGATTCTATCATATGATGATAAGATAAAGATGATAAAGACGACAAGAATTTATTGTTACTTGAAAACTTATGCTAATAAATAGAGAAAATTTCCATCTACTTGCAAATGGCATATCCACCTACGAAAAAGAGGCATGTGTAAATGAAAGATTATTTATTTATTCTTGGGGGTGGGGTGATAAACGATTTAAATGATTTTTGGGGGTGGGGTGATAAATGATTTAAATGAAGAATATGTTGATGGTACAGTTAAGCATCTAAACAACTTATTTTTTTCACAGTTAAAAGAACTTGTCTTTGGTATTTGCACTTTCTAAGGAGGCCACTCTGTTATGGAAGCGGCAAGAAACCAAATGTTGCAACTAGTTCTGGTTTTAGGAGCATCATGAATTCCTGATGCAGCATGCAAGATTTTTAAGGGACAAAAAAGCAAATAGACTATCTGCTAAAACACCCTTGGGTATGTCCTTCGATAATCAAGCTGTAAAATATTAAGCCAATAACCCAGTATTTTCTGAAATTCAGGTCCTTGATCATTTTAGTTTGAACATAAAACAAAAAGCTTCCAAAGTTATGACATGCTACCATAAGTTCTGTGATTATTTGCAAGAACCATTTTCAGATCAATGTAGGGATGACATATATCTACTCATCTCACTGAAGGGAAAGTGTTCAGAGAGTAATTTATTACCATCTAAAGATCATACCTCAACAAATTTTAAACATAGAGTATCATACTGTGTATCAAGATGCTCCCATTCTCTCTATCCCTTATCTTATTATTTTATAACAGAAAGCAATCTATACAGAATAAATGCATAAAATCAACATGATAAAATTAAGGAAATACAGGTATGCGACAGTGAACTAAAAAGGATAAAAAGATGGCTACTAAACTACATGACAAACATCAATATACTAAAGTACAGTCTGCACCGTTTAGGCAGCGTGCAGCACAGGCCTGAAAAGCGGTCAGCTGCTGCAAGCTGCAGGCCCCGTGTCATGGTCCCAAAGAGGAGCCATGAATCCCACATTGGCTGTGTACTAGAGTTGATCTTGGGATATAAGGGTTCACACCCCTTTAACTTGTGAGGCACCTTTTGTAGCACAAAACCGTGAGGCTAGCGGGCCAAAGCGGATAACACCTCACAAGTTAGTGTGGACCGTGACATTTGATATCAAAGCTGACTTTGGGGGTACTGGCGATGTGCCACCGAGGACGGTGAGCATCCGTTAGAGTGGAGGAGGATGTCATGGTCCTAGAGAAGAGCCATGAATCCCAGATCAGCTGTGTACTAGAGTTGATCTTGGGATATAAGGGTTCACACCCCTTCAACTTGTGAGGCGCCTTTTGGGGGATAAAACCGTGAGGCCAGTGGGCCTAAGCAGACAATACCTCACAAGTTAGTGTGGACCATGACACCCCGCATGTTGGCACCCAACTAACCCTTGAGAGGGTAAAGAAGAGTAAATGCCAATATTTTTATGGTTGTCTGCATGTCCAACTGACAAATTTTTTATGCATTAACAGAAATGAATAACACATATAACACAGCTAAGACAAAATATATGCTAATATTTGATGAACATGATTTTAGGCTGCAATTTCAAATTCACTACTCACCTATAATTTGGATCCCAATCTCCAGGATCAGGCAATGACATGCTAGCCTCTGACTTGTCTTGAGTTGCTCCTGTGCTATACTGCAGTTGCACGTTAGAACCAAGTCCTATGGAGTTGGGTATATTCTGAAAGATTGAGTAACCCGGAACCATTCCAATGCCACCTCGCTGTTGCTTCCAGTTGGCTGGGTTAGAATTTGACTGTATATGAGAGGGCATACCACCGACCACTTGAGAGTTTCCCTCAGCTTGGCTAGAAATGGTGCCATCAGTTACTTGTCCTTGCCAGTTTGAAGATGATGAACTCTCTTGAGATTGGGAAGTTCCAGAATATCCCCAACTTTTTCTTCTATTAAACTGGCTAGCTGCAGCCTTCTTACTCAAAGGTGATCCTTGACAACTGTTTCTTGCAGGAGAAGTAGGACCATAGTGTCCAGGAGAGCCACCTGAAACATGACTGTAGGAGCTTGGAGGAGTAAATTGCGAGGGACTAGTGCCAAGGGGAAGTGGTGCAAAGTTTCCAGCAGATGGACTCACACCAAGACCATTCCCTTGAGAGTACTGCATAATTCTCCATCTAGCGTCAGGACTACTTCCAAGCATTGACACACCACTCTGTGAATGCATGTTCATTGCAGATGGACCAACAGGAGAATAGTATGCAAACATATTACTACTATCTCCATAACTCCCATAGCTGCTTCCAAGCCCAGTATTATCATTATAGCTGCCATGACTTCCTATACTGCCATAGCTATTAGCATGACCATATGGCACCATTGCGAAATGTGGGCTGTTATGAAAGGCCACTCTGTTCCTCTTTGGAATCTACACAACGGAAAATATACATCAGTATAAGACTAATATTACAATAATGCAGTAAGTCTATTACTCTAGTAATAAAAATGCCGGATCATTAGGAAGCTTACATTAGGGGAAAGACCAGCTGCAAACCAATGCCCTCCACCAGGGTGATGGTCCACCTTAACATTTTGAGCAACAGGCTACCAAAAAAAGCCAGAGACATTAGGCAAGTATCATTTCCTCTATTTCTTGCCCAGAAAATAACATATTAGTATAATCTTCCACAAAGCTTGTGATGCAACAAGAACAGATTGCTATGACAGAAAAACAGCTCAACCCATGAGAAGACCAATAAAGCCAAATCTTTCACACCAGTGGAAAGAATTTATGCTCGCAGACACAGCATAAAGAGAGTATGAAAAAGAAATTGAAATTTCATCAAAAGGTTGCTAAAATTTCATGTTTCAAACAAGTATACAACTCTAACATAAGATTTCATATGTCAAATAATTATCAACAACCTTAAACTTTTATTACAGCTTTTTATACATAAGAGAAAAGCGCCTAGAATATAACATAAGATTATACCAGTATTCAGAAGAACATAAAAATGACCAATCCATTAAGAAAAACAATCAATCACTAAGGAAATCAGGAGAGGACTAGGCAATTCCTCTGTATGCGTGGTGTCAAGCATTGAAATAAAAGCCACATAATTCATATAAATTTTATGAAATAAGGTTCAAGCTTCTTCGATTGCAGAGCTACATGCTTAGGTCCCTTACCAAGCAAGGGGTCTCAGGGGGAGGTCTGTATGGGCATGTGAAAGGTTCCCCAGTAACAAAAGGATGTTTTGAAGCCTGCACAATGAAGTTGAAACTCTAACTATTGCTTCATATTTAGTTGGAATAGCAAGATAAAGAAGAGTTCAAGTGAAATTTCAAAGACCTGGAAAGGTGACCACCGTTTTGCTGGATCAAATTCAACTAGTCCCCTCAAGAAATCAATCAAAGCTAATCGTATTTGACTCTCTGTCATAGATTCATTACACAACAGCCTTGGTAAGTTCTTAACAAAAGGCAGTCACACATTGCAAATGTTTTTCCACCATGGCAAGCTGTACATTCAATGTAGAAGTTAGATGCTAACCTTTAATGACATCTTCTTTAAGCAAGTTTTTCCGGTAAGGATAGTTTGTCACGATTGCTTCAAGGTTCTTATGATTGAAATACTCTTTCCCCATCAATGGTTTTTTTAACTCCCTCTGAACAGAAGCAAGCAACAATGACTATCAGATGAAGAAAATTAACAAGAGATGTAAAAACATAAAAATTAACAAAGAAACAGTCATATAGAAATTTCTATTCTTTTACACTTTTCATTAAGTTTTCTTCAAAAAAACAAATATGAACACTTACAGCTTCATATTCTTCTTCGGTTAATGCTTGGTAAGCACTTCTGCTACCAATGGAGACTTCACCACTCTCTATATTGTGGATACTCCCAATACACTTAAAGAACTTACTTGTGTTTTTTGCCTCCTTGAGAACATAATCAGGGGGTTGCCCTCTACAACATGACAACCATATATAAAAGGCTGTTCACAACAAGTGCAAAAATACGACTAACTGAATAGGTAATAAGTGATAAAAAGAACTTTTTAGTTTATAGAGTATCTAATAGTAACCAGGTTTACTTAGGATAACAAGAAATAAGTTGAAAATGAAAATTTGTACGAAAACATTAAGAAATTGATAAGCAGCATATACTTATATCAAATGCAAGAAAATAGCAGACTGACTAAGAAATGTTAACTGCTTAAACATAGTTGAAGGAAAATCAAGTAGGAAGGATTCTAAAATTCTAAAGATGGAAGACACATTATCATGCAAAATTCTAAACTTCCATGAATTAACTCAAGCTAGATGACTAAATTATAGCCTAAAGTTTTAATGTAACTTTACTACACAGCATATTCCAGGGGTACTTCTATTTACATGTTTTAGTGAACAGTTTTACATGTTTTAGTGAACAGAAACTATTTAGTTTAGACTAGCATCCAAGGTCAGTCAGATTAACAGCTCAAATTACTCGCATATTTGTTCAACAATGCATGCAAGTGCGTTTAACTCTTTTCAATTTTGACACATAAATAAATAAGGTATTACAGTGAGTTAAATAAGCTGAAATTCCAATATGAACCAAAGGATCAAATGCGGTGTTCACAAGTCGTCAATCTTGGGCCCACCAAAAGGGACTCTAAAGGACAGATACAGAATTCTAGAACATCCTTCAGAGGTTCTTATATAACAAGAAATCAAATCAAACTATTCACATCAATCAGAAAGTTAAATATCCTAAACTGCAACATTAACTCGTCTCATACAAGGCACATATATCTCTCTCATTACTATTCATGCTTATCATGCTAATTTAGGAGAAGAATTATCTTAAAGGATCTGACTTGTCATCATGATACTCTTAGATGGAATAACAGAAAGAGAGAGGGGGAGGGAGATTGAACTCTCAATTTGCAATGTTCAAAAAATATATGCTATTTTGAAAAATCAAAGCAAATTTTGTTTCTCTTTTCTTGTACATTGTCATTTATTATAAGGGAAATTTTTAATTTGAAAATCTATAAACTTGTGAAAGCATTAGTTACATGTTGTCTTGAATGATGGAATTTCTAAGATAAACAAAAAAATAAGGGACAGAGGGAGTATGAAATTTGGTAATTGCACATGCTTATTAATGATAAGTGACTACTTTATACAGCTTCTTCCACTTGGATACAAAAACTACCTGCTCAGTTATCCCCCTATCAAATCAACCAAAGAAAAGCTATTCCTAAATCAGTCACAAGAAAATGATGCCTAGAAACACAGAAAAATTGTTAGCCAAAGATCTATGACAACCAAAGCAAGAGGCATACCCAAATATTTCAATCATTCGCCTTAGAAGATCAAATTCTGAAGCACCTGGGAATAACGGCAGCCCTAAAAAAAGTTCGGCAACTATGCAGCCAAAGGACCACATGTCAATAGCTGTCGTATATCTGAATAAGGATCAAGGTTCAAACTAAACAAACAATCATGACCACAGACACAGAAATTAGAATTAAGGTATCTAATCATCAAAGATAACAATGAATCACAACCACAAAACATCATTTTCAATGAGCAGTTTTTAATTATTACTGCCAAAGACTAGAAGACATTTGATTAATACAAAGTTATATAGGTTGCAGCACGCTAAAGGGAGCAGCAATATTACACAAAACTGAATCTTCTATGTCATTATTTCAAAGAGATCCTCTTCATATAGAAATCCAAAGATCTTAGTTGTATTGCAGATGTTCAAACAAATAAATTAATATGCCAATTTATATAGAGTTTCAAATGTAATATTATATTAATTGTTATCATCCAGGCAGGAGAGTAAATACCTTATCAATGCTCTGAGATATAACAATGAATGCAGACCTACCTTTATCTCTTTTCTTTCCTGTTCATTTATGGTTGCTCAGTAATAAATGAAAAAACTCAATGAGTAAAATTAGGATGAAAGCTGTCAAGCCAAAAGTAAAGTTTTGAACAATCTAATCAAGGTGAAATCCAACTATATTTGGTTTGAGATATGCAAGGCTTAACTCAAGCATCAAGCCGGTCAAATCTGATGGAGTAGGACGAGTTTGATAGAGCTGCTTAAACTGGTATAAGAAACTTTAATGTTTGATATTTTATGCACTTCCTACCTTATGTGATACTTATAACAGATGAAACAGCAGATACATACCTTGAATCATGTTAGAATACAAATAAAAAGGGATATAAAGAAGGTCAGCAGTAATAAAGTATTATTATTCGACACGGTGAATAAAACACAATAAATTAAAGAAATAAGTTGGGAGACCAACCAGGAACTACTTCAACAAATTCACACCAATATAAAGGTCAGGTTGCATTGATAATGAACCTAAGCAGTGGTTCACAGGTTGGGTTCAGTTTTTTACATGATAGTTACCTGAACTCTAAAGGTTCATTTTCAACCAAGGGATTGGTTAGGTCAAACTAAGTTCTACTGAAGTTTATTCCACCAAAATTCCATTGAGAAAGAAATTGAACATGAGAAGAGATATTACAGGAAAGGAAAAACACCATGATCCAGTGAAAAACAAATGCACTAAGCAAGCAAAATCAATAGAAAGAAAAGAATAAGGCCATAAATTCGTGCCAAATGGATACTGATATCCAAGAAGAACTTCAGGAGACCTATAATACCGGCTCTGCAGAAGAAAAGACGAAAATGCACCTATAAGACCCTTCTGAGCACGATAATAATGAACAGTATGACAAGTGGTAGCTATGGATGGAAACCTGAATGTAGGAGTAGACAGTCCGATCTTCCATGCAAGCTGATCCAAAGTCAATTATTTTAATTTCTGCTGGCTTGACACTGTTATTATCAGGATAGAAATATCAAACTTCACTGAAAAAATAAGATATATTATAAGTTCCTAATCCAGACTAATTATGAAAAAGAAACCCACCTCGTGCACAGAAGAATATTTTCTGGCTTAAGATCACAATGTATTATTCCAGCATCTTTTAATAAAGCCAGTCCACGTAAAATCTATATAAAATCAAAAGATTAGGATGTAAGTCAAAAGACAATTGAAAAC
The DNA here is from genome assembly GCF_002303985.1 of Durio zibethinus. Next base: position 7,969,918 of record NW_019168004.1, read on the forward strand.
AGATGTCTACAGCTACTCCAATCATTATTCAACTCAAACCAAATTCAGCTATAAGCAAACTGCAAATACCTGTTTCGAGAACAGCTGGACAATGCTCAATGACAAACCCCTAAAATGATTTATCTTGATAAGCTCGTACCTAGATCAAGGGAAAAATGTCAATAACATGCTGCAAAAGAATTTATAAGGAATGCGCCGATATAAAGGTTAAAAGAAATTTACAAATGAAGAATCTTGTTTCATTGTAATACAATAAAATTACTTACAGATTTGTGTCAAGAAGTTCAAAACAAATGCACAAATGACGTTGATACACAAAGTAATCATAAATACGGACAATGTGATGCTTGTCTTCTGGATCATACTTTTTGTTTAACTGCAAAAGGCAAACAATGAAACAAAAACAATGATGTGTCACTACTGGTATTTCTAAATGAAGGATATATACAGCTGTAAGAAAACTTAATTACCGTTGTCAAAATAGAAACTTCAACCAGTGCCTGCTGATAGTAAGCAGGTTGGTTTTTAATTATCTTCACAGCAACAAAACTACTTGTTTCTGGAACCCAGCATTTAGCAACCTGCCCGAAAGTCCCATGACCAAGAACATCTTTGACAATATATCTACAGAAAATCATTGAAACATAAGTAAATGCTTCCTTCATTAAGCTTGATTTTAAATGATAATAGACCACCAGCAGTATTTTTTTTAACTTACTTTGACATATCCATGAACATACCAAATGCCTGAAACTTCATGAATAATATCTGCTCATTTTCTTTCTTTAGGTTTTTTTTTCCTTCTTTTTATATTTTTTTTTAATGGTCGGTTATCCTTTGTTTCTCATTATAGATAATATTTTTGAATTGCAATATCTAACAAGTTTGGTGCCTTATTAAGAGAAAAATAAAATTGATACCCCTGTAGCATAAGTAATATAGTATTGAACTATGCAAGCAAACAGCAACCATGTCCGCTCCGGATATGTATATAACATGAAATGTATTCATACTCAGAAAAGCTGTAAAATACAATTCGGTACATAGAAAAAAACCTTCAAAAAAGTTTTTGTTCTAAATCTACGCTAGTCACAACTAAAGCAAACTTGTTGGCAGCAAAACCCAACCAAACAAGCCAAAAAAAATTAACTAGTTCACATGTAGATGTACAGGCCACAATAGGTCACACAGTTTTGCTAAAATTTTCTCATGGTATTTTGACTCAACTACGACAATATCCAGCACATCAAAAAAGCAAGAGACACTAACCTAAAGTTAAAATTGGTTTCTTACATAATTAGTACGGTAACTGAATAATGGTTACAATTTTTCCCACAAGGAAACAACTTGCCAGACTAAGCCATGCCTGAAATAAGGTCAGGCTTGAGCTAGCATTTTACCTGTCAGTTATAGAGCCAATGCAGCCTCATCCTTACCCAGCCCCAACTCTTATCCCATTCTAAAAAACTCTACCTCAGTACCTGAAGCTGTTGAATACTAAACACAGACATTTTGCTGGGGTTGCAAAGAAAACAGAAACAAAAAAGTATTCTTTGTTGCTAGACGTAAGTAGCAACAGACCAGCTAAATAGATAGATTAAAATTTTAAAAATGAAACTCTTCAAGTAGGAGATGGATTAAGGGAGGAGCAACAGTTTGAATTTGTAAATTAATTAAAAAGAATGGTCAGTCAAGCTTGGCAAACCCAAAGATCCATATTTACACTGATGTACAACTAATTCTAACATGCCAAGATTCAAAGTTCACAAGCCAAAGACTAAGCAGGTGTTTGTCATGGTTTTGAGGAGCTAAAGGTCACATAAATGAGAAACAAATATGCACTTCAAAATGATCTGTATTTCTGACCCATCAAAGTCAAGACATAGTCCATTTTAGTCTAGCTATCAGCAAAAGCACAAATGAAATTTTTAGCAAAAGAAAAAGAACAACCGTCTTTATTCCACCATTAAGAAAATCTACAATCAAATGCGAGGTCAATTCACAAAGAAACTACAAGAAATGCTTCAAAAATTATAGTTCAACATCACGAGGAAAATCATAAAAAGTAGTAACAAACCTTCGCTGTGTTTCTAAATTGATCAAGACAAAGTTCACTGTTAGAATAAGATCTGAGTTCACATTGTCATAGCCATCATTGAGGACACCAACAGATGGGCTAGTCAAAAACCGCTTTGGGTTCAATTCTTCTGAATATTTAAATTGTGGGTTGCATATTTGGTACGTTTCAATTATTTCCTTTGTCAGTCTAGCCACCAACTGCACGGTTAAAGCTGCATGTCAGCACAAAGATTTGCCTGAAATGAATCTATGCACCCTGAAAGATTTCTCCTTTGCCATCTTTCTTTTTTTTTTTTGTTTTACTCTTTTACTTCTTGTTAGATGTAAAAGATATATAAAATCATATGAATAATCCAAGAAAGATCTATTTCGTATTTCATTTTCAGCAATATTCCAATATGTTTTTACAGTATAAATTCAGTGCTAATTATTTAGTGCTTAATCTTATAGTTTCTCAAACAGCATTCCATGTTCAGACATTAAAACATAAATGTCAATTCAAATGAGTTCTTGCAATAAGACATGAATAGAGCACATTTATACTCTAGGCAAAATAGAGGTATTTGACAATAGATCATTCAATGGCTAGAAGATCTATATTGGCAAGGGTAGTGTCAGGACAGAATTTAACAATTCAACATGTGAGTGAAAAACAAATAAGCGTCCATGCCCCATTGAGACTCATATTGTTCATGCCTTCATGGAGTCTCTTCTCCCTAGTTTAGCTTTCTTATAGACATCATAGATTTGTATGAATTGTATTGGCTAGTGGCTTGTCAGGGTAGATAGAACTTGGGATCAAAAATCAATTTGGTAATCTCACTTTGCTAGTATTAGTGTTGATACATTGCATTCTTCTATCTGTATCTAATTTGACCACCTACTTTGCTCAGGCATACAGACAAGGTGTGCATTATACTAACTGAAAAAAGTATAGCATTTCCTAGTCATGCTCACAGCTTTCTATGATATATTTGCAACAAGTGAAACATTAAGATTTACCCCCTGCAATGGAGATAGTAAGCGACTGTCTCTTCTGGCCTCTACATTGCTCATATGTTTACTTGGTTTATAGGTATGCTTTCCTTATGCCACATAAACAGAATCAATAATCAAACCACAACTAAAACCAGCTGAACACCTCTTAATCCACACCAATTCAAACTCAAAGCAAATCAAAAGCTCCTGAATTTTCTACACATTTCAATATGCCAACTACCCAGAAAACTTTTGAACTAAAAATGAACAGACAATTAGAAAAGAGAACTTACAGGCCTTCTGACAACAACACGTAGCTTTCTATCAACTTCATTTTTAGCTGAATAAGGCCCAAAAACCAGCTGCCTCGGCTGCCACCGCACAGCAGAACCTTCATCTGAGCCCAATTCTGAGGCCCCCTGGGGCTCTCCTTGATTACTAGGATCAACCTCATCCATAACTATCCTCCAAAAAAAGACTCAACCTTTTCTAACCCCAAAATTTACGATTATCCGCAATAGCTCCATTAAAACAGAAACCACTCAAAACATTATAAAAGCAAGAAAAACCCCAAGTTTGATCAGCAATTGAATTGCAATTTTGAAGTTAAGATTGAAACTTCAGTGATTTTTCAAGGAACCCACCAGCTGACTCCAATCCCATTCTTTATTTTTTTCATTTTTAATTCTCTTATTCACAGTCTAAAAAGAGAAGAATCAGAAAATTGGAAGTCCAGGTGGATCCACAGATGATTAAGAAAAACACAAATTTTAATTAAAAAAGATTGAATCTTTTCTATAGATTATAAATAAAAACCATACAATAAAAAAAAGACAAATTGGATTAAAAAAATTGACCCAAAACTTAGATTGGAAAGAAGAAACGCAACAAAGAAAGATCAAAAGATGAAGAAACGAGAGAGAAAGTGTTTTCTTTTAGAGATAGAAGGAGTTTTTGGTCTGAGGACAAGGGCACCGTGTTTCTTTCTTCCTCCAAATGGGATTTTTTTTCCTTTTTAGATTTGTTCTTTTTATACAGGACTGTGGGATTGAAACTCTGTACAGTGCATTTCCCTTTTTATTTTATTAAATAATTAATTTTATTTAATTTTGTAAATTTTCTTTAGATTTCATGCCTTTATTGGTATGTTACAAATTTATTTTTTTTTATTATTTGAAGTTTTTTAGTTTTGGAAAGTGGTAAATTGAAAACTTTTTAAAATAAAATTATGAGTTAATAATTGTAAATTTGAAGGGAAATGCTAAGGCCATTCACTTCATAAGAATTGACTGCCTTGTGGAATTCATTAAATTTTTTTTAGGCCTGAAAATTGAGCATGTAAAATATTTAATAATTGGGTAAAGAGTGAAAATGTTTTTGACATGATTTCGATCAGAAATATATAAAAAAATAATTTTATAATAGTGTTGCATGTACGGTTTTTAATTGGGTATCGAATTTAAATACATCAGTTTTTTTGCCAAAATCTATATATAGTTTGTTGACATAAGAACAAGAATTTAAAAGAAGCCCAAACAAAGAACACTTCCTACCGCCTAGGAAGCTTAAAAGTTAGAGGTCGTACAATTCCTAATCAATCATTCAACAAGCAACATCAATGCCTTTTAGGCTAAAGCTTATGTTACGTCCCGTGTGAGCATCGTTGAGGTCAAGAGGGAATTTTCCGCCTAAGGCCGCAGGGTTACTCGGCTTTAGACCAAAGCTGGTGACAATTGACACTTACAACACCCTGGAATCAGACTGCCATTTAGGATCGAAGAAAGGGCACTCAGCCACTGACTACCGAGCTTAATAACAGTGAAAATGAATCAATGTCAATCAATACCTCTAACACTTGATAAGCCTAGATTGACCATACAACTGCAATCAATATTAAGCTTTCCTGCAAGCGAGTGTAAGGATCTGATCTACCAAAACTTCTTCAAATAATTCCGTCTTTCTGGTAGAAATCTATTAGTACTGAGACTACATCCTACAGCCGGAGGAGTTATCAGATAGGCAAGTTGAGTCAAAATCCCAAATACAGCATGCTTTGTGAACAGAGACCAACTCGCCAGAGAATTCCAGAAAGTTGCTCCTATGTTATTAAACACAAAGAATCCATAGAAAAGAAGAATGAAAGAAATGACCCTCAGGCTACTCCTTATTATCTAATGACGCTACATTCCATGCCAATAAATGCAAACATACCTTCTAACGAGAATTCATGTGTGCTTCATTGGAGACTAATGTTTGGTCATTGGAAACTTTGCTTCACTTATATATCTAAAATAAATAGTAAACTATAACAGATTCCACATGATGGGATTACAGATATATAATGTGTATATACACAACATAAGCTGCCAGACTATACTACATGTAAAGCAACATACAAGGGCAACACTAGCTGAAAGATCTACAGAACACCACAAAAAGTGATATTGTTACAAGTTAGTACTGTCTTGGGTACATACAATAAATCAAACTAGCTTACAAGCCTCATAATATCATAATGGAAAGTCCATAAGAATTAGTAGCACTGGAAAACCATGTCAATATATTTTTACTGCTAGCAACCAAAAAAAAAAGTATATTTTTAGTGCTGAAAACTAATAATAACTTACATCTTCATGAACAAAAAGCATTTCACAATCAAGTTGCTTACTAAATGCAAGTTAAAGGCTGGTTGTCTTTGTCCCACCCATTGGCAGCAGGGGTCCAATAGAGGATGAATATTGTTGAAACTGAAATCACAAAACCATTTGGACCAATTTCAGTTCAAGAGTTTCAAAAATTCAAGCCTTCTTATATCAACTAAAACAAACTAATATTCAAATATACAGTGAACTCCGCATAAGACAACACAGATGAAGTTAGCTCAACAACAACAACAACAACAACAATAATAATAATAGTTTAAATTATACATATGCTTCTAGATGGCCAGATTTTGAAATCTCACATCCTCCATAACATTGAAAGAAAATTCATTTATTAACAATTCTTTTTTTTCTGATAAATTTATTTATTAATGGTTCTTTTATAACTAAATCAACCTTTTCTGATAATCCTAGTTTTACAAGATTTTATACAGGTTGAATGAACCAAAGAACAAATATTTAATTTTTATGATAAGCATACACAGAAAAACAGATTCAAGGTTAAAATAGCACTATAATACCTGTTTTACAATCTCTTCACATTTACTAATTAACTGCTGCACTTTAGCAGCTCCAGATTCTTTTACCATACTGGTCTTTAATGTTATGGAGTCCACCTGTTAAGTTTAAGAAATACAAAAGGGGAATTTAGAGGTTAAGCAACTTCAGGTAGAGAGTAGAGACAACTTGGCACCATATAGAATAAAAAGACATGAGGATTACCTCTGTCACCATATCTTCAACCTTCCTTTGCCTTGCTTCCAGCTGGTGCCGCTTAGATTCCACCTCCAACTTCACATCATTCAAATTTTTAGTAGATTCCTCAAACTTGAGATCTCTTTCTTTCTGTAACTGACTTTGGAGTTCTTCCAACTGTTCAACTGGTGAAAGAATAAAGCTAAAGTCTTAAGCACTTATGTAGTGGTTTATAAATGGACAATAACACGACATAGCTTGAACAAGAACCTGCCTTTTCCTTGCCGTTCAATCAGTTTAGCCTCAAGCGACTTGTCTAACACAGCATCATCACTTAACTTAGCTTTCAAACCCTTACATTCTTTTTCAACTGATTTTGCAGAATTCGCCTATTAAAATGAAAAATGTTAGAAACAAATGTGTTTTGCATAACGAGTAGTTCACACGCAAAGTAAATTGGTTAGCATTCAAAAATCAAAACCGTTCCTTCTAAGAGAAAAACTTAGTTATAACAACTGAAATATATTTGAAAATTCCAAATAGGTTTCTTTCCTTTTTTTTTTTTTTTGGAGAAAGGGGGAAGGAGATTTTGTTCCACAATTGACAAGCCACAATAGACATAAAAGCAGAGCAGAAAAGACATTGCCACTCAATTTCAGAGCAAAAGCACAAAAGGGAAGTGGCAAACTATCTGTGTACCTGTTCATGTATAGCTTGCATCAAGGCAAAGTGCTTTGACATTTTCTTAAGAGTCTGTAACAACACTCAAGGATATCAAAAATTAGTTTTCCTTCTTTTCACCCAAATGAAATTCCTCATGTATGCATGTTGACTAGATGCATATGCATTTTAATACTTTTCCAGATATTTAGCTTTCTGAATAAACCGGTATAGTTGGCTCTTGTGATTTATAATTAACTAGCAATATTTCTTTCTGCTATTTGAGCTATGTTTGTCATCTTTGTTTAATAAACAAAAGTGTACTATGTCTTTATTCTCATCATGCAACCCAGTTGCTAATGATATGTGAGAGGAAAAAAGGTGCTTGCTTTGATTGCTAACAAATACACAAAATTCAGATTTAACAGTATGAAAGAATATATAAACAAGCTTTCTAAGGGAAAATCTAAGGGTTTGACGGCCTAATGATAGATCAATCTGTTCATAACTCAAGTCTATGCATGCAAACATCCATACATCTCTGCTCATATTGTATCTGCAATTTTAAATCTGGGATCACTAAGTTCCACCAATTGAAGAACAATAGGCTAAATAAAACTGGTTCCTAAGGCCTAAGTCCCAACAGCATCCAATCTTATTGGAGCAATACATGATTCTAGATTTTTCCAACAATACAGGACACAAAAGCCAAAAAATGAAGCAAGAAGTTCGGCAACAGCATATTATTGAGCACTTCAAGGACGAAGATATGAACAGCAGGGATCTTGGACAAAAGATGAGGTATGCAATTGTTAAACTTCCACATGAAACAGATAAATGAGCATTCTACTACTATTAAGGTTATGAAATTAAGAACCTTTTAGTGATACATTTCTATATCATATGTTGGAATGCATTTAAACAATTATGATCAAGCATATTAAACTCTCATAGCAAGAATGACAATAAGAGTCTAACAGTTTGACACCTGCTATCGCAGTTTATGACAAGAAGCATACCTTGCTATAGACCTCAACAATGGCAGTCTTCTCCTGAAAAGACTGCATAGCCAACCTTTCAGCATTCTTTGCCTCATCTCGAGCTAATTTCTTCTCCTCTAAAGCTCTCTTTCGGGAAAAAAATGTAATGAATGGAACATAGAGATTAATGTTTTAGTGCAAAAAAGGAAAGTCATACCATCCAAGAGGAGTGAATAACAAATGTAACTGTAATGTACATTAAATACTCTAATCAACATGGCAAGTTAAAGAGAAAAGTGACTTGGCACTATATTTACTTTGTCATAGAAAACTATGGAACAAAGAAAACAACTTTAAATACCGAGTGATGATCGTGGCACATGCCATATACCTGTATGCCTAAAAACAAAGTTAAATGAAAACTGAATTTTCGCATACTAGATAAAATGTACAAGTATAGACACTTCCACTTGAAAGGATGCAATCAGAAACAAAAAGTGCCAAATCTGACATGCAAGTATTCCATGGTTCTAACAAAGATGAAAATAAAGATTAAATAAAAAGTATGAGGAACGAAAGTAATCACAAATAACAGGGCTTGAGAAAATCACCTACAACCCAAAAAGGAAAAGAAACTCATCTAAAATTTTAGAATTGCATGTAATGTTTGATGCCAACAATGATACAGTAATGCAAAGGTGACTTCAGGTTTAAAAATTAAAAGGCAGGAATTTGATAGCAAACAAATAAATCAGGGTATACATGCATACATATGCTAACAGAATAATTAAATTTTCAGTGGAACAAGATTCTATTTTATGCTCTTCTATTCAAGTTAGATGCCCTAGTCAAGCATGTCAAATACCATTTTAGTCACAACAACGAGGACAGCTGCATCTAATGCGTGTCAGTTTAAGCTAGCTGTCTTAGACAATGCATACCAATTTAGATCCATGGACTTAATTACAGGATCACAGGCCAAACAAATTCACATTCACCTCCCCAATTAGAGGATACTATCTTGAATAGCAATGCAGTCTTTCAATCTCAACAATTTATGAATGTTTACTTTAGTGAGAGGCTAAATAGGAATATTTGAGAAGCATCAGGAAAACAAGCAATAAGAATAGTTATTTATCAATTAAATAACTTTTCTCCATCATTAGTCGGTGAGAAGATGTTTTGGAAACTCATACACCAGCTTACTCTGGTTTTAAACATAATCACTAAAAGTAGTTAATTAGGGTAGGATTTAAACATAATGGTTTCACATACGATTAAAGAACTTGTAAATTATGGAAGAAAAAATGTTTTCTACAATTAACTTTTCTTGCACCTGTTTTAACCTTGTTATTTGATGTCAAATCTGTAAATTAAAAATTAATTGTATGGTTTTAAAAGACCACCCAAGTGAATGACATAAAACTAGTTCCACTGTAGAAATCAATAACTAGTTGGAATTTCCCAAATCCCAAGATAAAAAGAGTAATTACATAATATCACCTGCACAAAAATAAATAACTAAATCATATCTTATCTAATCTAATATACATACATAAAAACATAAACCGCAAATAACTAAACTCTCCATTCTTACTTACAAGCATTCCAATACTAGAAAAGTATCATTGGCCTATATGCTTGGTTTATCAGAATCACTAACAATAATGCTTTACATATATTAGCCCTAATCACCTAAGTGAAACTTATTAAGAAGGAATGTGCACCTGTAGTTTATCTGGTGACTGAACTATTTTTGAACGTAGATTTGCATTTTCTTGGACACTTTGTACCAGTTCAAACTCAGCCTTAGAAATCTGTAAAGAGAGGGCATGTCAACACAAACAGCAATAATAAATAGTGCTAATGCTTAAAGAGGGGAAAATATAATGCACATATAAAAGCAAAAATCATGGTGAACCTAAAAGTTTAAACATTTTTTGGAAAAACAAAATCGACATTAGGATCAAATGGTGGTCTAACCAGAAAAGAGAGAAGATCCTCTACACAAATAAAGATCACAGAGTATGCATCTCAGCATTTTGAAAGGAACTAGATCAAACACTACTATGAAAAATCCTTTAGGTTCAAAGACATGGGGCACTAGGTGAAAATATATAGACAACAACCAGCATAAAATTCTTTAGTTAATCACAATTTATAGACACATCTAAATTTAAGCACATTCTATGGTTGAATCTTTGAGTATAAATATTTTCCCCAATGACAAAAACTAGCAAAAACTTTAATTTGAAAAACATATATATGTTAACTCTCCTCACAAAATTGAGCACTTGCCCCTATGTCTACATCAGTGAAATAAAGCTTTTGTAAAGAGCCACTGATAACATTCAAACCTTCTCATCCATTTGGCCTGTCTTCTCCTTCAAATTCCGAAAAGAAGTTCTCAATGACATCTGATTACTGTTGAGGCCAGCAATCATCTCACGCAATTCTTTAACTTTTGAGTCTACCTCTTGAACAAGGGGTAACTCCCTTTCTCTTGCTTCACTATAACCTGCAATCTCTGCATTCAACTGCATGGCAGAGATATGGTGAAAATTGATCTTTATGCTAAAGCATCACAAGTATTTCTTCATATACCTGAGAAATCTTAGCCTCCCACTCCTTATGCTGCTCATCTAGAAGGGCTAGTTCCTCTACAATCGGTCTCAGAAGATTCATTTTTGTTTCTCTGAGATGGAAATCAACAAATAGAATACCTTAATGCTTAAAAGGCTGGAAAATATTGGAAAACTGATTAACTGAAATTTACTGTGCCAAAATGTTAGTTGAGAACCAGAGTTTCTCATAAAAGGCAATCAGAGAAAAGGACTAATCTAAAAGAAATGGGATTAAAAAATATATACCAAGAAAAACTGTTATATTGGTCACTAGATGCACTGCCACTAGCCCATATCTAAATCCACTCCAATGGTTGTCATGTAGGCTCTCAACTTAACCAAATCACAGCTTTCATACCAAAGAGCATTAGTGTTAAAGAATCTAAACAAGGGAAAGGCTTTTATATGGGTCATCAGGGAACATTGTCCATAACTTTTCTCTCTTAATTGCAGCTTGTTATTTGTTTGATAACCACCAAAAAGTTCTGCTCTAACCCATAAAGACCATAAAGCAAAACCAAGTCAGACTGTAAGGAGGCAAGGTGTGGACAACATGGCTTCTGAATCCCATCTGTCATCTCTCAACCGTTAATGTATGGTTTAAAAACCAAGCAATCTAAATTACAACTTAAAATATCATGCCTGACATCGTTAATCGTCATATAACAGAATGCTATATCAATAATCCCAACAAATCCCAACTCAACACATCATTTAAACTTTGCCATGCCATTTACAAGGATCCACTATTTAGTTTAAAATTATGAACCTGGTTATGCTTTATGCTGACATTGCAAATTTAAATAAACATGTCACATCTTGATAAGTCGAACCTACAACTAACCTATGTAATAATTTTTTGTTTCTAAACCTAACCATTAAATGGCATAACAATTTAATCCCACATTTTCCAATTTTTACGCAAGGAAATTCAAGTAAAACAAAATAAAAACATTTTAAAGTGAGAAAATACGTACTTATAAAGACAAAAATTGATGATTCCGCTGAGGAAATGCTCCGTCCGACCAGCATCAGGTTTAACCAAATCCCTAAGGTTAAATTGCATTGGACAATTAAGAGAAGCCATCACCTCCCTTAACCTGCAATACAAATTCATAACCTGGAATGACCCAATTAGAAGATCCGGGTTCTCAATTTGCTCTAATGCTGAAAACTCAACTTGCCCTTGGTCTTCCCTGCAGAAAAATATAATATGATTAATATATAATTATTATTTAAAAAAAGGAGAGGACATTGCTTTTATGGGGAAATGAGCAGACTCGTGGAGAGCATCGAGGTAGATAAGGAGGCGGGTGTAGAGATTGGAGACGAAATTGGGTTTCATATTCTTGAAATCGTTGTCGGTGACGGTGGCGATTTGTGACTCCGCCAGGATTGATATTATGTCGCCACGGGAGAGTATGGGGTAATCGAATGACGACATTGTTTTGTCTGCGAATTCGAGTGGTTGGTGGCCGAGAAAGTGAGGAAAAAATTATAAAATTAGAAGTGGAAAACTGAAAAGGGAAATTAATTGGCTAAAAAAGAAAAAGGAAAGATAGGATAGTGAATATCTTTCCCGCCCAAGATAAATTTAAGCTTATAAAGGACTTCTTTTTCGGTGCGCAAGAAAGGAAAATTTTTTAATCTCGGCCAGAAGCTATAGTAAAATAAACTAGGGAATTCACATGCAGATTTATTCAGTTATTTATGGACCGACCAACAAGTCAGGTTCATGGGCTTAGTCCAATTCAAATCGAATTTTGAGTAAAACTTTTAAGTTCAGGCTTTAGGCTTGATTTAATTCACGATATTATCTTATTAAATTTATGATTGATTCGAATAATATTTAGAGAGTATTTGATTCACGAAATTTTAAATTTAAAAAAAGAATTTTGATTTTCAAAAAAGTGTGGATTCTTGATAAGAGATGATTTTTCATAGCATGTAACTGTTAGATTCCTATATTTGATTGAAAGGAAAGTTTGATTATTTAATTAAATATTTTTATTATAATATTTTTCAATACATAATAAACATAACATAAACATAACGTATTTGTCAAAAAAAAATAATTCACAACTAATGCACTTCAAATCCTAGAAATACAATATTCAAGTAGCCAATTATTAATAAAAAAGAATAATCAATTTTTGCGTTTTGTTCATACATGAAATGTAGGAAATAATTCACAATTATTGCATTTCAAAACCTAGAAAAATAGTATTCAAGTGAAAAATAAAAAATATATATATCAAAATTTAATATTACATTTAGCTTCTAGGATACGCAATAAATAATTCACAATTACTACGTTTCAAAGATTCAAAATGTAGTACATTTTAAGTGAAAAATTTAAAAAAAAATTACTTACTCAAATATTACATTTAGCTTCAAAAAAATGCAGTAAATAATCACAATTATTGTGTTTTAAAGCCTCCAAATGCAATAATCGAGTGGGAAAAAAAAAGTACTCAAATATTATAATTAACTTCAAAGAAACATAATATTTGTACTTTATTTATAATCTTTAATAGAGACCTAAAATCGATTTTATGCTCCATAGGATAAACCTTAAACTCCAAAACCCTTGGTCGAAGAATTTCTTTTCGCTTTGTAACCATTGTCCCTACCGTCACCACCGTTATTCCCTTCACCATCAATTGAAGCCACCAATTAGATTATTACTAAAACCAATTTTTTAAATAATATTCTTGCAATATTATTTTGATATTTAAGATTTGGGTATTATGTTTTTTTAATTATTTTGATTGCTATGATTGACATGGCTAGTTTTAGATAAGAAGGTGGCTGAGATGCATTCAATTTTTTACCTTCAAACTCAAATTTATTATTTCCATCCATTAAAGAGGCTTCGTTATTTTACAAGACATTAAGAGTTGGCTAAATGCATTCTAATTCTAACATTCACACATAACATTATTGTTTCCAGCCATCGTAGATGCTTCATTTTCTCGTGAATTCACATTAACAATTGGTTGAGAATTAAAATTTGATTTCTGATCTTCAAACATAATGTTATTATTTACAACCATCATAGATCTTTCATTTTTCTGCGAATTCACATTAATAGTTGGCTGAGAATTAGCATTTGACTTTTTATCTTTAAACATAATATTATTGTTTCCAACCATCCTAGATGTTATATTTTCCTGTTAATTGACATTAACAATTGGTTGAGAATTAAAATTCAATTTTTGATCTTCAAACATAATATTATTGTTTCTAGACATCCTAAATACTCTATTTTCTTGTGAATTCACATTAACAATTGGTTGAGAATTAGCATTTGATTACTATTGGTTCCAACCATTGAAAATGCATCATTATTCTGTGCTATAACAATTGTAGGTTGAGTTTCATTATTATTACTCTCTTCTTCATCCTATCTATTCTTTTACTTTTTCATGTATATCTTGCACAAAATTCAATCATCCAACTACAACATAAAATTACATTACTTTAGAAAATATATGTATTTTATGCTAATCTAATTCTATATTTAAATTTGTATAGATTAGTTGATATTATAACTTCTAAAAAACACATATCTACCTTTACCGAACATAAAGAAAAATATTTAGTTAACACATATTCAAAAAAAAAAAAGGGGGACATGATAAGTTACTTGAAGTAATTGGGAAAAAAATACATATTGTGTTCAATGCGGATGGACAGTTTATGTTAAGTGGTGCATTAAAAATGGCTAGCTATATTGGATGTCTCATCTGACAAATAATATCTATTAACTACAACAGTTAAAGAAATGTTCTAAATTCAAATGACCATGTATGAGATATGATTGTGGTAAGTTATAATAATCAAATTGAAACTTATTAATCATTTATGTTTATTGTTTATGGAATGTAATTATGCTTAGTTGCTCACATCCTTTAATTTAATCTGTCATAGGAATGCTTTAACATCCCAGTTGAGTACAAGAAGGTTGTGTTGCAATTTATTAGGCTAAAATATAGAGACTTTAAAAATATATTGACAATAAAATATATTTTATCTTATGCTGACAATGCTGAACTGTTTGCTCATCTCTCAACCACATATTCAAATGTTATTAGTGATACAAAGTGAACAAAGTTTGTTTCAACTCGTCTATCATATAAATTTAGCGTATGCATAGCAATCTTCTTTTGTTTTTATAATACATTGTTGAAAATTATATGTTTATTCATTTGTTATTGATTTTATTTTTTGCAAAAAATAAAAGAAGCCTATAAAAAAATACAGGCAAAAAAAGTGTATAACCATTGAGCATTGCAAAAAGGTATGCAAATATCAAGCATGAACTTGTACGTATTTTAACTAGTTATTATACATATGTTTTAGGAAATTCATTTACAATGAAGTAGCCAACTTATATTTTTATATGATTTTAAGAAACATTCATCTCAAGCAATGAAATATCAAGATGGGATGTTTGAAAAAAGCACATATGTCAAAATCTAAAAAACTATAAGAATGAAGCAACTAAATAAATGGCTAAAAAGATTGTAAGTTCATATTATATTTATATCTCATTTGCTACTTCGCCATTTATGCATGTTAATATATTGTGTTTATTTATGTTTGCATATTGTGTTTTAGGACAAAATTGCAATGAGATTCAGATCTGATGAAATTCTAACCAGTGATGGTAAAGATGTGATGACCTTAGCTTTCTATTCAAAAGACATATATGATCGTGTTATAGGGGTTAGGAGCTTTGTTTCTCTAGCATCGTATTTCAAAACTCAACCTAAACCCTCGCACTTTTAAAATTACTAAATATATAGCTATAGCTAAGCGGTAATACTAACGAATTACTGAATTTGAAGCACAATTGGCAACAATGCAAACTAACACGATGGATAAGTCATTTACTGGCAATGTCATAAATGAATTCATGGATGAAGCTTTTGACCAATCTTCATCTCCAATAATACACATTCTAAACTTTTATCATTCAATTATTTAAGTTTTATAATTTAATTTTATATGCAAATATTTGATTTTTGAATGTAATAGGTTTTTTAGCCTCAAATAATCCTAAATCCACTGGCGAAATCTAGTATGCCTATGTTATCCAATTATACGCGTCAACATTTACTAAAAGGATCGATCATTAATATCAATCTCGATGATAGACTAGTTGATTATCTCTCGACATCGTGGATTAGGCAATAAGAGATTCTTAAATTTTGTGAAATGAATAAGATATTAGTTACTAAAATAGTGACGTACATAAGGCTAACTTATTCATTCATTTAAATATATAATGAATGTATTTTCATGTCTTGTGTATGATGGTATGATAATAGATCTTTTTTTTTTGTCATGTAGCCTCTTTTACATAGGTTGAATGAGAGACAAATGACTGATATCTACAGATTCGTTGACCCAAATCATATCAGTTATGGTGTTGGCTTTGTCTATGCTTATGCAAATGCTTTGACATCTATAATGAAAAAAGAGTCCTAATACTTTCTAGCACCTTATAATCTTACGTATGTATTCATTGTTTACTTTGCTAGTTACTTGACTATATTTGATAGTTAAATTTTTTTAATTATTAAGCATCATATTCTAAAATTGGAGATATGATTGTGATTTGCAAGGGTCATTGGCAATTAGTTATCATTGAGTATGCACATTTACAATTTACTTTTTCAACTTAGGAAAAGAAAGATTGAAGCTTAAACCTGAGCTTGTCAATAAAATAAAGAGATATTCATCTTTGTTATGTGAACTATTTTTTGTTATGTTTATGGTTTATTTATGAATGTAATTTATGTTTACAAGTTCTTTTATGTTGTTTCAATAGATTGTCGATCCATGATAAAAATAAAAGATTAAATTAGAGTACATTTTCGATAAGTGTCAAATATAGTAGTTTCTTTATTTGTTTAAAAAGCATTTTGATTACTCAACAATTTTTAACAAGTTCCTCATCAACCAGGAACGACAGAATATAAATATTATGTCTTTTTATTTCTTTGAAGATATCGATTTATTAATGATTTTGTAAGAACACTAGATAAAGTTAGCATAAATTTAAACTATGGATACCTGTTTTTATTTATTGTAATTATGAAATGCAAATTTAATGACATTCATTCATTATTTTTTTTTTTTCATAATGGGCTCAAAAAGGAACAATTCATGTAAGAGAAAATTGATGAAATTTGTCATGAATGGTGAATCTAGGTATCTATATCTGTAAAGTGAAGACTGATGACACCGAGTTATTTTCATATTTTTCTTTATATAAATTTATAAATTTAATTATAAAACTCCAATTCATTGTACTATATATAATTTCATATTTTTTCAATAATAAAATTCAATACATGTTTAATTTATACAAACAGTGCATTGTATCATATATACAAGTCAAAATTGTATCATTTACACAAGTCCAAATTTGTTCAATTTATACGAATCGATAATTTTGCAAAAAAATTTTATAACTTGACAATAAAAAAATAAAATATAAAATGCCAATGTAACTTAACAATTTAACATAATGCCAATGTAATTATAATTATAAACAGATATGATCCATTACAATATATAATTATAATATTAAAGCTGTCTACCATATTGAAAATATGTCTCAACAATACAAAACATTATGATTGTTGTCAAGAATACAAATCATCTACATGTGTCTTGAAAAAAGAAAGCCAAATGATGATCGATAGGCATTACATTCATGTAATTGTTTTCTTAAGTAATCATTTTTAAATTCACGAGGCAGTGTAAAAAAAAAAAAATCAAGTTTGTATCCTTCAACATATACTCACCAATAGAAATCATTTCATCTTAGGAGAAATCATATAGTTTCATTATTTCATTGAAAAGCAACATTCACCTATCATTGCTCTTGGCTTTATTCCTGAAAAAAGATGAAATGCTATTGATTTTGCTTTATGCCTTACAATATGCAACATCAATATTGCTTATTTGCTTAACCAAATTAGCTAATCCATCGTCATTTCTAAAACACTTCTTGCTTGATAGTATTTTAGTTATGGTCAAAGTTGCCACATAACCTAAACCTTCAACTTCTTCATCCTCTAATCTCTTCTCTTAATTATTAGTGTCGAACTTATTCTCACAAAAGCCAAAGTTAGCATTCTCATTTCTTACAAAAAATGATTCAACTACATCAATTGCTATTTTAGCTATTTCACTAGTTACTTGTTCGATCCAAATGTTGTCACAAAGTCATTAAAGTGAGAGAAATGTTTATTTCTTAATCCTTTAACTTAAGGATGAGTCTATACAAAGGTTAAAATAAATACGTATCAAATATTTTGATAAGAAATCAACAATCAAAGTAACTTTTAAGTTCATGTTAAACAACTCAACTAAACTCACTTATAAAAAACCAACCTTCTGAGCAGTGATACATTTGTCATGATCATTCTAGTCAAAACTACTTACATGTTTAATCATATCACAAATAGCATGATATTGTCTCTTAAGTAGGTTTACCTTGAACTTGATATGGGTCAGCTTTAAGCAGGGCATATGAGATTCTTAACTCAAACATCATTTTAAATGTCTTAGATAATCAACTCTAAACGTTCCATTATCAATTCTTCATTTAGATTATTTGCCAATGTATATAGGCATTGAATAAGTATTACATCCTCATCCTTTGTCCACGTATGATTACCTACTTATGAGTTTTTTTTCTTCTTCTTGATGTATTTTTTATGTTAGCATTAGATAAAGATATTTTAATATTTAATCATATAGTTAAATATCATGTAACAAAATGCATATAAAATAAAAAAAACAAATGAAGATGAACATGTGATTAGTGTAGGAAGTAAGCCAATAGACATGGAAACAAAATAAATATTATTGCAAACAATGCTAAAATACATCGTACACTTATAAAATATATATATATATGAAACAAATATAGAAAATAAATTTTACACTCAACCATATCGTACAAACATCAATGAAACCAATAAAAAAAAGAAAAAAAAAACCAATGTCCTTAACCATGGATAGCAACTAATTCATGAACATATCTTGTGTCATTGCTTCTAAGCTTAGTTCAAGCAATATGCATAATCAAATCTTAATGCTCAATTACATCCAGTTGCCTATTACTCACTTTAACAATATCACTTTTAATAGGGTCAATTACCATCTTAAACCTATTAAAATTATAGAGGCCAACAAGCAGAAATGATTTTACATTATGTTTTTATTGGATAAATTGAATTCTCCATTAAAATTGTTCATCTAACTTTCAATATACAAAACATCTCTTGATATAGTTTCTTGCTTAAGAGTGTTTCATATTGAAGTATTCCTAAGGTATTGTTAATTAATGTCCTGACCTTCAATCATTTAAGTGGTATCTTTGACCTCTATAAGGTGCTAAAAACTTTTTTTATTTGTGTGTCTAGCATCACACAAATAGTAAAAATCTATTCTAGTGTCACAACATTAATACATATAAAAAATGTGTTTCATATAAAACTAAAACCAAAATATTAAACTAATACCTTGTGAGATCCTTAAACCATTTCTATGTGTAATGACATTCATGAGCATTCTGTCATTTGTTGCAAAACTTTTTCATCCTGGTGAATGTATATAAATTGCATGTTTGGTGTGCAAACATCAAGAACATTGGTAGCAATTTCATTTTTTTCAATCTTGTATCTCGGCCTATCAACTGAGTCTATATTCATTTTTATGTATATTCCATATAACACATCCAATGAATCCTTGAACAATTTTCATCTATTATTTGTTGAATTTTTCAATATTGGTTTTAATTTTTTAACAAAACCAATATTTGCAACAAAATAAAATCATTTCTATGTATAATGACATTCATGAGCATTCTGCCATTTGCTGCAAAACTTTTCCATCCTGGTGAATGTATATAAATTGCATGTTTGGTGTGCAAACATCAAGAATATTGATAGTAATTTCATTTTTTTCAATCTTGTATCTAGGTTTGTCAACTGAGTCTATATTCATTTTTATGTATATTCCATATAACACATCCAAAGAATCCTTGAACCATTTTTATCTATTATCTGTTGAATTTTTTAATATTGGTTTTAGTTTTTTTTTTAAATAACAAGAATGCAGTCTCTAAATAGAATTCAACACATCATGAAATTACTTACTAATTGTTTTTTCAAATATGGCTATTTGATGCTTCATAACCATATTTTTTGTATAAAGGCAATAATGTGAAAAAACTAATAATCAAATTTTCTATTAGCATATGTCTAGATACCTTTAATCTCAATTGTGTTTGAAGCAATTAACATAATTTTACAAAAAGTCTCCTATTAATTTTACAATACACTATACCTATTACTTTCAAAAATCATTTTTCTAAATTCAACTCCCTAATCTGAAGCCTATTATAAGTGTTATTAGCATGAGATAGTTTGTCTTTTTTTAAGTTTTATTGCGCCAACTAATGTCACAGTAACAATTGAAACATAGTCTCCATCTGATTCAATTGTAAAATATGTACTGTTACCAATTGTATTTTCTTTCTTATCGATAAATAAGTCATAATTGTTTAGAAGAAAGATTTTTGTTAATATTAAAAACATGTGTTGAAAGCAAATATGTGCATTTGATAGATGGAATCTAAGATACATCTAACAAAAAACAAAAACCAACAACCAAACATTTGTGGATCAAAAACAAAAATCAAAATCAAGAACACATATGATAGATTAACTTTTCAATCAAGATTTAAATAAGATTTAAACAAATAAAATAAAAAGACATTTGAATCAAATAAATAATACAAAATAAATCATAATTTAACATATAATAGACTCACAATTTATTGATAAATAAGAAGATAAAATAACAACATGAATATGAAATCACGAAAGTTGAAGCTTATGTTGATTGAAATAGAAAAGGCTTTGCTTAGAGCTCTTTGATGTTGTCTAAAAAAAAAATGATCTTTGTCATTTAAAAAGTTATTTAACAAATACAACATTTCTTATGCTAGAAATACCATTGTTGTAGATTCAAATATTGTGTTTCTGACCAATGAAATACCTTATTTGTTATTTAAAAAATGAGCTTTTATTTTATTAATAAGACCAACATTTTTTATGTCAAAAATGTAGTATTAACCCAAAAATGACAAAACACAATTACTGCATTTCACAACCTCGAAACACAATATTTGAGTGAAAAATTAAAAAAAAAGTACTCAAATACTACATTTCTATTCAAATAAACACAATAAATAATCATAATTACTACATTTTAAAACCTCTAAATACAGTATTCGAGTAGAAAAATATAAAAAAAAAATACTCAAATAATGCGTTTTGTTCATAAAAAACATTGTTGTTATATTAAAAAAATTTCAAAAAAATGTTATCCACAATTACTGCATTTGATTCCTTATAAATGTCGTATTTGACATTGAAAAAAAAAGTACTCAAATACTACATTAGTGCTTCCTGCTAACACAATATTTGTGCTATTTGTTTTTTATACTACATTTGTAAATAAAAAAGCAATATTTGAAAAAAAAAGTACTAAAATACTACATTAATGCTTCCTACTAACACAATATTTGTGCTATTTGTTTTTAATACTACATTTGTAAATAAAAAACCAAAATTAAGCTTCTTTCCTTATGTTGATTTTCAAAAGAATAAAATAGAACGAAAATATTTTTTATTAAGGTCAAATATGAGACAAAAATAACTTTCTTTTTTAAATATTAAAAAACCCTAAAGAGATGTGAGTTTCTAATTTTGAGACTTTTGGGTACATATCACGCTAAGAATCAAATACCCATGAACTAAACATGGGAATCACATTCTTACAAGCTAGATTTCGAGCGAAAATTTCATATTCCCTCGAATCAAACACCTTTTTAAAGATTATGACGATTACTAATGATATTATGCAAGGGTGATAGTAGTTTGAATCAAATTAGATTTAGTTCTTTTTTGAATAATGTATAGTATTATGATTTTTTCAAATCCAATTCGAATCTGAATCAACCTTCTCTTGAAACCAATATAATTTGAACTGAATTCTACCTGTTTAGTTAAGTTCGGTTCATTAGTTTTTAAATTTTATTTTTTTTATTTTAATAGGATTTTTAATATATTTAAATAGATTTTTATATAAAATAATTATTTTTATTTATAAAAATTTACAATTTATATAAAAACTAATAAAAATATATAATTTGGTTCGATTTGTTTTTTTTTTATTTTTCACATTTCGAATCAAAATTTGATTCAAACTTAATATATACATTTAATATCCAAACTTGATCTGAACTAAATAAAAAAAATCGATTTGAACTGAATTGAACACTATAATTTTGAATCAGTTTTTGGTTTTTTCAATTTTTTTCTCACCCTTAATATTATGTACTTTTTGATGTTAACATATTTTATTATTTAAAAAGAATTACACTTACTTTTTTTTTGTACAAATAGTTATAGAATTTAGAATGATCTTTTATTATCATCCTCTCATTACAAAAGGTTTTTGTTTTCTTCAAAACATAATAATTAAAATTAATTTTAGTTGGTTTATCCAATCATTTTATCTATGGCCAATAATTATGATAATTTTAGTGATGATCTTACATGTATTTAATGTCTATTTCATTGGTAGTTTTAAAGACCTCATATTTATTAAAAAAATGATTTTTTTATTTAATTTTAATTCTCTAAATTATTTTACAAATTACTAATTGTCATGAGATTTAGATATTTGACTCCAAAATAAGTCTATATTCGTCTAGCTTACAAAGTTTAATTCAAATATTCTCTTTCTTAAATAGAATCGTGATAAAAAAAATGCAACATAACGATTTAAAGTTATATTTGTTGCATAAAATGATGAATAGGATAATAATCATCTTATATTATGTTTGATTTATATCTACAAAAAGAATAGGATTACAAAAAGGATTATTATCCTCTTACTATATGATTATTCAATCATCTCAAAGTGGAAATGACTATTTTAAATCTATGAGATTGAACTTACATGTCTTATTATACTCTTAAAAAATACATCAATAATTTGTATTGTATAAATTTTGAGGAAAGATAATCTTGATCAATAAATAAATTATCTTATCATAATCTTTACACACATGCATCAAGTATAAGATATGATGACATTATTTAATATAATCTTATTCATAATATCATCTTATCTTGTCCTATCATAATTTTATATACCAAACATGACCTTGCATATGATGATGGATAGGATAAAATAATAATCATCTTATATTATATTTTGTATATAAAAAAATAGATAGAATTACTAGGAGAATTAATTATCCTCTTGGTATAAAATTATTCAATCCTTCCAAAGTGAAAATGATTAATTTTAATTCATAGGTTGAATTTACATGTCTTATTATACCCTTAAAAATTATATCAATAATTTAAATTGTATAAATTTTGAAGAAGGATAATTTTGACTAATAAATAAATTATCCTATCATAATCCTTACACATATCAAACACAAAATAAGATGACATTATTTAATTTAATCATATTCATAATATCAAATAAATTATCCTATCACAATCCTTACACATATCAAACACAAAATAGGATGACATTATTTAATTTAATCATATTCATAATATCATCTTATCTTATCCTGTCATAATATTATGTACCAAATACATTTTAATGTTATGTTTGATGCATAGGATGATAGATAAGATAGGATGATAATCATCCTATATTATGTTTGGCTTGTATCTAAAGAAAATGATATGATTGTAAAGAGGATTAATCTTTTTTTGGCATAAAATGAATCAATTCTCTTAAAGTGAATATAATTATTTTTAATCCATGGGATTAAACATACATGTCCTATTATACCATTAAATTTTACATTAATAATTTAAATTGTATACACTTTGAGGAAGAATAATTTTATCCATAAATAACTTATTCTATCATAATCCTTATATATATCAAATACAAAATAGTATAATATTATTTAATCTAATACTAATTATAATATCATCTTATTCTATCATATCCTATCATAATTATATGCACCAAATACACCTTAAAGTTATATTTGATGCATAGGATGATGGATGGGATAAGATGATAATCATGTTATACTATGTTTGGTTTGTATCTAAAAAAAGGAATTGTAAGGAGATTAGTCATCCTCTTGACATAAAATGATTCAATCCTCACAAAGTGGTAAGGATTATTTTTAATTCTTGAAATTAAACTTATATATCTTACTATACTTTTAAAAATTACAATAATGATTTAAATTATATAAACTTTAAGCATAATTTTGACCAATAAAAAAATTATCTTATCAAAATCCTTACATACATCAAATACAAGATAGTATGATATTATTTAATCTAATATTAATTATAATATCATCTTATCCTATCCTATTATAATTTTATACACCAAACATAATAAATACTATAAGAAATATGTGACATAGAAAAAATTAAATGAAAAATTAATAAATTATAAAAACTAATTTTCATAGTTATTTTATAGATTATGGTGAAAGTGAAAAAAAATATTATGCAACTTGAAAGCTAATAGAGCAATTGATTGGATTGCCAACTGTTTAAGATGAGGATGTAGCCATAAGGATAGGTCTCCTTTACCGATTCCTTTTCCCATTCCTTTTGGTGTTAATTTTGAAAAGTGATTGGCTCCAACCCCTTGGGTACTTTTTTTTTTCTCATAGTCACGAGTTAATATTGGCTTCGCTATATGACACTATTTTTCGATAAAAAATAAATTATGCAAAATTATCTTATTTAAAGATCAAAATATATCATAAGTTTTAATAAAAATTTCTATTAAATTTTCAGATCGTTTAAAAAAAAAAAACAATGCTATTGATAGTGGCATGACACCTATTTAATATATATAATTTAATGTATATTATATTACAAAATACATGGAGACCAAAGTTGCTATATAGAGACTTACATGAATAACTTATATTTTTAAAATATTAGATAATAATTTTATTTAAATTTTTAAACAAATAATCCTATTAAATGATTATTTAATTTTAAAAAATATTTTGAAAGTTTCAAAAATTAGATTTATTCTAATATTTTAAGAGTTTTATTTTAATTTAATTCGATAAAATTTATCCCAAACTCACTTTTTTAGAATATATTTAGAATAAAATCAATAATTTTGTTATTTCTCTTTTTTAAAATGAACATTTAAACCATCTATATCTCTTTTTAAAATTTAAAAATATATAATTTAGATATATTTCTAACAATCTAGATATATGATCTCTTTTTAAAAAATATATAATTAAGTATATATTTAATAATCTAGATATATTTATTTTAAATTTTAAAATTTTAAATATAATTTTATTTTTATAAATTTTCTAATAAAATTTAAAAGACCTAATATCACTTATTTTACTATTTAATGGACGCCGTCTTCCATAGATGAAACATCCTTGTGCTTAATTTCTCCTATTACTCATTTAATCCATTAATTGTACATACCTATAGTGTTAGTCATACTTGCATAAAGTAAAGTATCATCTTTGTCTCTATCATTCGCTACCAATTACATATATATATTTTTAATTTTGGAAAACTATTTTTATAATTTTTAATAGCTATTTAATCAATTGGGAGGGATGTTAATTACAAAACACCCAATCGAGAGCTTCGAGGCTTTTAATTAGCAATTAATATTCCCTCTAAAAGATATCATTGTTACAAAGTTCTCTTATAAATTTAATTTTACTTGATCAGTAATTATAGCTTTGCCATTAGCTTAGTGAGATTTTTATGCTACAATGACTTCTTTCTAGAACTAGCTTTCAAGAATAATAGATCTTATATTAAGTTAGGGGAATTATAACTTCAAAACTGAGCATCCCATTGGGCAGAACAACAATTTTATAAAGTAAAAATCAATAAAAATTATAATGGCAATATTTAAATACTGTATTTTATTTAACCAGATTAATGCAAGAAGCAAGAATTGAAGTTTGTTCACTTTAATGTTAAAATTTAAAGCACTTTTGATCTTCACAATTTAATAGCAAAATAATCCTAATATGAGCTTTCTTTGTATGTTATGTATTTGTTGATGATTGTATTCGTGAAATGTAGGAATGGAAAGATTGAGTTAGAGTAGTCCATTGCGGTAAAAGTAAGAAAGTAAACTATGAAAATAGTATAATATCACTTATTTTTATTTATTGAAAATATTAATCTTCATAAGATGATAAGTATATCTGCTTTATCATTAAATTTTATTATTTTATATTAATAAATCAACATTAAAACTTTTTTTTTTTAGAAGACTTTTTAAAACAATTATCTATAGTAGGATGTCAGCTCTCCCAACCAATTGATTTGAACAAGCTTTTTTCATCTTCATTATCATTAAGCTCATTATTCATAAATGATTCAAACTCTTTTTTAATCTTTCTTGTCTCAAGTTCACAACTTTGGTTGAATATAATTATATGAAAAAAATAGTTATATATATATATATTTATTGTAGACTCATTTTGGTCTGGGTTATTTTAATTCCAATTTGGAATTCAATTACACATTAGATTATCATTTGGCCCATTTGAAGTCTTAGTTGTTTAAGACCCACAATAATCTGGGCCAAAATGGTGAGGGTTTTGTTTAGATTTGGGCTGTAGCCCGAATCCATGACCTTGTTTCTTTTTGTTACTTTACTTTTGTCTTTAACAGTTGTCTGATTTTTTTTATTTATTTTTAAAATAAATGACCGGATAACATTATTGATTTGAAATTCAAGAGATTTAATACCATTTGAAATATGAGATAATAAGATTTTGAAAAATAATGAAATTCAAAATTTTTGGCTCAATCTGAAACCCTTTTCAAACTCTAATCTGACTATTATAAAAACCCACAATCAGTTCACAACCGGGGACGGAGGAGAGATACGGCAACCATAGTAGCAATTACAAAAAAAAGTGTACGGTAATTTGGATTTTTGGTTCTGTTCTCAGTGTTTCGAAACTTTAATATTTTGAAGGAATTTAGGAAGTTCAAGAGGATCAAATTCCTTTCAGAAACACGTTTCTGGATAATTCTAGAAATTCTTGGAATTTTCTTGAATTTTCCAGTGGGTTGTTGAAGTTTTAAAGAGATTTTGCATATTCCTGCGGCCTTTTGCAGATTCCGACGAGCTTTTCGGTAAACTTGGCAGATTCTGACGACCCTTTGCAGATTTTCGACGAATATTCGAACGACGATTAAAGATACTGGTTAAACTTTCGACGAACTTTGAAATTTCCTGCAACTTTTGCAGTTTTCGGTGACCGACGATTGGGCCCTTTTCTACATAGAAGTCCAAGCCCAATCCTAGAAAGAGAAGAAGAAAGCAAAAACTAAAGTAATTTTTTATTTTCTGAGCATTTATGCTGCAAAACGATGCAGTTTTGATGGGGCTAGACCTGCGCTCTGCCCCGTCCAGACCTGCGCTCTGAACCCATCCCAGATTTTTAGCTAGACCTGCGCTCTGCTCCGTTCAGATCTGCGCTCTGACCCCATCCCAGTTTTTTTTTTTTCGTTTTTTTACATATTTTTTTTTTTCCTACCTTATATATATATATTGTATTTTTATCTTACTGGATTTTTTATTTTATTTTTAATAATTATATCTTTAGGATTTATTCTGTCATGCATTAGCCAAAGAAATAAAACGGTAAGATATTTCTAAAAATAGAAACAAATGCATCAGCCTCTTCTAAAAGATATAAAACCATAATAAGCAAAGAATTACCTAAAGAGAAAAAGAAATAAGGAAATTTTTTTTTAGATGAAAAATTTATAAAAAAGGATTTATTTTTGTTTTGTTTCGGTAGAAATTTCAAATTATGGAAGTTTTTACACAAATTTTATTTTTAATACTTCCAAAATGGTGGAAGTTTTATACAAAATTCCATTTTTAATATCCCTAAAATGGAGGAAATTTTTACGCAAAAATTTTACTTTAATATTCCAAAACGGTGGAAGTTTTACACAAAAATTTCATATTTAACACTTCCAAAACGGTGGAAGTTTCATAACAAAATTTCATTTTTAATATTTCTAAAATGCTGCAAGTTTTTGTACAAAATTTCATTCTTGATATTTCAAAACGGCAAAAGATATTATTTTAAATATTTTCAGAATGATGAAAATTTCAAATATTTTCCAAATGGTTTCAATTTTTTACACAAAAATTCTTATTTTAATATTTCCAAAATAGTGAAAGTTTTCATAAAACATTTTCATTTTTTAATATTTTCAAAATGGTGGAAGCTTTCATACAACATTTTCAGTTTTAATATTTCCAAAATGGCAGAAAGTTTTCGGACAAAATTTCATTTCAAAATTTCAAAATAGTGAGAAATTTAGATGTAACTCAATAAAATTAAAAGTTATTTTCAACATTTAAACATTAAAATTTAATAAAAAATCATTAAAATTAAAATCTTTATAATAATTTAAAATTAATTAATATCATATTTTGAATGAACGTATTGAGATGCTATAATATTTCTCATGCATAATTGACATTCTAAACATAATTTTGAAGTGCAAATCAAATTTTATTCTTTTAAAAGTCTAAATCAAATTTAGGCTATTTATGAAAAATTAAATTAATTAAGGTGGTTAATTACATTTATAAAAAGATTGAAAGTGATTTTTATGTTTAACGATAAGTTTATAAACTTATACGTTATGACATATATATATATATATTTATGCTTAGTAAGATAAAAAAAAAAATATTTCTGAAACCAAAAATAAGAAAGACATTATAATTGTTTTATAGTAAAGAAAAAAAAAACACACTAAAATATTTATTGAAAATATTAAAACTAATGAGAAATTAAAATCCTTTTCTGAAATTGATTTACCGTAACTTGTACCAAAAGAACTACAATGATATTCACCTTTTGTTATTTACTCGACTTTCGCAAATAAAACAAATTAATCATGTTTATATTTTTTAAAGAAAAAAAATGACATTATTGTTTTTTAAAAGAGTAAAAAATTTTACTATTATTTATAAAATGTTTTACCATTTATTTTCATGGTATTTACCGTTTTTATATCTAAACTAAATTATAAATTTCTAGATTTTGGCAAAAAAAAAAAAACTATATATTTGTAGACTAAACCTAATTTTTTAAATAAAAAATAATTAGAGATCTATTTGAATAAAAGCTGAGATTAATTTCAGTGAAATTAAAAATAATGATAATAATAAAATTAATTATTATATAAGTTAAAATTAGATATTGTAATGGTAAAATAAAATTAGTGGTGTAGTATTTGTTTAAATAACAAAACAACGGCGGTGATAAGATAAGAATAAAAAGTTACCATTAAGGACTTATGCTTTAAAATTTATTAATAAATTATTTATATATATTTTAATATTTTTATAATATTAAAAATCTTAAAATTTTAATTCAATCAAAACAATAATACATGTTATTTATTATATAATAATAAAATTTATTTATATTAAATTACTAAAATTATTTTAAAATTTATAAATAAAAAAATTAAAATAGCGTGAAAATCACTGTAACATTAAGAGCAAAAAAGAAAAAAATAAAAAAATAATGGGCGAAATAGGAATAAAAGCTATGGTCAGATTGAAAAATTTTCAACTGGAGCTTTTATCTCCAGTAAATAAACGGAGCCCATCGCGCCTCACTGGTGCTATCCAAACACCTTGACAGTGCTATTTGCACCAAAAAGAAGAAGTAATCGCACTGAAATTTGCACCAAAAGGAAGAAGTAATCGCACTGAAACGGAAGTTTAGGGACTTCCAAATGAGCCAAATATAGTTTTAGAATTCATTGTTGAATTCAATGCTAGATTGTGGATGTGTAGATAGTATTGATGGATATATATATATATAATTTTAACATCATGAAATTATGATTAATTTTTTAATTTTTTTGTTTATAGGTATCAAATCTATGTATATGTATTTTTTATTTATAAAAAATTAAAAGCAAAATTTTTTAGGAAAAAATTAATTGTACATAAATGTATATATTTACAATATTATAAAATAATTTCTATGCAATTTATAATTTACAACATTTATTATTCCAGTTATGTTTGTCTTGTATCGATTTTTTGAGTCAAATAAATTCAACTTTGGCCATTATTTTTATTAAAATTATAAAATTAAAAAATTTTAAAAAATAAGATTTGTAAAATTTAAATATCAAAAATTTCAAAACTTATGAAAATTTATGTAAAATTATTTCTAGGTACCTATAACTTTTTTTACTTTTTGAATCAGATTGTTCATATAATAAAAAAATTATTTTCTTTAACTTTGTAATGTAAGAATTTTTTTTTCATCAAATAGGGATATTTCAATATAAACGGCAAAATAATTAAAGTGAAGATGAAATTCTATAATTTTAATTCTTAATGATAATTTAACTAATTTGTACTTTATTATATTTTTAAGCATTATTTAATTTATATCCTTAAGCCAAGAAAAGTGTCAATATTTCAAGACTTTTCATCATTTTATAAATTTAAATGCATCGTTTTTAAATTTAAATATAATAATTACACAAATTTAAGAAATAAATTTTGAAGAGATAGATTATCCATTTTCATTTAAAAATTTCAAAAAAATAAGAAATTTTAATACTTTTAAATAATACTTTTATATTTTATTCATATGTTTGTTTAAAATTTAATATCCTTTTATAATCATAACTTTAAAATAAATTAATTAATTAATTTGCACCAATCAACCTAGTTTTTTTAATATAATATGCGATAACTTTTGATAGATGATTTCTTGTAATAAAAGCATCTTTTTGCTTTGGCAAAAAAATACTACTAATAATTAGTTACGTTCCAATTTTCAACAATGAACATTACTTAGTCCAGCCGAAAGCCAACTCATCTATCGCCAATGGGTTCGTTATTGGGGTATTTCGTTCACAAAGTTTATGTGCTTGGTTATAACTCCCTTATATATATATATATATATATATATATATATATATATTTATTGTGTTTGTATTCTTTTCTCATTCTGTCCTCTCCTAATCTCTTAATCTCATTGACTTCCATTAAATAAATTTCTTTGCCTTTAAAAAAATAAGTTAGTGTTCAAGTGGCATTTTATTAAGAGAATGGAAAAGAAAAAAAAGCTTCTTGAAGTATGAGCCCTATTGAAAAAAAATTCACTACGGATCTCTAAGCACATAGCCAAGAAATGAAGAAGAGGCCGAAGACTACTTTCCATCTGATCTAAGAACATAAAGCAAGTTTTCTATAGTTCTAGTCACCATTCCACACAGTTTAAGCTCCCATGGCCATGGCAACACCACCCACTTCTCTAGTGTTCAAGGTCCGTAGGTGTAAACCAGAGCTAGTTACCCCAGCTAAGCCCACCCCTCGTGAGTATAAACCATTGTCGGACATTGATGATAGAGATGGTCACCGATTTCAATATCCGATTATCCAACTTTATCGATGCAACCCTTCCATGAAAGGGAAGGATCCTGCTAGGGTTATTAGAGATGCACTTGCGAAAACTCTGGTGTTTTATTATCCATTTGCCGGTAGGTTAAGGGAAGGGCCAAATCGCAAGCTTGCGGTGGATTGTACCGGTGAAGGGGTGTTGTTTATTGAAGGTGATGCCGATGTTACACTTGAGCAATTTGGTGATGAACTTCAACCACCGTTTCCATGCATGGAGGAGCTTCTATATGATGTTCAAGGTTATGGTGGAGTGCTGAATTGCCCCTTGTTTCTAATCCAGGTATTTCATTAGACTCCAAGCTCTTAATCTGTAATTCTTAATTGCCTACCCTTGATCATAAACAAATGCTTAAAACAAACCATTGACCTTCCAAATTTATATATTTTCATTTAACATCTTAATTATTTTGATATTTGAAATTATTAAGATTTAAATTATTATCATTAAAATAAAAAAATCTAACACTTTATGCCATTTACAATCGTTTAATTATTTTTGATTCCTTGCAGACGGTGGAAAACATGTACAAAACTTTTCAGTGGGAAGTATAGTAATTAAAAATTAATACATAGAAAGAGTCTTATACCTTATCATTTTATTTTAAAATTTACAAAAAAATAAAATATTTTATAAATAATTAAATCAATTGCATTGTCTAATTACTTCAATATAAAATAATAT
Source organism: Durio zibethinus (assembly GCF_002303985.1). Next base: position 8,001,860 of record NW_019168004.1, read on the forward strand.
GTGGTACGTCTACAGTCAAATAAATTATTATTACAATTGAAGAGTTTTAGTATATAATATTATAATATATTTATTTGTATATGAGTTATTATTTCATGTATGATTATCGTATCGGTTTTGAAAATTGTTAGATAAATTTTAAAAATTTCAAAATTAGAGAGAATCATCATCAATATTTTTTGTTATATGTAATTAATTATTTAAAAATTTATTTTTTTAATAAAATCTTAAAATTAATTAAAATTTTTAGACAATATTTTTGTTTGCGAAAAATAAAGTTAAATTTAAAAGTGCAGTTACGTATAAGGAAAGATTAGTATCTCATAGCATTTATTTTGAAAACGGTATCAATTAATTATATGTTATTTTTTAATCTTAATAGAAATGGTCATACTTTTGATATTAAAAAATAATTTTATAATCTTTTTTATTATAACAAAATCTTTTTTTTTTTAATTTTTGCTTGAAAGATAAATAAGAACCTTGTAAATTGAAATATTTCAAAAAAATATTTCAGTACTTTGGTAATATTTAGATAAACTTTTTCACCTAAAATCTTTTAAGAATCACTTCTCAAATTTTTTAAAAACTCCATCATCGACGATTCGTATTTATCTTTAAAATTAATATTTAAGATGTATATAATAAAATAAAACTTATAATTTAACCCGAATGTATTTCTCTTATAAAAATCCATTTTTTATCTTTTTATTAAGTAAAAGGTGAACAAAAATATTTATTGAAAATTATTCTAAATGTCCTAATATTTTGACAGCATTTTAGAAAAATCTTATCACTTAGAGATTCTTAAAGAGTCAATATTCAGACTCTTTTAAGATTTCATCTTCGAAAATTTTATTTTTTTATTATTAATATTTTATTTTAAAAGTTATACAAGAATATAATATCCATAAATAAATTTATTTCCTAAAAGATGTATATTTTTATAAATATTTTATATTTTTATTTCTTTTAAAAAAGTTATTTAAATTAAAAAGAAGGAAATCTTTGTATTGAAAATTTTTTAAAATATTTTAATACTTTAAGAATTTTTAGAAGATTTTTATCACTAAAAAAATTCTCAAGAATCGCTATTTATATTTTTCAAAATCCTATTATCAGAAGATTTTCACTCATTTTTTTATAGTGAAATAAATATACTTACGCAAGAAAAAATCATAATATTAATTCTTAACCATTTAATGTATTTAAAAAAAATAATATTTTTATTATTTTTTATTATCAATAATTTAAAATAATTAAATATATATTTATTAAAAAATGTAAGTAAAAATAAACAAGTAACTAAATTGTATTAAAATAAATTTACTACAAGTTAGGTCAAAACCCAATTCAATGGAAGGTTCTAAAGCAAGTGGGTTGAAGTTTAGGCCTTGTTTGTGGTCTGATTCGATGGTGGGTCCAGTAGGTATGGATTAGATCCAAGTAGAGCTTGAGTCGGGCTTGGGTCATGGGTTACTAGATGAGTGGGTCAGGAGCGAGTCAATCATAGGTCAGGTTGGCTTTTGGTTCAGGTCTGACTCACCAGGTGTTTTTTATTTTTTAATTTTTTTAACTATAAAAGCGAAAGATTTTTTGTTCAATTCATTTCTCCTCCTCTTAGGAAAAAAAAAAGCCAAGTTCGTAAAAAATAAACCTAATCACTGGCCAGTTCTCAAACCCAGAACCAGGTGGCTTGCCATCGCATAGGCCGTTGTAGCTCTGCCATCATGGCCGGCCACTGAATAGTTCTGTCACAAAATAATTGTGACTAGATGAACTAAAGATAATAATGCATTAAGAAAAGACTAGAAATTAAAAGAAAAGAGAATAAAACCAAAAAAGAGAGTAGCAAAAGAGAAAAACACTTTGATTTTTTCACTTATATCATCATTCGTTACATGGTTGGCTTTTTATAGCCTCTCATTACATCATTTTGCATTTGTCTACTAATTACAAGGCTCCCTTAAAAATAAGTGACACAGTAAGCTACTAACTAATTAGATTCTTCCAGCTAATTACTAGTAACAGTATTGCCACTT
>NW_019168004.1:8004901-8056316 GCF_002303985.1 Durio zibethinus
TTTAATGATGTCGAGAAACAGAGACCATTAATGAGTTTCCCTTGGTTCCGTTTGGTTTAATTGCATTGTCAGTCCTAGTTAGCATGAGATACTTCTATGTTTCCATTCTGTCAATCTTGTTGATGAAATGCTTTGGTGATCCTTGAAGATTGAGCTTTATAACTAAACACCACTTTGAGAAGGTAATTACTAATTATGAACACTTTTTTCTCAAGAAATGCATTCATCATGATGGACCAAAAGAGATAGACAAATTGGCCGTAGAACCAATTGGCTTCCATAGTCTGAAGTGCACTCTAGGATAATCAACTATCCTTAATTTTATCCGTTATTAAAACAGTCCATCCTTAGGCTATATTTGTATTAAAACAGTCCATCCTTAATCTATTTTACGGTAACGCTCAGTGCTTTGGCAAGAGGACATTGAAAGAAGAGATGTTCTAGAGTTGCTTCCTACTTGTTATAGAAGACAAATATTTTGCAAGCTCCACCTTAACAGGGATGCACTTTTTATTTTTTGCAAACTTTCCCAAAGGAAAATAATTAACTTAAAGGAAAAGGAAAGTAATTTTCTTATTATTTAAGTTTAAAATATTTAGAGAATATGTTGGTAATTAAGTTTTTTATATAAAAAAATATTGAACTTGTATTTTTAAGAATAGAGAGATTGAAATGTAGATTAAGAATTTAAAAAAATAAAAAACTATTTCTCGTGCTAAACCCAAAAAAGGTTACACTTGATCACTGAAAAGTGTTAAAGTAAAGTACAATAGTTGGATGCTTTTTTTTTTTTTTTTTATGAAATTTAAGTTTTAGAATAATTGATCTTTCAACTTAACAAGATATTAGTTTATAGAGTGTTAAAATTTTAATTTCAAATTAAATTATGAACTTAAATTTTTAAAACAATCTATCACCAAACTTAACACAAAAAAGGGACAAAAGACAAGATTCAATTAGCTTAAATGATCAAATAGGTCAAGCAAGTATAAATTAGCGGTCAACATTGATGACAATAAGAAGTTTGGAGTATTGACGAACATTAGGGTTTGATAAAGACCTAACGCCTTATCTTCTCATAGTAGAAATATATAAAGTTTTGTTTTAGTAGTAGGAAAATTTAGCCCCAATTTTATTTTGTTTATAATACCAATTTTCTAACTCTTGTACTAATTAATCTCTTTGATAGTATTTGATATTATTTTCAAAATCATTATGGTAGTATAATTACTGAAGTAATTTTATTATTAAGATGATCTTATCACTCTTGATTTAAAATCATTTTATTTGATCAATAATTATTAATTCATGGGAATTAAACATAACTGTATTTGGTATTACTAAAACTCAAATATCATTTTATTTAAAAGTACAAAAATAACTATGCATATTGTAATAGTTACACAAGTTAATAATTTGTAAAATATAATAATATTTTGTTTATTTTATAATAAAGTATGATTAAATTATTAAATTAATCATATATTTCTTTATTAGGTAAACCAATTTTTGTAATATAAATTATGTAAACAAATATTTGAATTAAAAAATAAAAATAACCTATTAAAATAAAAAACAACAAGATTATATTATATATAAAACATTAAAAAAATAAAAAAAGTACACAAATTATTTTTGAACCTATCATTAACATTAATTTGAAAATATAAAAATTTATAATATAAAATAATTACAACTTTAAGAAGAAGCAACTTTTTAATTCACATATTAAATTAGTAATATTGACTATTAATAATTTTATATATCACTTTACTTTGATGATAAAAGTTTCTCACATTTGTGGATGAAAACATAACTGTTTTTGGTATTACTAAAACTTAAATATCATTTTATTTAAAAGTACGAAAATAATCAAGCATATTGTGATAGTTACACAAGTTAATAATTTATAAAATATAATAATATTTTATTTATTTTATAATAAAATATGATTAAATTATTAAATTAATCATATATTTCTTTATTAGGTAAACCAATTTTTGTAATATAAATTATGTAAACAAATATTTGAATTGAAAAATAAAAATAACCTATTAAAATAAAAAACAAAAAGATTATATTATATATAAAACATTAAAAAAATAAAAAAAAATACACAAATTATTTTTGAACCTATCATTAACATTAATTTGAAAATATAAAAATTTATAATATAAAATAATTACAACTTTAAGAAGAAACAACTTTTTAATTCACATATTAAATTAGTAATATTGACTATTAATAATTTTATATATCACTTTATTTTGATAATAAAGTTTCTCACATTGTCGATGAAAATTAAATTATCCTTTAAAGCATTGATGTGATCACTCTCAGTAATCTCAAATCACTATTACAAAATATTATTAAATGCTTATTAAATACGATGATCTAATCATTATGTGTAAATCACTATAGTTTTAAAAGTGATCATCTCATACTAAATGCTTCCTTTATGCAAAAGAAAGAAAAAAAAATGTGCTCTTTATTTTTATCTGCAATTGCCTAGCAATTAACAGGATGATACATGGGGTTTCAAATTTTATTTGAAATAAATCTATCCATGAATCAGATTAGACTCAGCTACCCTTTTAAAGTTATTGTCTATAGCTCGGCTGGAGTTCGTCAGTTCTTTAAGATTCATTTTTTAAAATATATAAAAATATTAAAAATAATAAAACAATAGTACTTTAATATTTTAAATATACTTTAAAATTAAAGTTAAATAAAAAATAATTTGTATTAATATTTTACTATCCCATGCCAAGCTATGCTCATACTTAAAAGTAAGATATTAATTTTACTTGTATTCAATAGAAAAATTAACTTTATACCTAAATGGAAATGAAGAAAGATATTATATTGTGAGAATATGAATGAGTATGATTTAAAATTTTTTTCATCCATTATAAGATGGAGATGAGTAATATAGCACTTATTTTGTACCCATACTCATACTTTACATATATATTTATAAATTTAGTAAACATATATTTTATTAAATAATATAAATTATTATTTTAAATTAATTAGGACTAATATATTTTTATTTAAAAATATATAGTAATATATATTTATAAAAAAATGTAAGATAAAAATTAAAAAAATAAATTTGGTTTTTTAAAAAATTATTATCAGTATGAAGATTATCTATATTTATTAAAAATATGCAAATGTAAAAATAAAAATAAATTTAAAATATTCATTTAATATGAGTATGAAAATATATAATATAAAAATTTTAAAATAAAAATAAAAAATATTTTATTTGCCCTACATTCTACTAGGGTGGGCAATCCAACCTGCCCCTGGTGGGTTCTGACTCAACCCGATCCCATAAGATCGATTTTTTTTTTAAATCGAGTTCTGGATCGGGTAATATTATAAAAAAATCAGAATTGGGTCGGGTTTAAATTTTAGACAAACCCGATTTGATCCAACATAACTCGATATTATATAAAAATAATTTTTTAATTAATTAATTAATTAATATATTTATATAATTATATATTTAAATATTTTATATTTTAAAAAATAATATTTTATTAATTTTAAGTCAAATCGAGTACTATTTATATAATATCGGATCTGATTAAATTCAGATATTAAAAATTAAAAAAAAATTTAAATTGAATTCATATATAAATTTAATAAATATAAAATGGGTTAAATTCGATATAAACAAAAACTAATCCTGACCCGTTACCAATACTATACTCTACTCGTTAACTCCTCTACTTAAAAGGCCTTATTCTGGGCTCTCCATAGGTCAGACAAAGCCTATCGAACTGCCCGCGGATATATTTCGTTGAAAACCATTAACTTTTTCCAATGAATCGTATATCTCAATAGCTCGGAGAAATGTAAATGGGAGCAATCGACCTTCTTCTAAGATTAGTTTACATGAATTCCATGAGATTTTAGTTTTCAAGATTGAAACTTCTTTTTAATTGATGATATTTTGTCACTCGAATATATAATATATTGCCACCAAGAAATAAGTCCAAAAGCTAGAGAAATCCTTATTCAAAAAAAAAAAAAAAAACAAAGAAAGTAGAAGAGGAATCAGACCAGGGACAAAAAGTCCCTCCAAATAAAAAAAATCTTATTTGAGCTTAGTCCACAAGTGACCTTAACATAAAGTTTACTTTGACTATGACTATGCCAGTGGGTTGGAAGAAGGCTATGAAGTTAAAAGCTCCATCAACATCAAACCCACCATGCGCTAAACGACTTCTATTTAGTCTTGGTCACTACGAATCCAACTAAAAAAGTATATATGTAATTTTCTTTTTTGGGACCCGGAATTGAAATAGAAAGGCATAAGAGAACATAAATGGTGTTCATAACTTGACCGAGTCAGCCAAACAAACAAGATAACTTTGAAAATTAATTTAATTAATTTATATAATTATTCTTAAAAAATAATATTCAGTGCAATTAAAATCTAAATATTTATAATTTATTTTTTTTTATACTTGGCCAAAATAAATTTTATTAATATTAGAAAGGAAATAAAGCTAGCGATAAAGCTAGCAATACAAAGAACTGTCGTATATTTCTGTTGCAAGAAAATGGAGCTTCATAAAATCATACCTTAGCATAGTTATATTTTCTATATATCTCTATAACGTAATTAGATTTTACATAAGTTAAAAATCATTATAATCTCGTTTTTCAAATGTTAAAAACAAATTTTAATATTAATATTCTTTTGGCCAAATAATATTAAATATTTTATATAGTAATTTTTGTTGACTTAGAGAAGTCACATGTTTCTCACTAATTAATAGATAAAGTACTATCAATATTAATTTTTTAACTGAATTATAGGTAAAATTAATTTATCCTATTAAATTATTTAAGTTAATCCATTTTACTCAGGTAAAAAAACAAATATTTTAATATTTTAAAATTATTAAAATTTAAATTTTAATCACTGAAACTATCAATTCAATGCTTTTGTACATACAATAATTTGAAAAGGAACATACTTGCTACTCCAAGCCAGAGTTAAAAGTGTTCAACAATATTTTTCATAAATCATTTTACTCTCAATTATTTTAAGCAATCCGGAACTGAAGCTTTCAGGAAAATAATTTTTCAAAGAAAAACGAGAATATTCTTTTATCCATGTGTTTATGTGCATTACTGTCTCCGGCACGATACTTGTCTCTGGCACGATACTCTTTGAATTATTGAGAAGACAGGACAACGAAGGAAATTAAAGCTATACAAGAGAAGATGATCATGCTCCATCTTGTCTGCTAGTTGGACAATACCTTTTCTTTTTTTTTTTTTTTAATCTTTTGCTTGAATTATTTTCGCTGTTGTAACTTGGAAAATGCTTTCAAACAGGGAGGAAAGTGAAGAATGTGCTTGAATTCCAGCAGCCCAGCACTGCTGGACTAAAGATTTTGCTTATAAACAAAATGACAAGTGCGTACCTCCTTTTTCCTTTTTTTCTTTCCATCTCCTTTCAGTCAGTTACTTTAATTTAAATTATCTAACATATAATTAACAATAAAATCGATTAAATTGATAAAAATCAAATATTTTATTTGTATGTTTTAAATTCAATTTTTGCTTTCAGTAATTTTTTAAAAGCAATCTGTAAATTTAATGCAAACTCTTATCAATAAGCTATCAAATTACTTTTCAATAGTTTATTTTTACTGTAAATTTCTCAAAATGTTGTTGATTTGGTTTTTTAGCAACAATTGACTTCTTTAGTTTATAGTTATTATAAATTGATAATATGCTACACCAGTGTAAAATTAAAGAATTTTATATATTTTTTATTATTAGATCAAAATTAAATTGATGGTTAATTTTGATTAAAATAATAAAAAAATAAAAATATTTTTAATCTTAATCATAAATTTAATTTTTATTTAAAAATAAAAAAGAGTACACAATTTTTTTAATTTTATATTGATCTAAGTGAATCTTTAAACTTAAAATATTGCCAAAATATTGTATAATAAAACTAATTAAATTGATAAAAGTGTACATTTAAAGAAAATAGTAAAAGTTAAAGATGACAAAATCAGCTGGCAGTTCATCACATGACATGATATTGGATATTTTACCTAAATGGATATTGTTTTAGTGGCTAATTTTAACCGACAAATTGACTAGGTTAATTGCATAATTTGTATTTGCTATATTGAAATTTCATTCCTTAGCTAATTTAATGTCCATTTGAGACTATTTTAAAATATTTTATGGAAATTATTTAAAAATTTAAGATTATAGTTTTATACACATGATTTTCAGAAGTTAGGTTGGAGATAGAATGAAAAAAAAAATAGTAAAATAAAACAAATAATGGTTTGGTAGCAATTGGTCTAGGCCAAGACAAAGAGTTCATAAATAATATGTTGAAAGTTGAAACCCACCTTAATAAAGTTGACCAATTAAGTCTTTGTGTTTTGTATATATCGTTAATATATTTGAAATAAAAAATTTGGGCCAAGCAGCTCATTTTTCCTAGTCAAATTAATCCAATTTAATGAGTCAATCTAGTCATTGGAAGCCATGAAATTCGCACTGCAATTTCTGGTAGTTTTCCCTCCCACTTCTTTTTCTTCATCACGATGCAACATCTCAACAACCCTCATTTTGTTTTGTCGAATAGAATTAAAATAACATGTCCTTTTTTTTTTCCTCTTTCTCGAAAAATTTTCACCAAGATTTTAACAAATTAAGTAAGAACTTTTCCATTTCTTTCTTTATATACCACTCTCACAAGCATTTAAGCAAACCAAACCACCAAGAACGTTGTGACCTTTTTCCATTTTTTGTCATTCGCTATCATGGCATCTTCATCTATTCCCTTAACGTTCGCGGTTTACAGACATGAACCAGAATTGATAGCTCCAGCTAAGCCTACCCCGCATGAATACAAACTATTATCCGACATCGATGATCAAAAAGGTCTCAGGTTCCAAATTCCGGTGATCCAATTTTACCGATACAACCCTTCCATGCAAGGGAAGGACCCTGCTAGTGTGATTAGGGAGGCACTTGCACAAACCTTAGTGTTTTATTATCCATTTGCTGGTAGGCTTAGGGAAGGACCTCACCGCAAGCTCATGGTGGATTGCACTGCTGAAGGTGTGATGTTTATTGAAGCCGATGCCGATGTTACACTTGAGCAATTTGGTGATGCACTTCAGCCACCATTCCCTTGCTTGGAGGAGCTCCTTTATGATGTTCCTGGCTCTGTTGGCGTGCTGAATTGCCCATTGTTGCTTATTCAGGTACTTGTTTTTTGAACCCCGACCGACTTCCAAAATACTTCTCAATATTATTTAAGAAACAGATCATTAACCCAACTTTTTAATATCATATTTTTGCACATAATATTATCAAATATAAATTTGGATAGTATGAGGTTCCAAAATGGTAAATTAAAGAGAATAAAAGAGGTTGATTTCCTCGACCACATGAATTGCGCTATAAAAGTTTTTCTATAGTTTAAAAAGAAACTGATTTAAAAATTTATATATTTATATAGTAAAAGTACTAATAATATATATATATATATATATATTGATATCGTATTTCATAATTTATTTTAACTTAAAAATATAAATTTTTTTATTTATTAAATTTATATATAATTTTTATTAAAAATTTAAATCTTAGTATTTTTATATTCTTTCCGTCTCAAATTATTTGGATGGTATTAATTTTTAGGGAATTAAAATTTTTTTTTAAACTTTAATGTATTTAATATTAAAATTAAAATTTTTATAAAATTAAAGTTTCACAACTTTTAATGTTAAAAAATAAAAAAATCATAAAAAATAATTTTAAAATATATAAAATAAGAGTTTTAGATATTCAAAAAAGAAAAAAAAATTAAGACATCTAAAAAAGTATAAAAAAAAGACAAAGAGTATTTTTGCATTATTTTTATGCTACATTACCTTATCGTGTTTTAAAATTTTATATCTAAATTGAAGTCACTTTGGCTAAGCTCGGAATTAGAATTGCGCTATAAAAAGGGAAAAAAAAAAGAACAACTTGGATTGGAAGCAGACAAAGCATTCTCACAAGGATGTTTGTGGCAAATGATATTTTGTTGTGGAAAATTTTGTGTTCTGAGATGAGTAGGCGCCCACCAATAAAACGACAGTGGTGTTTTTTCGCATCTTTAATTATAAAGAACCTTTCAATGACTCACTATGAAACAATAGCTGACAGGTCGCTGTCTTGATTTATTGTCTTTCTCTTATAATTTTGAGAATCTAGCATAGAATTTAAATTATATTAAGATGGTTATAAAAAAAAAAATAGATATCTATTAAAAAAACCATATCATAATATTACTTTTGTTTTTATTTTTTTATATGTTTTCGGTTTTATTTTCTAAACTTTATTCATGTATAAACTTTGTAAAAAATATATATTTGTTAAAATGGAAAAAGTAAAAGAAAAATAATATTTTTATTAAATATAAGTTTTAATTTTATTTTGACTTATTTATTTTCTAATCTTTATTATAAAATTTGTAAAAAATATATTTATTTGTTAAATAGAGATAATAATCTAACTGTATTGAATTAATTAATCTTGGATAACAGGTCACACGGCTGAGATGTGGTGGTTTCATCTTCGCCCTCCGCCTCAACCACACCATGAGTGACGCCGCTGGCCTAACCCTATTCATGTCAGCCGTGGGAGAGATGGCTCGTGGCTGGCTTGCCCCATCAATCCCACCCGTATGGGAAAGGCATCTCTTAGGGGCTAGAGACCCACCAAGAGTCACATGTAATCATCGTGAGTACGACGAGGTAGAAGGAACCATTGTCCCCTATGATGACATGGCCCATCGCTCCTTTTTCTTTGGCCCCACGGAAGTCTCAGCACTGCGTAAACTTGTGCCCCAACACCTCCAAAGGTGTTCAACCTTTGAACTCTTAACCGCTTGCTTATGGCGTTGTCGAACCATTGCCATTCAAGCTAATCCCGAGGAAGAGGTTCGCATCATATGCATCGTAAACGCGCGTTCCAAGTTTGATCCTCCATTGCCTTCAGGATATTACGGGAATGCGTTCGCTTTCCCTGTGGCGGTATCAAAAGCAGGGCAACTCCGTCAAAATCCATTAGGGTACGCATTAGAACTTGTGAGACAAGCAAAGGCTGATGTAACGGAGGAGTACATGAAATCACTAGCGAATTTGATGGTGATCAAGGGTCGACCCCATTTTACAGTGGTTCGGTCTTACCTTGTCTCTGACGTAACACGTGCCGGGTTCGGAGACGTGGATTTCGGATGGGGTAAGGCAGTGTATGGTGGCCCAGCGAAGGGTGGGGTAGGGGCCATACCTGGGGTCGCAAGTTTTTTGATACCATTCGAAAACAAGAAAGGAGAGGCTGGAATTGTGCTACCAATTACATTGCCAGCCCAAGCTATGGAGATATTTGTGAAAGAGGTAGATGGTATGTTAAAGGGGAAGCTAACAGACGAGAGTGTGCGTCAATCGGTTTTTATTTCATCTTCTCTGTAAAAGTAATGGGTCTAGAAGGGAAGGATGGGACTCATGTTTCATCTGTTTACTATATATTTTGTGTGGGTTGTAAAATAATTTATCCTTGTTGCGTTGTGACATTTGAGTGCAAAAGTTCTTTTTTTTTAATTTTAAATTTAACTTAATTAATTTATATAATTATCTTAAAAGATAATATTCAATGGGATTTTAAATTTCAACACCTCCAATTATTTTATCTATTTTCATACTAAGATCTTCTTTGTAAAAAATAATTTTCTTTTTCCGCCAATCTCCTAACTAGAATTACTTTTTTTAGTTCATAAAAAAATCTTTTTTTTTTAATAAAATGTTTTGAAAAAATTAAATTTGGAAAGCCGGCAGACAGGAATGTTTGGGTTCTTCATGATGAGTTTGGCACAATTTGAGGACTATTCTCTAAATCAATTGACGAAGACTCCAATTATGTAAAATTCTTGGCCATTGCCGTTTTTGTCTCTTTTCATTTTTTTTTTCTTTTGCATTTTATTTCTAAATTTGATTTCTATGTTTTTTTTGCTTTTTATTTTTGATTCTCTGAGAATATTTGGTAACTTCTGTTTTTCAGTTAAAAATAAAAATAGTTTGAAACTCATTTAAAAGAAAACTTTTCTCAATGAAGTTCATATCCATCATATGTAAGTTTCATTAAGTTTACATTTTTGGTTGATTTTGTTTTATTAGGTTGTTGATTTCTTCTTAAATATAATAATTTTTTTTATTTTTTGTTCATTTATTACAATTTTTATTTATTTTTGAAATATAATAATTATGTCATATATTTTGAATAATCTTTCATTGGATTGAAATTTTTATTTACATATATTCTCTTAAAAAAACTTAAAAAATATGCATGAGTGACTATGATGATATTATAACATGATATATTTATATATATAACACCACAAATTACGCCACTGGAATGTCACTGTCTTCACTAATTTTTATTGGGAATCTTCTCGGATTTCTTGAAACCTTGCATACATTCAACAAAGATATGAATAAAATAATTTTACTTGAGAACCAAAAAAAAAAAAAAACATTGACTATGAATAACAAAGGTAATATACTCATTGTTTAGTGATAACTAAGCATATTTATAGCACCCTAAAAGCTTATTACGAAAACAATACACATATTCATTGGGGAATAACTACAAACACTTGTTAGATACATACAAGCTCATAAAACTGTTTACCTTTCAAAAGACTCGAGTAATAAATTACTTACAAAACTCACTTCAGTCATGTGTGATAATCACAAATTTCTTTACAATACACAATTATTCATGATTAAAAAAATGTACAAAAGTTTAATTTGAAAGTAATAATGAATCCAAAAAAAGTTAAGCACGTAGACGAAGAGTTCAAAAGTTTAAATTTAAAGTAACAATAAAATAAAGTAAACAATTAAGCACTTAGATGAAGAACCCACATCGATCATTCTCCAAATTATTCTCTGTCAAATTATTTTATGTTGTTCTTTCCACCGGTAATTAATAGTGAGCAAAAAACCATTCTTTTATTTTACTTAACGCGGTTGGAAAATTTTTTTTTTTTATGACAATTAGATCTGGTTAGGAAGATAAAAAAATATTACATGGCATTGATGTGGCATAAAGTATCCCTTAAGGAAACTAAATTTAAAACTACTTAGAGACTAAAGATTTTAACGCGGATATGGTGGTGACTATCTCTGTGAATAATCTCTCTCCACAGGTTAATTGGAGATGGTTGGAGAAGGCGTGTGGAAAGTACGGAAATGCGATGGAAGTCTTCATACCCCAGAAAAATAGTAGCCGCGGAAGAAGATTTGGTTTTGTTTGTTTTGCATCATTAGCTGAAACGAGAAGGGTAGTGGGGAATCTTAATGGAGAACGAATTTTGGACAAGAAGATTGATGTTTGTATAGCTAGATACAATCCTAGAGTAGCTTTTTGGAAAAAAAATCAACGATGGAAATAGATGAAGCAGAAATAGGGGAGGAGGGGTTGAGAGCCTAGAATATGAACCGAGAGCTTCATGGTAGGATTGAACGAAGACCTTTTGCCCCAAAGTTTCAGATTGTAAGACACGATGGTAGAGGGTTTAACACTCGAAGATCTTATCTCCAAGTTCTAGGGGAAGGAAAAAATAGTGGAGCTCCAATTTCACAATACGAGAATGATTCAAGGTCCAATGATGTTCAACAACTATTTTAACCAGACTTGTCGAGGGGTGACAAACAGTGTTCTGGAAAAATGGATGATGAGATATAATATTGGTTGGAAAGAAGCATAGTAGGCATAAACAAAGAATACATAGAGATGGGCGTTCTACATTATCTGCTAAGGAAGGAAAGGATGAATGGTTTGGTTGTTTGAAAATTCTCTGGAGATTCTTTTCTTGTTACTTTTCGTGATACAAGTAAGTTCGATGAAATGAAAGCAAAAAGTTGGGCTGGGTTATCTAAATGGTTTAAGAATATTGAGATTTGGTCTGAAAAATTACCGAATTTAAAAGGAATACGTGGATAGCTTGCTATGGAATTCTAATCCATGTCTAGAATTTGAAGACCTTTCAAAATATTGCAAGTTGTTGGGGGAATTTATTTGTATGGATGAAGACACACTAAAGCTAGAATCTTTTACTAGGGGTTATATCAAAATTGTTATCGATTCTTGGTCAAAAATCCTTGGTACAATCAGTTGAAGGTGGGTGAATTATTTTATCCAGTGAGAGTTATAGAAATGGATCCGATTAGTCAAAACGTTTAGACCTATGTAGCAAATACTACCCGGAGTGAAGTTTGTTGTAACGAAGAAGATGGTATAGAAGAAGCTCAAGGGGCGTCTTCAAGCAATAAAACATGGGTGGAAGTAGAAAGAGATGCTAAGAAATGGGGCGATGATGGGCTGGTGAAAAGCAAGAAAGATGGGCTTAAGTGGGGGGATTATGCAGGCTCAATAAAGGACACAACTATTGAGACTACTGAAGAATTAATTGAAAAAGAGGGCCCGAATCTAATGAAAAAGGATAAAGGTCGGCCCAATTTTGATAAGAGAGATAGCGAGGCTTAAACTAGGGGGAAAAATGGTGGTTTTATGAAGATATAGAAGAAAAAGTGATTGGACGAGTGAATAAGATGAGGAAGAAAATAATAAACAAAAAGTAGAAAGGGTACAACAACTAAAAAGAGGTCAATCGACGATGTACATATTGCAAACGGATCGATTTCCGATGGGGACTTTAGGAATCGAAATGGGGTGTTATCTGAAGGAGATAAAGAATGGAAATACTGAAGAAAGCAAAATCCATCTGGAATGTGGGGAAGCAGCTAGGGCTACTGCTATAGGAGATGAAGAAGAGGTTATTAAAAGGCTACAGATAATGTATCAAGCCTGATAAGGGTCTGGTATGGGTAATATCCAAACATTATTTCTTCTATATTTTGAGGTGATTTTGGATTTGTGTTCCTAGATGACAGGGTGTTGATATTTTGTAGGTAGATAAATATTTTGTTGTGGGATTATGGTAGTGTGAGGGTATGTTGTATATTTTCTGGGACTCTGTTAGAGGGAGGATAATGGAAATATTGTCATGGAATGTTTGAGGTCTTTCCAGGGGCATGAAAATTCAATTAGTTAGGAGGATGATAAGGGAATGTAATATTAAAATGGTGTTGTTGCAGGAAACTAAATAGGTTTCTTGTGATTTTTGGAATTGCTAAGAAGATTTGGCCTTTTTTATGAGGGATCTTGTCTTGCTGAAGGAAGATCGGGTGGATTAATAATGATTTGGGAAAAAAATTTAACTTCAGCGGTGATCCAAAACAGATTTATGTGCTGGTTTATGAGTATGCTTCTAACGACCAGTATGAAAGAAGAGATTAAGGAGTGAACTGGTTGCGCTGAAGCATGAAATGAGAGGAAATAAGTGTAGGGCTAGCGATTTTAATACTATTAGGTGTTCAGATGAAACGAGGGGCTGCACTGCTGATGGAGTTGGGATTGTTGATTTAAATTTCATTCAAATGGAGGAGATTTTGGGCTTATTCCTAGACTTTTCTCCGTGCAAGAAGAAAAGGAATGTGTAGTTGTTGAGTTAGTAAATATCAATTCAAGGGAATGGAATTTTCGAATTAGATGATGGTTTTTGAATGTAAAACGAACTATTGAAGAAGTTGCAAGACATTGCTTATTAAATTATAAATATCATTTTCTACAATTTGATTATTAAATATAAATTTTGATGATAAATATGAATCATTGAGAATAAAATTTTTAAGAATTTTAAGTAGAGATTTTTAAGAATTCCTTATGTGAGAAAGTTGCCATTAATATTGCCAAAGTATTGAATATTTTTGAAAATTTTTTAATATGCCCAATTCTTATTTATTTCTTAAGTAAACAACTAAAAATAAAAATATGTTTTTACAATAAAAAAAGTTAAGAAAATTAAATTTTAAATAACAAAATTAATATTTTTTTGTCAAAATTAAAAAAAAAAAAATTAATTGGTGTCCTTTTTATAGGCGTTATGAGGGTACTAATTATTTCTTATGCACAATCGACTCTTGATTCCAAATTGTTTTTATAGATAAAAAAAATTATCTTTTTAATAAAATTTTAATTAATTTAAAAATTTTTATTAAAAATGTAAGTTTTAATAAGTGATCAATTGCATCTAGCCAAAAGTAATTAGTGGAGACTCTTTTTATTTTTCAAATTCATCTAGCATCCCTCAAACCTTTACGACAATGATGATGATGAAACATGTGAGTTTGCTTATTCTAATAATTATTGATATATGTAGTGTAACTTTTAATGCTATATATAATATTTATTCAATGTTTACAATATATTTCAAGTAAATATAATACTTGATTGTTTGTTTTATATGCTTATTTTTATATATTTTGCTAATTTAATTTAATATTGTATTATTAAAATAATATTATATATGTTTTTTTTGTGTTATTGGAATACTTATGGAATGTTTTTGCTCTATATAAAAGTTATGATGGGACGTCGTGCATAGAGTACTATTAATCAAGTTGGTTCTAGGACAGGATCCATGAGAGGTGATTTACATAACAAGTCATCATCAAAACTGGTATAGCATGATCCACAATATGAATAAGCTTCACCATGCAGGTCAATTTCAGCATAGATATAGTATGATCGACCATATTGGTCACCTTTAGCATCGATGATGGATGATCCATCGATGGAACATCACGTCAATCCAAGATTAGCCACTGATCCAAGAGTTGAAGAAGAATAAGGGATGACAACTAAGTAGAGGACTAGGGTACAAACAAAGTGTTAGACTTCTACAGATCCAGATAAACCGGCATGGATTACTTTGCTAGGAGAAAGTTATTAATTGCTTTCTTATTGTTATTTTTTAGAAGATTCGTTTAGTTAAACTAATCATACTAACAAATATATGTTGGTAGTTGTTTTGAGCAATTATTGATTAGCTCAACAATTTTAAGAATAATTCAAGCAAATTATACTAGTCCTTGGTAGGTAAAGTACCTGCATCAGTTAAGTCTATGATGTTTGATAAATTTAAGATAGTAAATATATATATTTATTTTTTGTATATATATTTATTTGATTTGAGTTAAAAATTCAAATTCTTGTCAACGACTTATTATGTTCTTATTTATTATGTTAGAAAAAAATGTTAGTAGGTTGAGTTAGATGAACTTATTCAATGAGCATGGAACAATATTTCAAAGAATCGATTGAAAGATTTATTGTTTGGCTAGAGAGAATTGGCAATGAAAGAGCATAAAGTTGATAACATCATAGATTGCAAAGGTATAAAGTTGAAGTGGATCATAGCTTCGATTTGAGATGTTTTTATTGAAAATGTATGGAACACTCCCAAATGGCAAAACATCTCCGTCAAAGCCAAACAAAATCGTCAAACACAAAAAGAAAGAAGTATTACAAAGCACATTGGTGGCTCGGTTGCTTTTCCTATTCATAGAAAAATAATGGTATGTTCTTTTTTCACAAGTTATTTTTATCATCAAATATCAATAAATTATGTAAATTATATTGTTACATGTTTCATTGAATGTGTTTAAATAAATACAGTCACTTGAGTTGTAATGAGAACTCACATTTACAGAACTTTTCGATTGTACTCATTGACATTTAAAAATATGTTGTGGTTTGATGACAATAAGTTCAAAGTTATCAGTGTATGTAACTTTCAAATGACTGTAAATAATTTGAAATTGTTGCCTTACTTTATTGAAATATATAATATCTTATGTGTTTTGTGATGCAAAGGATTTGTGAAAAGTGAAAACTATTGCATAACTTACTTTGTGATTCTAGTTGTATATTGTGATTGTTATTTAACTATCTTTATAGTATATTACAATAAGATGATATTTGTGAAATGTGAAAACTATTGTGTGTTTTAAATTATGATAATAGTTGTGTATTGTGATTGTTGATTAACTATCTTTACCGTATATTATACATTTTGCATTGTGATGATGATTGTGTATTGTGATAATTGATAACCTATGTTAATAGTATATTGCAATGACTAATTATTAGTGAAAGGTTTCTACATATTTAGATGAGATCACATTTATGAAAAGTAAAAATTTTACGTATTTTCATTTGTGATTCTGTTTAAGTATTGCGATTGTTGATGAAGTATACAGTGAAGTAATTGAAAGCACAAACATTGTAGGAAATCCTGTATTAAACTAGATAGTATTTTGTGCATATTGAAATGCAATGACTTTGTAAAATGTGAAAACTATTATGTATGTAATAATCAAATATTGACATTGTGATATTTTAGTGAATTATGTAGGTCTTATAGTAATGATTATTGTTTTAAACTTTTTATAAAAAAATAATGCTTTTGCATTATCTTAGAAATACGATGAAATCTCTTCCAATCATTCAAATTTGGATCCATAAGCATGGATTGAAGCTATTAAAAGGTTGAAACTAGGCACACTCCTGTATATTACTTTAGATTAGTAAATAGATCTAGGGGCGTCTATCACCAAACTTACTCTACTGCTATAGCAAAATTGTCTCACTTCGTTTATGATCTATCATTTGTGCCTCATTAGGCTCGTTAGCCTTAGATTAAAGAACCAATTGATGAGTTGAAGATTGAGTTGAAAGCTGAGCTTAGGTCATTCATAGATCAGATGATGTAGTTGATGGGGTCTAAATAAACTCCATCATCACAATTTTTTAAATCTGATGATAGCAACAAAGATTTTTGATCAGGAAATGTAGTAATAGCACAGTGACATTTTTTTTGGGTTTGTACGAAGTATTTGATGGAAGTTATGGATGTTTTATGGATGGATATTTTATGATGTGTTATGGATGCTATGGATGTTTTATGAATATTTTATAATGTATTTGATGGATGTTTGATAGACGTTATCTGGATTTGATATTTTAATTAATAATAATAAAATATTTAAATAATTACACATGTTTAAATTATAATTTACAGGTTTTTTAAATAATTACAGGTTTTTTGAATAATTATAAAATATTTTTATAAATTATTGACAAAGCTATAATTTTACTCACATAATTTTATTTTTATTGATGAAATTTTGATCATTATTGACATATTTTATTGTTAGTAATTCTCGATAAAAAATTTCATTCATAAATCCATAGATAACTTATTACTGATAGATTTGTTGATGAAATTTTTTTATCGATAATTATCAATGAATTTTTTTTATTACCAATGAAATAGTATTACCGACTTAATTATCGTCGATGAAATTTTTTTGTCACTAAATCTATTGTTACTACTAATAATGATGAAATATTAACTTTTACCGACAAAAAAATTTCATTGGGAAAAGCCTTTTTCTGGTAGTGTAAAGCTTTTCTCTCTTATTCCTTTAAGCATTATGTATTGACTTTTTCGGTTTAATTTCTACTCTTGGTTGAGAAAAAAAAAGATTTTAAATAACCCTTGTATCCAAAAAAAAAAAAAAAAAACTCAAAAAAATTGCAAAATTACAGTACTATTGGTAGTGGTATCCGCATGAAATAAATGGATTTCTTTGTGTTTGAGTGGTGTATCACGGCCAAAATAGCACAAAGAAGAGGTCTAAACGTACACGTTAGCAAGCATGTTGATGTCGTATCCACGTGAAATAAATGTTGAACTCGACGCCTTTCTTTTTTGTGGCTTCATGTTCCTAATTTAGAAGAAAAAAATAGAGAAATGCTACAACTTAATGTAATACACTTGCTAGTGCAGAGTGATTAAAATGATATGACTATTGCTTTTTGTTTATTTGACTTCATTTTTCTATCATCAATCAAAATTGTACTAATACTTAAAATTAGGCCCGAGATAAGAAAAAATTTATTTTTTTTCAATCCTCGTATTCAAAAATTTAAAGTTTAATTGCCTTCGAATGTGTGCAATATATATTACGCTAAATATACTATTTGATTTAGTTTATTTTAATTAAAATGTTTTATATGCTTATTTTTATATTTTTAGCTCATTTCATTTAATGTTATAATGTTAAAGTAATATTATATATGTTTTTTTTTTTTATATTTTTGAAATACTTATTAAATGTTTTTATTCCATATGATAGTTATAATAGAACATCATGCAAAAAATTTTATTCATCGAGGTGGATTTATAACAGGATCGAAGAGAGATAATATACGTATAGTGTTAATTTCAATCTCAAATACAATAATAAATTGATGAGTTGAAAATTAAGCTTATGTCTTTTATAAATCAGATGATGCAATTGATAGGATCTGATATAAAATACAAAATTTTAAAAATAAAATATGATTTTATTTAACAATAATATATATTTTTATTTTTATATTATTAATAATATCTATGCATTTTTATGAAAGTAATGATATTTATATTGTATTTTTAAAATTTTTTTCTTTTCTTTAATATATAATATCATTATTTTTATAAAACTTTTATGTAATCAAATTTGAATCGTAGTTGCCGGCCTTCGGGCAAAAAAATTCCAATAGTCAATTTAAAAAAAAATTATTCAAAATAAAAGATTATAAATATTAAACTTTTAAATTAATGTATTAATTTTAAAATTCTTCAAAATTTTAAAATCTCTCGTTCTTTTTAAATTTGTTATGTGTCCTAAATATTTAACAAGAGCCAAATAGGCTTTGTCCTTTCACACCAACCACTAAACCGATTGTTTCTATAATCTTTTAGCCCATTTTCATCCTCCTCTCCGCTCAGTTTCTCTTAACTCCCTTTCTTTCTGGTAATTTTTTTACTAAGCGGAAGGTCCAAATTTAATGTTTGCCTTGTACTATTGGCTTTCTATTAATAAAATTGATCTTTTGGCTGAGAAAAAAAATATTTTATAGGTTTTTTTTTTTTTTATTTTATACATGAGATTATAAGGATTTGAATCATAATTATTAAAATTAAGAGTTTAATAGGTCACGTGTTGATCATTTGTAGATTTTTTTTTTAATTTTAGAATTTAGAATTATAAGTTATACAAATCTATAGTATGAATTTATAATGTATTGTATTTATTTTTGTTAATGTGTTTATTGTTAATTTTAAAGTTTGAGATTTGAACTTCTAATTGGGAGTTTGTTTCTTCTTGATTTGTCATTGTCATAGTTCTGAAGTACGAAAACAGGAAACGAAAATGACTTATATGAAGTTTTAAAGATGAAATTTATAAATTTTTTTATTAGAAATAAGTAAATAAAAATTAAAATAAAAAATCAAAACTGATAAATAAGTAAATAAAAATAAAAATTGAAATTTAAAATCGATAGATTGAAATGTTTCATCATATAGATCAAGTGTGCAAAATTTGAAAAAAAATTTAAAAAATTTTGATATATTTATTAAATAATATTCTTAATAAAAGTATTAACAAAATTTTTACTATTAAATAAGTATTGATAAAACTTGAATTATAAATAATATTTTTAATATTATTGATCTTTACATTAAACTCTCTTAATCTATCAATTTAAATTTTTTATTAAAATTTTTGTTTATTCATTTATAATAAAAAACTTTATGAATTTTATTTATGAAATTTTATATAAATTTTATCCATGGGAACTACGGCCTTTGGTCAACTTTTTTATTGGATAAATGGCTGGAAGGTTGTCCTTCGATAGGATGAATTAATTGAGGAAACCAATTGGATACTAAGGAAAAAGCAAAGAGTGACGTTATGAATTAATTTAATTCAGTTAATTTATTTAATCATTTTTAAGAGTTGTATTCAACTTCTAATGCATGTAATTCTCTCCTCTATTCAGTCTCTTTCCTCTACGCGGCCTCTTATCTATAAAAATAAAGTCAGCAGCGTAAACATTTCATAAAGGAAATAAAACGTGAATAAGTTAAGTCATTGCAACTTGTCATAGAACTGAACATTTCTCAAATTTGTTTGCTATAAATATCACTTCCACAAATACTTAATTAAGCACGTCACACTCAATATTCTTTTCCACCATCTTTCCTTCATCTAGATTTTGCGCCATGGCAGCACCATCCAATACTTCTCTTGCATTTACTGTCCGAAGATACGAACCCGAGCTTGTTGCTCCAGCCAAGCCCACACCACATGAATACAAATTATTGTCCGACTTTGATGATCAAGAGATTCTCCGGGCGCAAGCTCCGGTGATCCAATTTTATCAGTACGATCCCTCCATGCAAGGGGAGGGACCCTGCTAAAATTATTAGGGAGGCTCTTGCACAAACCCTTGTGTTTTATTATCCATTTGCTGGTAGACTAAGGGAAGGGCCTAACGGTAAACTTATGGTGGATTGCACTAGTGAAGGTGTGTTGTTTATTGAGGCCGATGCTAATGTTACCCTTGAAGAGTTTGGTGATGCACTTCAGCCTCCATTTCCTTGCTTTGATGAGCTCCTTTATGATGTTCCAGGTTCTGCAGGGATGATAAATTGCCCATTGTTGTTAATTCAGGTACCCTTTTTTAGCCAAGGTCTACTATGACATCACATTTTTTTTCTTCTTTTGAGTTCAATTAAACAACATGGGAATGAATTAACTGTCTCCCAAGATGTATACTTGGACTAGAAACCAAGATCACAATTTTTTTTTTAAGTAGACTTCTTAATTAATAGATAAAACAGAGACTACGTCATCATCCTGGAATAGCAAGCAATAAGTAGCCAGACCTCACGAAAAGAGAACAAAAGGAGTAGTTTAAATCGCTAATTTACAATTAAAAAAAATTACTTCATAGAATTTTGAGTTTTATTAACATCTGAATTTTAAAAATATGAATATAAAGTTATGATGTACTAAAAAAATGAGTTTTAAAGATATATTTAACATCTCATATTGTATTTCTGTTGATTTTTAAATTCTTTTAAATAAAAAAAACAATTTTCTATTATTAATTGATTATAGGTAACACGGCTAAAATGTGGTGGTTTCATCTTTGCCATCCGCTTCAACCACGTCATGACCGATGGCGCTGGCCTAATACAATTCATGTCCACCGTGGGCGAAATGGCATATGGCTTGGTTACACCCTCGATCCCACCCGTATGGGAAAGGCACCTCTTAGATGCTCGAGACCCACCAGGAGTCACGTTCACACACCACGAGTACGACGAAGTGGAAGCCACCATTAGCACTCCGTTACCGGACAACCTGGTCCAACGTTCCTTTTTCTTCGGTTCCAATGAAGTTCAAGCTCTTCGCAGGCTCCTCCCACCCCGCCTTCGTCAATGCTCCAAGTTCGAACTGTTAACAGCTTGCTTATGGCTTTGTCGAACCATTGCTATAAATCCTGACCCTGACGAAGAGGTGCGCATGCTATGCGTTGCTAACACACGTTCCAAATTTAATCCTCCATTGCCATCGGGATATTATGGTAATGCCATCGTGTTCCCAGCAGCAATGACAACAGCTAGAAAACTTTGCCAGAATCCATTGAGGCATGCAGTGGAACTAGTGAAGCAAGCCAAGGCAAGCGTGACGGAGGAATATGTGAAATCAGTCGCTGGTTTGATGGCGATTAGGGGTAAACGACTGCACTTCCCAGCAGTGATTGGTTCCTTCATGATATCAGATCTAACAAAACTTGGATTCGAAGACGTCGATTTCGGGTGGGGTAAGGCAGTGTTTGGAGGACCAGCAAAAAGTCTTGGAGTGATAAGCGTTTTCATACGAGCCAAGAATATGAAAGGCGAAGTTGGAACTTTGGTGCCGATTTGTTTGCCAGCTCCGGCCATGGAAAGATTTGCTAAGGAATTGGACAACATGTTGAAGGGTAAATCATTTTTTATTTCATCTGCTATGTGAAAGAAATAGAAATGTGACATGAAGAGAGAATGTGTGGTATCATGATACTCTTCTTTAAATTGCAAGGCTCTTGCCCAGTATATGTTTCTTCCCCAATATGTAGTAGCTAATAACCACTTCATGATAAATATAAACGAGGAACAATTAATTTAATGATTTCAGAAGAACAAAAACAACTTTATGCACTTAAGGTTGTTGATTAGCAAGTTGAGATTAATTACGTAGCATAATATTGCATTTCGAAATCAAATTTGGATCTGAATTTTTTTCTTTAGACATTTAGATTTAAAATACAAGAACATGAAATTTTATGTTATGATGAATTTAAAATTAGATGTTAAATATTATTTTACGATGTTTCATATTATAAATAAAAATTATAATTTAAATAACTTTTAACATATATCAAGTAGTATATTCATGGAAGAATCAATAAGCAAATCAATTAACTAAACATATTAACATTAAGTTGGATTAAACTTGCATATTAACATGGCTTGGGACGCGAGAGGTAAAGGTTTCAAGGCTTTCTCATTACTATTGAGATTAGATGTCATTGATGGAAATTAAAATTTTAAACATTAAGAAGGGGTAAATTTTTATTGAATCAGATTTGACAAACACTTAGCTAAAGGTGAGGTAGAGTTGGATTTTGTGATTAGGCGGTGATGAAGAGATTAAAGAGAGTAGATTTTTTTTAAAAAAAATTTGGAGTAATTGGATTTCGACTGTGATACGAGCAGGACTTCAATATTCAGCAACAGGAAAAACATGAGATTTTCTTACGCGATTAGCGTACGAGTAACCATACGATATTTGTGGGAGTTTGTTGGACTAGATATTGAAGATGAAGAAGATTGTGTTGGGGAAAGAGCTGAATTTAGTGTAGAAAGGGAATAAGGGAGAAGTAGTTTGTGATGTAGAAGAAGAAGATTTAACATCAGAAAATGAAAATTGCAATTCATTAAACACAACATGTTGTTTGGCCAAAAAAAAATAAAAATAGAGCACAACATGTAGAATTTTCCTAAGCAATATGAAGACATTTATGATATGTTTGGTATACAAAATCATAATAAAATAGGATAAAATGATATTATTAACAAGATTATATTAAATAATATTATCTTATCTTGTATTTAATGCTTGTAAGGATTAAAATAAGATAATTTGTTTATTAGTTAAAATTATCTTTCATCGAAGTTTATATAATTTAAATTATTGATTTAATTTTTAAGGATATAATAGAAAATGTAAATTCTATCATATAGATTAAAAATAATTTTTTCTTCTTTGGGAGGACTGAATCATCTTATATCAAGAGGATGATTAATTTTTCTTATAATCCTATTCTTTTTTTTAAATATAAATTAAATAAAATATTATCATAGTGTATAGATCCGTTGACCTATCACTAGATATAAATTTAAGAATCGACATCAATATTTTTTTCTATAGGTGCAATCGACCAACTAATTGAATCTATCACATTTTAAAAAGAAGTCCCTAGCTTAACTTAAATATCTCTAACTGACAAATTTTAATCCACAAGATCAAATTTTAGGTTCGAGAGTATAGTTATGTGTAAAAAAATTATAGCACCCTCATAGTGCCTTTCTAAAGGATTATTAATTTGATTTTAAGTTATCAAAATCTTAAAACATATTTATAATTTATCAAATAATTTAATATTAGATAATATTATTAAATTACTCCATAATTTAAGAATATTTTTTCACTTTAAGAATATTCAAAGAGAATATTTGTTATATTTTGAAAAGATTTCATTATCGAATTTGTTTTACTTGTGGTAGTAAATTTCTATAAACATAATTTTGTTGTCAAAAATATTTTCTAATATGTTGTAAAATTTTTTGTTGAAAATTATTTTTTAATATATTGGTAGGATTTATGAAAAAGAAATTATATATTTTTTCAAACTTGAGTTTTATTAAAAATTATAAAATTTTTTAATATATTGGTAAAACTTTATTTTTTAAAATAAAAATATTAACCTTCCAATATGTAAGTAGGACTTTTTTATTTAAATATGTTTTTATAAAAATATTTAAAAATAAATAAATAAATAGATAAATAAAATAAATATAAAAATAAAAATACTAAGATTCAGCTCGGCTCGATAGCTTGAATGAGCGACTTTAAACATAGTAAGTAATTAAAGCTGGCGAGGCTCAAAGCTCGACTAAGGGTGCGACTCAACTCTTAATGAAAATGGGACATGGGTTGAAATCCGGGTCACGATCAAGTCGAGCGTAAATGTGGTAAAACATGTAGATCCCAGGCTTCTTAATCTCCAAAACGATGTCATATACATCAAGTATAAAAGCCTTAACTTTTTATTTTTCCTCTCAGATTTTTCTACGCTCTTTGTCTCCAAAATATTTTTTCTCTACCTCTCTTTCTAGATCTTCAAATGGCAAATTCAAATACACTCAGAAAATGATGAAAATCTTCGCAAAAAGACCAAATTTCAGATTTCGATTATTGAAAACTTAAAACTTAACCAAAAAATTCAAGCATATTTTCAGAAAAACCCAGAATCCAAAAATTTCCAAAAAATCTCAAAAAATTCCCTAATACCAGAAATTTCAAAACGATGCCGCAAATCAACCCAAAAACCACAATAAAAATTCCAGAACCAAAAATTGCTCACTAAACCTAAATTCTAGAATTAGAACACAAAACCAATAAAACCCTTAATGCCTGAAATTGCTAGAACCTGCCTAGGAAATTTTCTCTATTCTCCCTGTATATATTCCTATCTATGTTGGAACACGATTCATATAGGGATTTGATCCCTTCAATTTGGGAAAGAATTAATTTAGCCAAATCAATGACTTTCTTTGATTTGAATTTTTTTTTTTTTTTTGTGATTTGATTTCTTTGACTTTTCTAAAATCATTCAACCCAAAAATCTGCAATTGGTTCCCCTTGTAAAGTCCATGATTCAATTTTCATTCTTGATTTGATTTTGGAGACAAGATCTCAAAACTTTGTTATTTTCTTTCCTTTATGTTTTATTTAGTTTTTATTAAAGTAATAAAATAAAAAAACAAAATAAAACTATCATTACAAATCCTATTGCCAGGCCGAACCCCAACACAAATGGAAAAACCAACAAAAACGTCTACTGGGCCCAAAGCCCAAGAAAAATAAAATATCTTCTGGGCTTAAGCCCCAATACCAATTAGATAGTTCCATTCGAAGTTTGAAAGACCCAATAAATATTTCTAACGGTCTAGCTAAATATCTTGATCATTTGATTTAAAACCTCAAATGAAATAGGATGTCTATAAATACAACTGATTATCACTTGATCAATTGATATGTTATTGGAGTTGACACTTGATTGTTATAAATTTAAAAGAGTTTTGCCACGTAATATCCTCTTTAACTAGATATATAGCAGGGGATTTAAAGGTAGATTAAGATTTAAAAAAAAAACTCATTATAATATAGAATAATTATAATCCTTTATGATAATTTCGACTATAACCAAGAAAGACACATTTCAATGGTCCATATTGTAGTTTGTTAGAATTATAAAACCAAATTTATGTTTTTCATTACTTTTTTTTTTTCAAAATATCATTTATAATTATTATAGTATAATTAATTAATTATAATTTAAAATTACATCAAATTCACATTTATAATAAGTGATGGATTCTTATATAATTTTTCATTATAATTGAATAATTACAAAATTGCAGTCAATAGAACTCTAAATAAAATGCTCAAAAAAAAAAAAAAATCCTAATTTTAAACATTAAGAAGGGTTAATTTTTATTGAATTGGATTTGACAAACACTTAGCTAAAGGAAAGGTAGAGTTAGGTTTTGTGATTAGGCGGTGATGAAGAGATTAGAGAGAGTAGTTTTTTTTATTTTTATTTTTTATAATTTCTAGTAATTGGATTTCAACTGCGATACGAGCAGAACTTCAATATTCTGAATATGGAAAACATGAGGTTGTCTTACGTGATTAGCTTACGAGTAATTATACGATATTT
Organism: Durio zibethinus; assembly: GCF_002303985.1. The sequence goes on from NW_019168004.1 coordinate 8,030,810, forward strand.
GTGGGAGTTTGTTGGGAAGAATTTTATATATGTTGGAATAGATATTGAAGGTGAAGAAGATTGTGTTGGCGAAAGAGCTGAATTTAGTGTAGCAATGGAATAAGGGAGAAGTAGTCTGTGATGTAGAAGAAGAAGATTTAACATCAGAAAATTAAAAATGAAATTTAGTAGACACAACATCTTGTTTGGCCAAAAAAAATGGAAAACAATGTGTTGAGATATGTAGTATTTTCCTCAAACAATATGAAGACATTTATGATATGTTTATCACATAAGGTTATAATAGGATATGATAATATGATATTATGAGTAAGATCAGATAAAATAATATCATTTTATCTCATATTTGATTTGTGTAATAATTAAGATGGGATAATTTATTTATTAGTTAAAATTACCTTTTGTCAAAGTTTATATAATTTAAATTAATAGTATAATTTTTAAGAGTATAATAAAATATATAAATTCAATCTTATAAATTAAAAAAAAAAAACATTTCTACTTGAGAATGATTGCATCGTCTTATATTAAGAGAATGATTAATTTTCATTATAATCATATTCACTTCTTTAGACACAAACTAAATATAATATAAGATGATCATCATTATTTATAATCATTTAGACTAAAACCAAGAAAGACACATTCCAATGGTCCAGATTGTAGTTTGTTAAAATTCATGTTTTACATTATTTTTTAAAGAAAGAAAATCATTTATAAATATTGCAATATAATTAATTAATCACAATTTGAAATTATATCAAATTCACACTTACAAGTGATGGATTTTTATATAATTTTTTATTATAATTAAATAATTACAAAATTACCGTCAATAGAACTCTATTAAAGAGAACTCAAATTAAAATGCTCCAAAAAAAAAAAAAAAAATCTTTGTAATAACCGTCGTTTATTAATATATATGCTATAGATATGTCCTACGGATGAGGATACAGCCTTGTTAAAATCGTACATACATTGGGTTTTTCGTTGCTTTTTTATTTTTAATTCTGTGTATGGTGACCCCTCCAATGCGAAATATTATAGATGGTGCAATCCATCCCTTTTGTTTAATCCAATCCGTAGGATGCTTGATTCCAATTCCAATTCTTCATTTATCTGAGTTCAAAAGAAAGTGATAGAAGGAAGAATTATATATTGAGGCAAAATGTTTTAAAGTATTTTGAACTTTATTCAATGAAAAAAATATTTATCAAGAGCGAAATAATTTTTTATAATTATTAACAAAAAACTTATAATTATCAATTAATTTTTTTTTAAATTAATCGACTTCAAAATGCTAGTTCAATAATTGACAAAAGTGAAAATTTCCTCGTTAGATTGAAAAAATCTAATTTGTTAAGCTCTAACAGGATTTTGGTAGTGGCATATTATCCAAAGAATAAAAACTAAAAAAAATTTGAAAATAAAATTCTTTTAGATACTTTCAAAAATTCTTTTAAGACTCTTTCATGAATAAAATTAATAAATCTATTAATAATTTTTTATTTATATTATAAATATACATCTTTAAAAAATTTTAGATCTGTCACTAAATTTTTATTAAGTTGAATACGATCTATTGAGATAATTTTTAACCTTAAATTAAATCGGTTCATGATGAAGTTATATTTGACTGACAGTGTCTTTTTTATATTATTTTTTTATAAAAATGATGATAGGTTAGTTGGGAATAGGGCTAGTAGAAGTGGCGGTTCAAGAAAGGAAAAAGAAATAGAAAAAATAAATTAAAGGTAAAGTAGTAATTAAAGTTTCATGGATGCAAACCATAAATAATGTGAATCCATTATCCTATTTTATAATTCCCTTGTGGTTTACCAAATGGTTTTACACACGTTGGCGGAGATGTTGATATAAGAAAGGTTTGGGAAATTCTTTATTTAATAAAAAACAAGAAATCAGATTACTGTTCAAACAAGAGTTCCCAAAATAAGTATAAATCGTTGAAGTGTACACTCATTCTAAATTATTCCCGCAGTCCCGCTTAACGTTTTTTTTTTTTGTTATCATCTGCTGGTTGATAAATGAAATAGAAGAGGCGAATATGATGGTGGGTATCATAGTTTCATGAGGAAACTTTTAGCTGAAGAGGAAGTATGGTAGCCAAAAGAGAGCAACAAGCAAAGAACGGGAAGATTAAGCACCGAAAGAGGCCAAGGTTCATCGTACAGTCGCAGCTATTGATAAAATATTAAATTCTTAATTTTAATAATAAGTTTGAATCTCAACAGGATCAAATATATATATAGTCAAGGATCACTTGAGGGTTAAGGTAGAGGAAGTTTGCAAGTAGGCAAGATCGGACTATGGTAAAGGGTTCTGAATTAGTTGCATACTTGCATAGCAATCAAACTAACCAGTCCTGGAGTGAGAAGATCTGTTTATAAATTTAAATAAGAGACATAGAGAAAGAATTGCAAGTGAATTCTGGTTTAGTGGTGGGTTCTCACGACTTGAACAGCTTATGGTTATTTGTCGTGATGGGGACTCTTCTGTAAGTTGTGTGTGTGTGTGTGTGTATAACACACTTGCACATGTTTTTTTGCTTTTGAATTATAAATAACAGGAAAAAATGAGAGCGAATGGTGTTTCAGAGAAAAGGGTGGGAAGGTTTAAGCGGCCAAACATGTTACATATGCGGAGATGATGTAGGACTGACAGCCGAGGGAGAACTATTCGTGGCCTGCAATGAGTATGCCGTCCCCATATGTCGGGCTTGTTATGAATACGAGCGCAGGGAAAGGAATCAAGTTTGCCCTCAATGCAAGACCAGATTCAAACGTCTCAAGCGTCTCTCACTAGTGTGAGGGTATATTGTATATTTTCTGGGACTCTGTTAGAGGGAGGATAACGGAAATATTATCGTGGAATGTTTGTGATCTTACCAGAGGCATGAAAGTCAATTAGTTAGGAGCATGATAAGGGAATGTAATATTGAAATGTTGTTGCTGCAGGAAACTAAATAGGTTTCTTGTGATTTTGGAGTTGCTGAGAAGATCTGGCTGTTTTTTTTGGGGGATCTAGTCTTGCTGAAGGAAGATCGAGTGGATTAATAATGATTTGGGAAAAACTTTAACTTCAGCGGTCATCAAGAACATATTTGTGTACTGGTTTATGAGTATGCCCCTAATGGCCAGTTGGAAAAAGAGATTAAGGAGTGAACTGGCTGCGTTGAAGCATGAAATGGGAGGAAATAAATGTGTGGCTGGCAATTTTAATACTATTAGGTGTTCAGATGAGAGGAGGGGGTGCACTTCTGATGGACTTGGGATTGCTGATTTAAATGAGTTCATACAAACGGAGGAGCTTTTGGACTTATTGCTTGACTTTTCTCTATGGCAATAGACAAGGAATGTGTAGTTGCTGAGTTAGTAAATATAAATTCAAGGGAATGGAATTTTCGAATTAGGCGATAGTTTTTTAATGTAAAATGAACTATTGAAGAAGTCGCAAGACATTGCAATCGAAAATGCAGTGAGAGCAAACACAAAGGACAATCTAGTGTGGGAACTTGATAAAAATGAAAATTCTCAGTAAAGCAGTTTGTGTCTTTCATGGATAGCTTGCATCTTTCCTTCGATTAACAGATTTCATGGATAGCTTGTATTACTATCTCATAAATAGTTGTTAGAGATTGAGTTTCCTTAGGGCTTCTATGGGAGGTTAGAGTCTTGCTCGGTGTGACAAGGAGTTTGCCTCAGGTTCAACCTTATCGGTTTTCCTTTAGGAGTAGTCAGTTTAGTAGGCAGTCGGTCTAGTATAGTCGGTCTTTAGTTTGAGTTCAAAAGGATGGATGACATGATGGAGTCACTGTGGAAGAACTTGAAGTTAACGGAGGAAGAAAGAGACCAAGTAGTGTATGATCTGAGTGATGATCTAAGCGATGATAAAGATGAAACAGAGGTGGAGAAAAAAGAGTTAGTAGGGAATTTGCACACAAAACGACCATTCAACAAGGAGGCGATGAAAGCAACACTAAAGAAGTTATGGAAACTAGCAAAACAGGTTGAGATATTGGATTTGGAGGAAAATCGTTTCTTGTTCAAATTTGAGTCCCATAGCAGACAAAAAGAAGGTATTGGAGGTTTCGCCATGGTCCTTTGATAAACAGCTACTATTGTTTAACGAATATGAAGGAAAGCTACGACCATAAGAGTATGTGTTTAATAAAGCAACTTTTTGCATCAAGCTATACGGACTCCCACTGGGTATGCGAAATAAGGAAAATGCGGTTAGGATAGGGAGAAAAATAGGAGAACTGAAAGCAGTTGATGCAATGTTGGACAATGGCACTTGGTCGAGATTTCTAAGATTGAGAATTGAGATAGATGTATCCAAGCCACTGCGTAGGGCCGCGATGGTGATGAGGGAACGAGAGTCTGAAGGGGTTTAGGGAAGGCTTAGTTACGAGAGGTTGCCTAGTTTCTGTTACACATGCGGCAAATTGGGACATAAGGAAGATGACTGTGAAACGATACAAGGAGAAGGAAATCGAGCGAATAGTAAGCAGTATGGAAGTTGGCTTAGGGCTTCACCTTTGAAATACAATGAGGCTATATGGGAGAAAGGAAGTTATCATCATAAGCAGTATACAGACTGTTTCAAGGATGATGAAGGTGATGTACATGGCAGTGGAAAAAAATTGGCGGAGGACGGCGGTGGGACAACTCGCAGACTACGATTTGGAAACGTGGAGGAAAGGGGCACTGAATCAAGGCGAGAAAATCGGGTTTCAAATTGTGAAGATCATGGGAATCAAGCATATGAGTATACGAGTAATTGGGAAACTAAATGATGGGAGGAAATATAGAAGTGTGAGGAAGATATACAAAAGGGAAGATTACAAGAGAAAAAGGGTAGGAGAGTCTCTGTCTTCTATAAGACCCGTCTCCCATGTCCTTAAATATATTTACTAGATTAGGTAATATTAGGTCTACTTAGTCTCTTACAACTATTTATGAAATAGTGATACATATATATCCGTCTTTTTAGTAGCAAATGTTAACTTGTTATCTCACTAAAAGGGTTTAAGTCTTTCGTGGCTTTTTTTAAAGGTTTAGCGGCATTTATAAACACTAATAAAATATTTGTGGCATTTGCTAAAAACACCACTAAGAGTGTTAGCTATACCCACATCAGCAAAAATAACGATGTTTTTTAAAAAACGTTACAAATTTAATAGCATTTATAAGCACAATCGCCGCTATTTTAGTAATATTTGTATTAGAAAAATATCGCTAATTTAGAGACATTTGTATCATTAAATGCCGCTCTATTGAATGACGTTTGTATGGACAATCACTGCTAAATTAGCGGTGTTTGTATCAGGCAAATTGAGCCACATTTAATGATACAAACACTTCTAAATTAGCGGTGTTTGTATCAAGAAAACACCGCTCAATAGAGTGCTGTTTAAGGATATAAATGCTTCTAAATTAGTAGCGTTTGTATAGAAAAATGTTGTTAATTTAGCAGAGTTTTCTTGATACAAACACCATAAAATTTCGAATTTAGTGGCCTTTTTGAACAAAAAACCTGCGAAATTAAGAGATATAGTTTTTTTTTAATTTATTATTATAATTAAATAAAAAATATTAAAAGAAATAAAAACGAACTTCAATTCATAAACTGAATATTATAAATACATAATTTATTCAAATATGCATATAACATAAAGTTTAATAATACATGTAATATCATTCAAATTAATTTAGTACATTAACAAAAAAATTTAAAATGTATGAAATTGATGACTGCATAGATTTGGAATACTACAATTTGATAAAAGATTTTTTTCACCTTGGTCACTAACTTACTTAAGAACCTATTGAATAATATCATACAAGTTTTAAAACTTAATAATAACCTATTATTTATATTAAAAAATATAAATAGTTAGTAAATATAATACCTAAGTTGATAGACCATCTAGATTAGTTCTTGAAAATTGTTGTTGCACAAAATTTATAAGAGTATCAAATCGATCATGCAACTGCTAAAATTTTACACGTTCTTGATTCATTTTAGCATGTTCTTTTTCAATTTTAACACGTTCATGTTCTCTTTCTGCTTCCATTTGCTAGAAATATTGTTGCATAGTTTGCAACTCCTTTCTCAATATGAAAATGTCTCACAAAGATTGACTTGCTGAGAATGTAAATTGTTGAGAGCTGTGTCCATAGTAGCTAGATAGTGTTGGACCCAATCCAAGGCCTTGGACCCATCCATGTCTTTCTTTTCCAACAACTTTTGTGAAAATTTGATTTTTCAATTCTTGCATGTTGAGAGAACCATCAGATGCAACTTCAATCTTAGTAGCCATTTTCTCTTTCGCTTTCTCCTATAAATTAATCAGATAAAACTATCAAGTTTAATGATTAATTCATAATATGTTTAAAATAGTCAATATTTACTTTTTGTATACAACATATGTAACAAATTATCATGAATTTCTTATGTTTCGACATTCAGGTAAGATTCGTCTTATTTTGTGTGGGTTAATCGAAAAAGTTTCACACATCCAATTTTTTCATCCATTTCAATCTCTTCTATAAAAACATATGTTATTGTTAAATACATATTAACCATAACTTATTCACGCATATCAAGTCTGTCAATTAAGTTAAAAAATTTGAATAGTTTAATATCATGTATTTAATCTATCTAGATTATTAAAATATAATTATAACTGTAAAATTATATTTTTATTCTTTAACAGCACAAAAGTCTTAAAGAAACATAAACAATAAAAGCATTTTGGCCTTTCACACATATCATTCATAGAAACCAAATTCAATCATTTTGACAAGTTTAATATCATGTATTGAAGCTATCCAAACTGTTAAAACATGGTGAATAATAGCAACTTTGTATTTTTGCCTTTTAACGACAAAAAAAGTCCTAAACAAAGGTAATCAACAACTTTGTCATATATATCAATTGTGAAAACTAAGTTCAATCATTCGAAAAAGTTTAATAGCATGTATTGAAGTTATCCAAATTGCTAAAACAAAACAATAATAGCATATTTGTATTTTTGACTTTAACGAACCGAAAAATTCTAAACAGAGGTAAATAGTAGCTTTTTCACATATATCAACTGCAAAAACAAAGTTCAATCATTCAAAAAAGTTTAATATCATGTTTTGAAGTCATCCAAACTGTTAAAATAAAATAATAACAACAAATTTATACTTTTACATTTTAACGGCAAAAATAGTCTTAAATAGACATAAATGATAACTTTTTCACACATATCAATTGTGGAAACCAAGTTTAATCATTCGTATAAGTTTAATATCATATATTGGAGCTATCCAAACTATTAAAATAGAACAATAATAGCAAATTTGTATTATTACCTATTAACGGCACAAAAAGTCATAAACAGACATAAATAATAACTTTTTCATACATATCAACCGTGAAAACTAAGTTCAATAATTTGGATAAGTTTAATATCATATATTGAAACTATCAAAACTATTGAAATAGAACAATAACTATAAATTTGCATTTTTACCTTGTAATGGTACAAAAAGTTGTAAACATACATAAATCGCAAATTACGACACATTTATCAACAATGGAAACCAAGTTCAATCGTTCAAAAAAGTTTAATAACATAAACTTACTATTTTTTTTTGCTTTCTTGCAAAACTTTTTGATCAACTTGTGTGGTTATATTTCTGTTGCTTTCTGCTACGAATCCCAATTTGTTCTTTTTCCTATCATAAAAAATAATTACGTAAATGGTAGAAATACATATATTACCAACTTAAATCATAAAACACCTTTATTATTAAAACTAATACTAAAAGTTATAAATTAGTACCTGTCATTTTCTTGAGAACCAAAATCTAACTAATTGTTCATATTGCCAGATAATCACATTACATGGTATATTTTTTCATTGTGGCCTTTACAGTACTATTTTGATAAAAAAACTTTTTCTTCAAATTATGCTTATAGTCTTTCCATTTCTTTCCCAATAACTTAAGCGTAAATGAAGTTAATATTTCAAGTACAAATCTTGACTTTAATAATACAAAAAGAAAAGTGTTAATTAATAAACCAAATTTGAAATAATTAAATTTTTTATATGTAATTAATTATACTAATACCTCAATAAAGCTTAAAGCATCGACCTTAACTTTTGCTGGAACTTTATGCCATGTTTTATAATGAATAAGCAATTTCATGTCATTATGGGCAATCATGCCTAGAAATCTAACCAATAGTTAAGACTTTTCACCAATTGATTGTCTATCAGAGTTTGGAGATACTACAAGACACTCGTTTAAAGGTAGTGCAAACAATTCCTTCAAAATTGTCTGGCTTCTGGTCTTTCGTTGACCATTGTTATCAACTGCAAAAAATAAAAAATCAATTTATACATTACTAATACTTTAATCATTATAATTGAAATCTAAATATGGGGTTTATGATACCTACATTCAAACTAAAAACAGAATCAATTAACGAGATATTATTTAAACCTACACCTCTCATATTGTTAGATCCAATATTAATTGAGGCGTTAAAAGTGACTAAGTTAGAACCGACAATATGTACATTCCCTTTTAAAGGATTTAGTTTGTAGCTAAGATCAACTGGTGCTGCAGACAATTGTTAACTAATATCTCTGATATGTATTCCTTTCAATCTACTCTTCACATTGTAGTTTAGCTGCATTATAAAAGCGAATATATTAAAAACATATGTAAAGAACATATATAAAGACATTAAGAAGCTAAGAAATCATAACCAATGATATATAAAGAACATATCAATTTAATTAAATTAAAAGATAATGCATGACTTATAATACAATAATTGAAATAAAAATGAATGAGACATAAATTACATATAAGCATTTATTTCACTATGTTTTAAACACTTCAATTACAAAATATGGATGATCTATCATGATTCATAAATATCTTCATTAACATCTTCGCGAACCCACTGAGCAGAAGTACTAGAGATATTTTAATCCAAGTTTTGTTTAGCAAAAGGAAAACATTCAATTCCATGTTCAACATCATTTTTAGTATTTAACCCCTTATCAAATAAGTCTTTAGGTATGTTTCGAAAAACAACAAACCAACCCAATTCTTTAGGGTCTTAAGAATGAAAAACTTGTTTGACTTTAGAGAAAAAACATAAGGTTCATCAATGAGTTATTGTCCGATGTGAATTGATTGAAAAAAATTCACAATTGTAAATTCAAACTGATCCGTCTTAATACCCCTCATACTATTCACATAAACCTAATCACACTAAAATAAGATAACTTTTCACTTGTCATAATAATCCAACTCAATGATATCATTAATCATGCCATAATAGTCAACATTGCCCTTTAAAAGGTTTGTGTCCCTAACACTAGCATAGCTATTAGTTGATGAAATAACTTTAACTCTTGAATTTTGTGTACTTCTAAATCTCTCACAAGATTTAGTGTGAAAAATCCATTAATGATGAAACATTTGTATTGTTTCACAATCCTATTCGGCCCTTGTGAAAGACACTTCACCTTTCACTAACAAGCTGTCCACTCCAAACCTATAAAGGTGGAATAAATATATAAATATTATTAATTTATTTATACCTTAAGAATTCTATATACATTTCTCATTATGGAAAGTTTGGCATTACTTACAATTACTCCTAACCATTCATGAAAGTTTTTGATAAACAACTTATCAAGCTTTCGAGGTTTTGATCGTCGATAATATGGACGAGCTCTCAAATTATTTCTATACTCACAATAAAGCATCATGATAACATATTAACAATAAGAAAGATACAAGAATCTATATTTAATGCAATGAATAATTTCCTTGCAAAAAAATTTATATGTAAAATGATTCAATTGAGTCATAATGGAAAAAAAATATTGATGTGCTTGTGCCCAAGATTTATCATCTAACTTCACCATTTCAGCTTTGCCTATTGGTTGTCCAAAACTTTCAAAGAGATAATTGTAGGCAAAGTCAATATGTTACATACCTACATTTCTTGATGGTCTATTAAATCTCATTTCAACTTCTTCAAAATGTCATACACTCTTCTGCTAAATGTCTTTCAGCAATAGAACTTTTTAGATAACGTTTGTTGTGATAATAAGACTTTAACCTCCTTAAAAAACCTAAGGCATAAAACATTGTCATATACCTTTTTAACTAGAGTGATATGATAAACATCACCAACTTAATCAAGCTATTAACAAATAATACCTTTTGATAAGATACATCCATCGATAATAAACTGGTCCATAGACTTTTGCTTCATATGAAAGGTGGATAACCAAATGCATCAGAATAGTAAAAAAGTTTGGAGGAAAAATATTCTCTAAATAGCATAAAGTAAATGTGGCTCGATCTTGAAGTTTGTTAAGCTCTCCCACATTCAAAATTTTCTCACAGAGAGCTTTAAATATGTTAATTCAATTACCATTGAAGTGACTTGCTTTGACATTGATGAACGTAAAACAAGGGGAAGTAAATCTTGTATCATAATGTGACAATTATGTGACTTCAATGAAAAAAGTTTTTGCTCTTTCAAATTCACACATCTTAATATATTTGATGCATAGCCATTTAAAACTTTTACATTTTTTAAAACCTTGCAAAACACATCTTTCTTAGCTTTAGAAATCTCAAAATAGGCAGGAGGCAATCGATATTTACCATTAGGAAGTAACTTTGAATGAAGGTCAGGGAAAATTCCCATATCAACTAGGTCGACTCTTTAAGTCATCACTTGATCTTTTATTCACATTAAGAATTATTTCGATAAAATTTTCGTAAACATTCTTTTCTATGTGCATCACATCAAGTAATAAATTATATTCCTAATAAGATAACTTTAAAAATATACTTCTTTTTTTCTATAACTCAGACTCATTGGGTTATCTTCTTCATTTTTTTCCTCATTACTTTAAACATCAAGATCACCAACTTAAGTATCATTATCACCAACTTGAGTAATGGAGGCCAGATACCTTGAAAGATCTTCTTCACTCTTTTCTTTGATTGAGCCATTTTTTTTATATGTGAAATTGGTATCTTTTAACTTTGACAAGATATTAGACCCATTAATTGGTAAATGTGATCTCCTCAACTTTTAGTTCCATCAAAGAGATGTTTTTAGAATCTAAATTGATGATTATCATCTAACTGTTAATGATGTTCTATATAACTGAACTTCTTACTATTATGTAACCACTTCGAATATGTCTGTGTAATACAACATGAACAAACATATCTTTTGTGCTCCAACCATATAAATTTGTATGAACAAAAAAATCATTGATAGTCTATAATAAAGTAGCATGCATATTGAAGTTTTTTTTTTTTTTTGATGCATCATAGATTTTAACTCCTTCCCATAATTGCTTTAAATATCTAATAAGAGGTTGTAAGTAGATGTCTATATCATTATTCAAACTTTTTCCCTAGAAATTATCATACATAAGATAAATGACTATTGCTTTATGACAATTTATGATGGCTAATTGTACGGAATCAATACAATTGTCTAAGTACTATAAGAAGTACTTATTATTTTGAACGGGTTGAATCCATCAGATGCTAGTCCAAGCATAACATTTTGAGGATTAAAAGCAAAGTTCAAAAACCTATAATAAAATGATTTCCATGATAAAGAATCTATAAGATGCCTTAATGATCTATCATTCATCCATTTGTCATGATGCCACCTTATAAAATCTATAATTTTGGAAGACATGAAGAGTTATTAAAGTTTTGGTGTTAATGAAAATACCATAAAACCTTTATAGACTTCTTTTTTACGTTGACCTCATCATCATTCTCATTCAATCTTTATCGAGATTGTTTTTCACTTAACAAGAATTACCACACAAATGATAAGATTTTTAATTTTTTTTATTAACCTAATACAACATGCAATCATTGGGACAACTATGAATTTTCTCATATTTAAGAGCTAAATCCTTAATAATCTTCTTTGAATTCTTACACGATTCAAGAATTTATACAAAAGAAAACATTTCTTTCATAAATTCCAATAATAAAGTCAAAGAGTTTCCCATCCATCCACATAAGCATTTTAAGTGAAAAAGACGCACACAGAAAAATAACCTTGAATGCTTAGATCCCTATAGAGTTCTTCATTTATATCCTTAAGCAACTTATAAAACTTTGATACTTCTCCACTAGGTTGTTGGTCACCTACACATATCCCATGTTCATCAAATTCATTCATTTCAACATTTGACTTATTAAATCCATCATTTTGGGGAGACAAATGATGGAAATGTTGGTTATAAATGTTAAAAGCATCTCGTAATATGCCTTTAATGTCATTTTATCTAATAAGATCATGTTGGTGTTGGCAAGCCCTGGATGTTGAAGGAACTCTAGGTGAAGACCTTGACGATACAGATTTTTCATGAAAATACCAATTAACATATCTCGAGACAATTTCAATACAAATTAAATGTTTGAAAACAACTTCACGCATTTGCCATTCGATATTAGCACACTTCAAACATAGGCATAATATCATATTATCTTCACTTGTATTCTTAAATACAAAATTAAGAAAAATTTTTACTTCATCTCGGTACTCTTGACTTAATTTTGATTTTTGCATCTAACTCTTATCCATTTAGTGCTTGCTACATCATTAGACCCTAATTATATAAATAAATTATATGAAAATGAACATGTCAAATACTTAATTATACTATATAGAAGACCAAAGCAACAAAGCAGTTATGCACACTATGACAACATTAATCAAACGATTTTTTAGTTTCTTCAACCACAAGTATGAAGCACCATAAGAAGTTACCTTGGCAACTTTATTCAGCTTATCCCTGACAATTTGTAACAAATGGGAAAGGTCACCATCCCATTTATATAATTTCAACTCCTTGTTTTCAAGTATTTTCTCAACTACCTAATATAATGGATTCCAAATGGGTGTTTGAGGAATATGGATTTTGGAAAAAAAAATTTATACCAAAGATTAGAATGAAAATTGCAAAAGTTGAAGAAATAGTATAATGAAGTAAACGCTTGAGTAAATAACGAAAGAATAATAGAAATAGGGTTCCAAAGAAAAGCTAAAGGAAAGCAAAAGTAAATTATAGTTGGTATGGATAGAGAAATAGTAGATTAATGAAGCTGAAGCTTGAAGTTGGAGATTCGACACGCTAAGTGGGGGGACAATTTTAATGGAGTTTGTAAGACAAATGCCCATCAATTTGACAAATAAAGGTGTTTTCAACAAATAAATGCCACTAACTTTTAATGTTTTAAGTTGGAGGGAGTTTTAAAAATTATCATTTAACATTATTGAAGGTGTTTTTAGTCAAATACGCCTTCAATAATCCATTAAAATTTTTTTAAGCAAATTATTAAAGGCAAAATGCCTTCAATAATCAACTCTAATTTTTTATCAGGGGATTATTGAAGACATTTTCAGTTACAAACACCTTTAATAATTCCCTGAAAAATTGTAAAGAAATTATTGAAGGCATTTTTTTTTTTTATAAAAAACACCTTCAATAATCTCCTTTAATATTTTAACAGAGAATTATTAAAAGTATTTTTTTTGTCATAAATGCCTTTAATAATCCTTTGAAATTTTTTGAAAAAAAATTATTGAAGGCATTTTTTGCAGAAATTGCCTTCAATAATCCCCTTCAATTTTTTTATCAAAAAATTATTAAAAGTGATTTTGACTAAAAATATATTCAACAATTCCTTAAAAATATTTTCAAAAAATTATTGAATGCATTTTTTTTTTTGTAGAAAACACCTTCAATAATCCTCTTCAATTTTTTATCAAGGTATTATTGAAAGCGTTTTTAGTTACAAATGCCTTCAATAATCCTTTAAAAATTTTTGAAGGAATTTATTGAAGGCATTTTTTGCTAAAAACGCCTTCAATAATCCCTTCTAATTTTTTACCAGGGGATTATTAAAGACATTTTTAGTTAAAAAAAACCCTAAAAATTTTTAAAAGAAATTATTGAATGTGTTTTTTTTGTAGAAAATGCGTTCAATAATCCCTTGATAAAAAATTACGAGAGATCATTAAAGGTATTTTTTTTTGTCAAACACCTTCACTGATATTTTTTATATTCATTTTCATCTTGAACTTTGAAATACCAAACTGCCATTACAGAGAATGATTAAAAGTTGCATTGCAACCAAACCAAAACCCTTAAACCTATATAGTTTACCTTTAAGTTTCTTTATCTTTCTCCTCATTGTTGACCTTTAACAACTTAATTTCATGCACCTCTCTGTTTACCAGTATGTCCTTATTTTATTTGTGTTTTGTATTATTTATATTCTTCAATATAGGTTTTTTTTTTCATTCCTTACTATATATATAAATATTTATTATTTTTTTCATTCCATCGTCACCTTAGTCATTTAAGCACCTTTCATTGCATGTATGGTGTTTCTGTGTAGTTTGCTTTAAATATTATGGTATGGTGAATGGTATTGTGAAATTTGTGTCTATTTTTTTACTCATCATTTATTTTGCATGGAACTCTTATTTAAGGTTGGAATCATAGTATGGCTTGTACTCGTAAAATGTTATGGGTTTGAGGATGATCTATGTATATTGGTGTAGTAACTGTAGTATGATATTGATTATTTTTTTATTGTATACTGTGTAAAATTTAGATAGACGGTTTGGTGTATTTCGTATAGTTTTGATCAAAATCGTAAGTATTATGGAATTTGAACAACATATTTCTCTTGTTACTTAACATGAAAAAGATACACCTATAGGCCAAAAAAGAAAAGAAGAGGATGAAATAAACAAATTAAAGTGATTGACACAAAAATTCATATCCATTTCAATCAAAGTAGACAGCCTGTGTCTAATGGAGCTACCAAATTGACTACTCATATTGGAGCGATCATCCATCGTAGCATTTCAATTACATATTATAATTAGCGACAAGTTCTTGATGATTTAAAGAATCGTATATGAGAGTCGGTTGTGGTATGTTTATTAAACTATTTCTTAAAATTTGTTAAATGATCATTTATTTGAAATTCAATGTGTTAATACTAATTGTGTTAAATTTTTTAGGAATAGTTCAACGTTCTAATTGCGTTTAAAAAGCTTGTGTTCAATCAGCTAAGAAAGCATTTAGAGACTTTAAAAGTAGATTGACAACTTAATATATTTTATCGCTTGTTGATCAAGGTGATGTGTTGTCTGTTCCACCTATGTTATATACAGATGTTGTAAGTTATGATGATTGAATGACTTTTGTTCGAGATCGACTATTAGAAGATTTCTTGATAGCATACCCATTACAAAATATTGTTTATAAGATTTTATGCAATATATTCGATATCTTAATATGTGATTTACGTAATTTCTTGATTTTCTAGAAAATCAAAGAATAACAAAAGAACATTTAGGTCAAGCAAGTATATCACCATCGAACATTGAGAAACGGTTATGCAAATGTCAGCTATGAGCTTATAAATATTCACATACTTGTTTTATACTCATAAATGAATATTTATGAACATTCATTTAATAGATTTTCATTCTTATATTATGATAATTTATTAGGAATCAGCTAGCTCTGGTACTAAAGTTTTTAGATGGGATATGTGGAAACAAAGATGTTTACGAAAGGATGGATCATTTACAAATGAAGCAACCGAAGAAATGGCTAAAATGATTGTATGTATAACTATTCATTATATCACATATGATTTGTTTTGTGCTTGTATACATGACTGTATACTAGCTTGTATAGATTTTTTATTACAGCCCATCTTATTATTATTTTTTAGGAAGATTATGCTACTAAAGTTAAATCTAGTGAACTAATAACCTAGTATGATGAAGATCCCTTATCTTTGGCATTAGATGCGAAACAGCAACATGATCATGATTGAGTTCATGGGGTTAGTAAATTTGTGTTGTCATCAAAGTTTTTCAATAAATAACCAAAAATCTCTCAAATGACAAATGCACAATATGAAACAATCATTGAGCAAGAATAGCAAAGACTTGATGAGCAAGAGCAATGCCTAAATGACCAATAGCAATGACCTGTAGCTTTGGAGGCGATGTTGGTAGCAATACAGCCTAACATACATGTAGGTCAGTCGAATAGCATCATTCACCTAAGAGGACAAGCTTTTGTTGCAAGTCAGGTAGTAAACCCAACCCGTGGTACCAACCATGAAGTATTATTTTGTTTATTCACTTAATATTTATTTGTTTATGATATTTATTGATTTGGTATTAATACTTATATTTCATAATATATTGTAGCAAGATGTTGGGACTCAGAGTATGACCCTTGCTCAAGCTGCCATTGATGAGTTATCTAATTATTCACTTGATCATTTATTCAAAGAAAACTACATTACAGTTGAGTCCAAGGATGGGTTATTTGATCAACCATCACTTTTTTACACTAGTAAGGATGAGGTTCAGGAATTTTGTAATCTGGATGAAATATCAGCTGTTGGTATTGTTACTTATATGAGGTTAGCTTATAAATTTAAATATGCAAAGTCAATATTTATTAATCTATATTACGGTGTATTACTAACTAGTATTGTTGATTATTATTGTGCAGTTTCCTATATAAAAAGATCAAAGCGAGAGAAATGACCCATTGAATCAAATTCGTTGATCCCAATATCATTAGTGAGCAGAGTGGCACAGTAGCTTTCGTGCTTGACATGCGATTAAATGCATGAAAAAATGGGTTGATTATTATTTGCTATCGTATAATGCTGCGTAAGTTTTATTCATACAAATAATTATTTCAATCTTAATCGAATCTAAGATTATGCCTAATCTGAGTATATCATTCTTATTATTATGTAGTCATCATTGGTAGCTTATTGTGATTGATGGCAATTCTTTAATTCCATACTTATTTAATTTGGCTCAACCAACGGCGATGCTTAACGCCAATATTAAAAAATTTATAAAGAGGTATTATATGTTATTATATTATCTTTTGTTTCTTCATAATTACTTTTATTTTTGTATTAAGTAATTTTTTTCTTTTCAATTTAGGATACTGTCTGCAGTTGGTAAGAAAGCAAAGATAAATTGAGTGTCATTACCAGTAAATATGAAATTTATTCTTTTATGTTGAGTTTATTTAAATACATGTTTCTTGAACCCATTAAATTTATTTTTCAAATACCTCATCAATCAAGATATATTGAATGTGGATATATATCCTTCATTTTATGAGGGAGATAGTATTGTATGATTTTATTACCACACCATCCAAGATTAGTATTAATTTCATAAAATCATTATATCTTAAAAAAAAAAAAAAGCTAAATTATGTTTTCCTTTATTAACATTTACTTTTGATTTTTTTTAGTGGGAGAGTAAAGAAAGTTTCACGACAAACAAACTTGATGAAGTCCATAATGAGTGGTGTGAGTATGTATTATCATTTGCAATACCTTGAGGTTAAGATTGTTGGTCGGGTGTAAATATATGCATTTCTTTTGTTACAATGTATTTAACATGCCATCTTGAATGGATAATTTAAGTTTATAGATTGGGGTATTGGTTTAATATTATTGGTATATATTTGTTTTATATTAATTGGCAGCTTATATGAATACACATATATTGAGTACAATTATTTGAGAAAAGTATATTTATATGGTAAAGTTATTAGTTTTAAATTCGGCTGTGTGATCAATTTATTGAAATACTACAATGTTCATAATGTAAATTTTAAAATGTAATTTGTAGTATCACATATATAAATCAAATATTTTCTAGGCATAAACTTACAACTGACTTCACATATATAATTAAACAAAAATTTTTTTGATGAGATTATTGAAGACGTTTATAGCCAGAAATGCCTTCAATAACCTCATTCAACATTTTGTAAGGGATTAATCAAAACATTTTCTAGCTAAAAATGCCTTAATAATCCCCTCCAAAATTTTTTGTATGGATTATTGAAAGCATTTTTTACCAAAAACACCTTCAATAATCCCTTATAAAAATTTATTGAGTGGATTATTGAAGGTATTTTTAGTAAAAAACGCTTTTAGGAATTTGTTCTAAATTTTTTGAATGGATTATTGAGGCATCTTTAGCTAGAAAACGCTTTAAATAACCCCATTCAATTTTTGAATAACCCCAACAATAGGAAGGATTATTGAATAGATTATTGAAGGCATTTTTGGCTAAAAAACACCTTGAATAATCCCCTACAAATAATCCCTTTAAAAACTTAAAAAACGCTAAAGGGAAGGATCAAACCTACGACCTTATGGTTAACAACCGTATGATCTAACCAATAGAGCTACTCTAGTTTTATTTAAAAGGTAATTACAGGCCACCCCCTTAAATTTTGACAGGATATTTATTGAATACATTTTTATCAAAAAATGCATTTAATGATCCGCTCCAATTTTTCAAGGGAAATATTAAAGGTGTTTTTGCAGAAAATGCCTTCAACAATTACCTCTATTTTTTATGAGGGAATTATTCAAGGCGTTGTTAGCCAAAAATGCCTTCAATAATCCCTTATCCATTTTTTTGAAGGGATTATTCAAGGTGTTTTCTACCAAAAATACCTTTAATAATCACTATAATTTTTTAGAGAGGATTAATCAAGGTGTTTTAGTCGATAAACATTTCTAATTTTTTTCTTTAGTGATGTTTATAAGTACAAACATCACTATTTACATATTTAGTGGCATTTTGATAAAAAATGCCTTAAGTTTTATAAAAATACGGAAGCTAGCAGATTTTTATAAATGAAACACCACTACAAAACTGCCACTATTCTTTCATTTTCTTATAGTGTCTCTTTATCTATAATTGATCTTTTAGTAGGCTAGTTATTTGGTAGTCTAGCAAATGTTGACTTGTTATCTTATCCATCCTGAAGGTTTACTAGATTTATAGCTTCTTCATCTTCTAGATTAAAAGAAGCTGGTGAAGCTATCTTTAACTTAGTCCGTTATTCCCATCATTGTTGATATTGGGTAGCAAACAAAGTGGGTAATCTAAGTCTTCTATTCTAGATAGTTTTTTTAGAAGTTGGACTGCTTGAGTTTTTAATTCTTGATTGTTTTCATCATAAAATTATTTTACAAAAATCCTTTTACTATCTGTTGTAGCAGTGATATAATGAACCTATGAATTTGGTGAAATTTCATTTAATAATTCTTTTGCCTTTTCTATCATGTAAGTTCAACTTGGAAACCATATAAACTTGCTTTATTAAATTATGGAAGAGCAAATTTTAAATTTTCTTGATTTTCATTTGGTGCTAATAAATCTGATCCATAAAGAACCTTTTTGGCTTCCCAAATTTTATAAGGCTGAAAAAATTCTTCTTTTTGAAAGAGTCCAGTTAAATTAGTTATTTTAATATATATATAAAATATTCATTATTTTTTATAAAATAAAAATATTTTTATTTGAGAAAGGCAAGAAAATGCCTTATCAAATGAAAAGATAAAATTTGGAAAGTAATTATACCTGTAAAACCTATTTCGATATTGATTATATAATAAAGGTCATGATTTAATCAGAAGTTAATTTTAGGAAATCCTTCAAAAATTTCATTATTTTTTAGATAAAAAAAGGAAAATATTTCTAAAATTTTTCATGAAATAGATGATCTACTTCATCTCTTATTGAATATTTAATTCTATTAAAAATTTCATTGGGTAAGATTTTGCTAGCTTTTTCATATAAAAGAATTTTTTAAATTTTTAAAAGAGAAGAAGAAATTATTTTTTCTTTTATAAAAAATAAAAAATATTTAAAAGATTATTTATCTCTTCAACAGAGTATTCTTTTTCATCAAATTCAAAAATTTGTGGTTCTTCCCAGTCTTTTAAAGTTAGGCTTTTTAAAACAAGATTTTGAAAAGTTTGAAATATATTAACTTATTTGGTTAATCCTTCTGTAAGCTTAATCATATTTTTTTTAAAAGCTGATTTACTATCCTAAAGTTGAACTTTCCAAACTTCATTTATGAGATTATATAACTCGAGGGGTAATCCCAGATTATAAAAATATTTAATTTCTGAAAAATTTTGTTGTGATTTCAACAAATTTTTTGTTTTCTAAAGAATTTCAGAGTATGACATTGAAGTCTATTGATTTGGATTATGTAAGGGACTAAAATCTTAATCCCTGGTTAGGATTAATATATTTAAGAGAAAAATCTTGTTTGGGTTGCTTTTTTTTTTACATTAATCCATTCACCAATTTGTTCTAGAGGTTTTTTATGTTAATCCATTGGGCCTGCTTCATAAATCAGCAAGAACATTGTTAGTTCTTTCAATAAATTCAATAGAAAAGTTACATTAAATAAAAAGTTATACTATCTAATCCTTCTAGGATTAGTTTCTAACTTCTTCTTTTTTTTAAGAAATCTTCAACTGTTTGATTATTAGTTCTAATAATAAAATTCTCAAGTGCTAGATAAATATAAAATCTAGTTACATCATTTTTTTATGGCAAGTAACTCTTTTTCAATTATAATATATTTTAATTCGTTTCGTTTAAATTTTCCTGAATTATGTTCACAAATTAATTCTTGATTATGTATTTTTTATTTAAGTACACATCCCAATGTTGGTCTAAGGTATCTATTTCAAGAATAAGTAACTCTTTGGGTTTAGGAAGATATACTTTAGGTATAAATTTAAAATGTAATTTTTTTTGTTTAATAATATCATAATCATCTTTTGTCTAAGAAAAAATGAATATCCTTTTTTAGTTTTTCTTGTATAACTTTCTCTTTTTTAGAGATATTTTTAATGAATTATCTTCCATAATTCAAAAGAATTTGAAAATTTTGAAGTTGTTTTTTATCTTTTAGTTATTCTAGAAATTATTTGATTTTTACTATAATATGATCTTGTAAAATAAGACCTTTGAAGATAAATTTAAGCCTAAGAATTCTATATTAGTTTTTTCAAGCTCTATCTTTTTAAGACTTAATGTTATATCATGTTTTATAAGCTATCAAATTAAGGTGTTTCCTATGCTTAGTTAATGTTTTAGAAAATATAAGTATATCATCAATATATACAACACAAAAATCTTTATATTTTCCAAAAATTGTGTCTATCCATCTTTAGAAGATTTGTGGAGCATTTCTAAGTCCAAATGGTATGACTTTCCACTAATAATGACCTTTTGATGCACTAAAAGCTATCAATAGTTTTGATTTTTTTAGTTAGTATTATTTGCCAAAATCTTGATTTACAATAAAATTTACTAAAATATTTAACATTTTTTGCTAAATTAATTAATACATCTTTTATAGGAATAAAATATCCATCAAATGCTATATTTTGGTTAAGCCTTTTATAGCTGATTACCATTAGGGTCTTTCCTCTTTTTTGCTCAGCATGATTTCTTACCATAAATGCTGGGCTTGGATATGGACTAGTAGTGGGTCCTAGAAGTCCTTTTTGTAAAAGCTCATTAATTTGTATATTAAATTTATCTATATCTTGTTTAGTATAGATTATTGGTTTTACTATAATTATTTCTTTTAATCAAGAATTTTCAGACTTAAAATTGAGGACTTCTAGACCATAATTTTAATGGTTCTTCACTAAAGTTTTCTTTTAAGACTTTATATAACCAGTGTGTTTCATAGATTGATTTAATTTCAAGTTGCTTGGTTTTAGGTAAAAAATTAGAGTCACATATATGTTTATGATTTTTAATAATGGTATTTTTATATATTTATTATATATAGTAAATACAATATTATTGGAATATAAACAAAAAGGTAAATAATTGTATATAAAATTATTTCCTAATAATATATTGCCTTGCATAAAAGGAAAACATAAAATTTTTGGAATTATGATTTTTTTTCATAAAACAAATAGAAACATTTTTTGCTTTTTATCCTATTATAGTTTCTTTTTCATCAATTACTATTATTATTATATGATGTTTCATTAGCTCCTATTTTTCTAATGGTAAAATATTACTTCTATAACTACATATAGTTGTTTCGGTGTCTATTAAAACATTTCAATAGTATGGTTTATACTATTTAAATCTAAATTCTAGTTCCACATAATTGTAATATGTTTTTGGTTCATTTTTTGAAAATATAATTACTTTATCATTACCAATTTTCTATTGGTTTATTATAGCCAGACTTCGAATATCATTTCTTTTAGTATTTCTAAAAGAAATTGAATCTAAAACTAAGTTTACATTTCTAATTTTTGACTTTTTTGTCATTATTCTAAGTCTAAGACAATCTTCTATTAATGGATCATTAATAGAAATAAAATAATTTGATTTTACTTTAAACCAAATAGTGCTTGAGACAAGATTTGATTGTATTCCTTCTATTAGTGCTTTAATAGGATTTTCAAATCTTTTATCTACTAATATTGCTATTATTGGTATATCATTACCAACTTTGAATAATGTTTTTATAATTATTATAATTATTTCTAAATGTATATATATCTAACTTTAGGATTTTTTGTTTAATTATTTTGATTTTTTTTTATGAATAAAGGAATATCTACAGATCTTTTATTAGAATAAGTAGCTATGGTATTTTCACTAAACTTATCTATATATTTTTGTGTCCATGGTTTGAATTTTGAAAAGACAAATAGTTTATATATTTCATCTTTATTCAATGATTGTATATTTTCTAACAATTCATCTAAAATAGTAACATCTTATCCTAAGACATTACTTAATTTTGTCATCCATTGTTTTTCAACAGGTATATCTTTAGTTTTAAAACTAAGTTGATTATCAGCTTCTAATATAGAATTATTACTAGAATTGAGCATAAAGATACACTCATTATCATTTGAATCAGAATTTGTTTCAAAATTTTATTTTTATAAATAATTTCTTTTTCAAAAACATCTTCTCTAAAACAAATTTCTAAATTTCATTCTTTGATAGTTTTAATAACTTTTTTAGCATTTTTTTTCCTTTATTAAGACATTGAGGTGCTATATGACCTTCTTCATCACAAATGAAACATTTAAATTTGAATTTATTTTTAGAAGTTTTTTTTTTAACAATTATTTTATTAAATTTATGCTTTTTTGGCTTCCATTTAACCAGATTATATCTTCTTTTCTTTTTGTATTTCTTAGAATATGTTTTAGATTGAGATTTATATCCAAATTTTCATTCATTTTCTAATATTTTTATGTATTGTTTATCACTTAATCTACTTTTAACTTGCTTAACAACTTTTGTTTTAAGGTAATGTTCTATAATTTGTTTAGAAGCAAAATAAGTTTTATTTCCTATAGAATCTAAATAATCTCTATTTTCTATAAAATCTAAATAATCTCTATTTTTTGTTGCAAGGTTATGAAATTCCAAATATTTTGGCTATTGTTGATTACAAAATTCATCCTAAGACGATAGGAATTTATGAAAATATTATTCTCTCCAAATTTTGAATGTGATTCATCCAATTTTTGGTATTCATGAATATATTTTTTAGAAAGTTCTTCTAAATTTCTTATATCACATAATTTCATCTTAGTTAATAAATAACTAGTTTCACTGTTTTGATCTGTAAGTTCTTTTCTTCCACAAAATTCATTTTTTTAATAAATTTGTTAAATTTTTTAACCAATCTAGTATTATTCTAATTTGATTTAGAAAAGTTCCTTTTTGAACTCTTCCTACTTTGAAGTTTTCCCATTTTTTCAAAAATTTCAAAACATCTCCTTGAAATGTTCTACAAAAATAATTAAAAAATTTTTTAGACCAATTATCTTTCAAGCTATTTACTACAATAGTCATAAATTATGCCCAATCTTCTATTATTTTGCCATAATCATTTATGGAGAATTTTTGAAAAATTTAAATACATTCCTCCTTGAGCTACAATTCATTTGTTTAACGATTCTATATAGCTGGATTGTGGTATAGGTTTTGTAATAGTTTCAGAAGATGTTCATGTTTGTTTAATTTCACCTTTATAAATATCATCTTTGGTTTTATTTTCAAACCTATTTTTGTCATCAATTTCTTGGTTAGAAATTTTTCTTACTTTTCATTTTCCCTTATCAACTTTTTGTTGATTGAGAGCCATAGGTGTAGGCTTAGTATCGATATCGTCATATACTTCTTCAGAAAATGAGGATTCTGCACTACTAGTTTCATCTTTAATTAGATTAGTAGTTAAAATTTTATCTTCTTTTTTTTTATCTTCTTCATTTGAAATAATTTCATTGGTAGTGTCATCATTAAGCATATAATGATAATTAAATTTTTTAAAAAGTTCTATATGTGTTTTATAGAGTTTCCTATCATATTTAAATAATCAATCATTTCTTTAGGAACATCAATTTTTTTTTTTTCATTTTATACTTAAGATAGTTTATAAAACTTTTATAGGATTTAAAACCCAATTTTTCTGCTTTAGAAAACTTTGTTGGTTAAGAAGATGATGGTTTATCATCATCAATCGTAAGAAAAACATTACCATAATATAAAAGTTTAAAGTCATTTGTTTGACTTTTATCTACTTCTAACAATTATAATTTTTTTTAATATTTACTAATAACTATTTAAAATCTTAGTTTAAATCTAAACTCATAACTTATTCTAAATCATCTATTTTTTATTCTAATATATCAACTTTATTAAACAATTTTTTAAAGAAAGTTATAAATAAATCAACTAAACTATTAATTCTATAGTTGATTGCTAGAATATGATTTTTTTAATTGAGGATCCACATGCAGACTATAATTATGAAGTTTTTCTAAACAAACGTGATTTTTAACTTCTTGCTCCATGTTCTTGGTACCTAAAACAGTTTATATACCATACTAAGATCTCTAAAGCTGGATTAAAAGGTAACAACAAAACCACAATATTAGCACAGAGATAATAAACAGATATATAGATTTTAGAATATAAAGCTAAAAATTAAAAACTGAGAAACAAAGAAATACTTATAATGATAACTGAAAACTAGAGAGCTCAAGTAGTGTATATGTCATAACCTCTAGATTCGGGGATCTATCGCTAGACATTGGCTTGAAGGAGTCGCCACCAATCTTTTTTATCTAGGTGCGATTGGCCACCTAAAGAATCTATCCTTTTAGGGAACACCTAAGTTTAAGGGTCCCTAAAAGAATAGGTTCGAGCCTACTAACCAGAACAGGGTTCGGGAGTTCGGTTATGTGTGAGGAAGGTTATAGCACCCTCACAGCGCCCATCAAAAGATGATACCAGCTTAATTTTGTGTTATCCAATAAACTTTAAAAATTTACCAAGTAATTAGTTGTTGGAAATTGTTCTCAATTAACTCTAATACTTTTAGCAGAAAATTAAAAAAATCCCCTTACCTCAAGAGTATGCAAGAAAATTATTGTTTCACTTGCAGAGGTTCCATCGTCGGATTATTTAACATTAAAAAAAATAAAAAGGAAGAAAAAATGATTGTTTT
>NW_019168004.1:8057316-8081684 GCF_002303985.1 Durio zibethinus
GTCCGATGATTCTCGTTATTTCTTCATTCATTTCCGACGCAACTTGTAATAGAATTGAAACATTTCTCAAATTTGTTTGCTATAAATATCACTTACACAAAACACTTAATTAAGCACGCAACACTTGTTATTCTTTTCGACCATCTTTCCTTCATATAGATTTTGAGCCATGGCAACCTTGTACTTCTCTTTCATTTGCTATCCGTAGATCCGAACCCGAACTCGTTGCTCCAGCCCCACCCATGAATACAAACTATTATCCGACATTGATGATCAAGAGAGTCTCCGGCTCCAAATTCCGGTGATCCAATTTTATCAGTACGATCCTCCATGCAAGGGAGGGACCCTGCTAAGGTTATTAGGGAGGCACTTAAACAAACCCTTGTGTTTTATTATCCATTTGCTGGTAGACTAAGGGAAGGGGCTAACGGTAAACTTATGGTGGATTGCACTAGTGAAGGAGTGTTATTTATTGAGGCCGATGCTGATGTTACCCTTGAACAGTTCGGTGATGCACTTCAGCCACCATTTCCTTGCTTTGATGAGCTCCTTTATGATGCTCCGGGCTCTGCAGGGATGATAAATTGCCCATTGTTGTTGACTTCAGGTATCCTTTTTATTCCGAGCTCTCATAAAACTTTGACATCACTTTTTTTTTCTTCTTTGGAGTTTCAATTAAGACCAACCTGGGAATGAATTAACTGTCTCCAAGATGTATACTTGAACTAAGAATAATGAAGATCATAATATATATTTTTTTCAAGTAGGACTTTTTAATTAATAGATAAAACAGAGACTACATCATCCAGGGATAGCAATCTATAAGTTGCCAGACCTCTCGAAAAGTGAACAAAAGGAGTTGTTTAAATCGCTAACTCACAATTAAAAAATCGCTTCATAGATTTTAAGTTCTATTTTACGCCTGATTCGGTGAGGCTATCAGCAAAATTATTTATCTCTTGTGATGTATGAAAATTTTTATAAATTTTTAATTGTTGTTTCAAAGTTTTCAAATGCAACATGTGCATATACCAAGCAAATTTTCTTATCAAGATCACAATTATAAAAGAAAAAAAAAATTCGTAAGCAAATTTTATAACCAATCGTACATGGACAACTGTTCACACTCGACGGTGAATTCAAGTAAGAGTACTTCAAACAAATTTTCGCGTTTCCTACTGAAATTTGTGTGGTGAGCAAGCTAGTTCCACCGACACCTCTGGGTACCACTAGGGGTTAATCGAGCCGACACAGTGAGACGCATGAGCTCGACTCACAACTCACGACTCGATACTCGGCTCAAACTCGATCGAGTTTTATTTTTCAAGCTCAAGCTTGATTCGTGGATCGAATTACAAGCTACTCGAGCTCGCTCGATAAGCTCGATTAATATGTAAAAATAAGCTCGATTCATATACTTTGATAAGAATTCGATTATTTATGTTCGAGCTCGAAATCGAATTTGAAATAGTTTATTAATTAAAATAATAAAATATATTTAAATATAAAAGCTCGATTAGGCTCGCGAGTAACTCGAGTCGGATATAAGAATACTCGAATTCGACTCAATCGATAAGTCGAGCTACTCGAGCTTAAGCTCGACTCAATAATAATTCAAACCGAATTCAAGTTTTCTTCAAATCGAACCCGAGTAGCTTGCGAGTACTAATATATCATTTACACCCCTAGGTACCACCAATTTAATAGAGCTGATGAATCCGCCAGTACCTCGTATTCGAATAGGACAAGATTTATTAGAAGTTTGTAGAGGAAGTTTGAGATTTTTTTAAAAAATTTAATTTAATAAAAATTTTAATAAAAACTTTAAATTGATAAAATTTTAATATGAAAATTAATAATATATAAAATATTATTTATAGTTTAAATTTAATTGATATTTTTCAATGATAAAAATTTTATTAATAGTTTATTAAAAATATTTATTTAAAAAATATATTAAAATATATTAAAAATTTTTTAAATTTAATAAACTTTATTTATGTGATGAGATTTTAATTAATTAATTTTGATTTTTAATTTTTAATTTATATGTAATCATTTTTGGAAAAAAAAAATTACAAATTTTACTTAAAAATTTTTTATTTAAATCTTTCGCTATTTGAATAACATAAACTAAAACTTTAGTACTATCTAGAGTAATTTTAATTGAAGAGATCAACCAAGAAACTGCTTGCTAATTGGTACTGTCAAAAAAATTTTAATATTATCTAACTACGGCAAAATTAATGATTATAAGAGAAAGAAATCAAATGCTCTCTATATTTCAAAGTTCAAAAACAGTTCAATTTAATTATATAGAAATTTTAATAAATTTAATTATATAAAAATTATATATTATAGTTATTTTTATTGATTGTTATATTTCACATGTACTTATGTTTTTATGTGTATATAGTATTTTCTTTAATGTATTTAATGTTCTCATCTAGGTTTTTTTTTTTTGTCTGCCCATCTAAGTATTAAATGGTTCAAAATAAAAGCATATAAAGGTATGATGTACAAAAAATAAAGATTTAATATCTAATAATTTGTATATTTGTGTACTTTTAAATTTTTTTAAATAAAATTCATTTTTATATTATTAATTGATTATAGGTAACACGGCTAAAATGCGGTGGTTTCATCTTTGCCATCCGCTTCAACCACGTCATGAGCGACGCCGCTGGCCTAAAACAATTCATGTCCACCATGGGCGAAATGGCACGTGGCCTTGGTTACAACCTCGATCCCACCCGTATGGGAAAGACACCTCCTAGATGCTCGAGACCCACCACGAGTCACTTTCACACACCACGAGTACGACGAAGTGGAAGCCAACATTAGCACCCAGTTACCGGACAACCTGGTCCAACGTTCCTTTTTCTTCGGCTCCTATGAAGTTCAAGCTCTTCGAAAGCTGCTCCCACCCCACCTTCGCCAATGCTCCAAGTTCGAACTATTAACAGCTTGCTTATGGCTTTGTCGAACCATTGCTATAAATCCTGACCCTGACGAAGAAGTGCGCATGCTATGCTTTGCTAACACACGTTCCAAATTTAATCCTCCATTGCCATTGGGATATTATGGTAATGCCATCGTGTCCCAGCAGCAATAACAACAGCTAGAAAACTTTGCCAGAATCCATTGGGGCATGCAGTGGAACTAGTGAAGCAAGCCAAGGCAAGCGTGACGGAGGAATATGTGAAATCAGTCGCTAGTTTGATGGTGATTAGGGGTAAACGGCTGCACTTCCCAGCAGTGATTGGTTCCTACTTGATATCAGATGTAACAAAATTTGGAATCGATGACGTCGATTTCGGGTGGGGTAAGGCAGTGTTTGGAGGACCAGCAAAAGGTCTTGGAGTGATAAGCTTTTTCATACGAGCCAAGTATATGAAAGGCGAAGTTGGAACTTTGGTGCCGATTTGTTTGCCAGCACCGGTCATGGAAAGATTTGCTAAGGAATTGGACAACATGTTGAAGGGTAAATCATTTTTTATTTCATCTGCTATGTGAAAGAAATAGAAATGTGACATGAAGAGAGAATGTGTGGTATCATGATACTCTTCTTTAAATTGCAAGGCTCTTGCCCAGTATATGTTTCTTCCCCAATATGTTGTAGCTAATAACCACTTCATGATAAATAAAAACGAGGAACAATTAATTTAATGATTTCAGAAGAACTAAAACAACTTTATGCATGAATTAATGCTTAAGGTTGTTGATTAGCAATTTGAGATTAATTATGTAGCATAATATTGCATTTGAAAACTCAAATTCGGATTTGAATTTTTTCTTTAGATATTATTTAAATTTAAAATACAAGAACTTGGAATTTTATATTCCAAAAAATTTAAGATTAGAAGTTTCAATTTTTTTTTTTTAAAGAAGTTTCATATTACAAGTTAAAAAATTAAGATTATAGTAAAATAACTTTTAATATGTATCAAATAGTATATGCATAGAAGAATCGATATATAAGCAAATATCAATTAAATAAACAAATGATCAACATTAAGTTGGAATAAACTCGCATATTAACATGACTTGGACGCGAGACGTAAAGGTTTCAAAGCCTTCTCGTTACTATGAGAAGATTACTTGCACACGAAAGGGCTGAATTTAGTGCAGCAGGTCTAGAAGTAGTGGGAATTATACTGGAGCAATGGAATAAGGGAGAAGAAGTAGTCTTTGAGGTAGTAGAAGAAGATTTAACATCTGAAAATGAAAAATGTAATTCACTAAACACTACATGTTGAGATGTGTAGCATTTTCCCTGAAGCAATATAAAGATACTTAAATCCTCTATGATTTGGACTATAACCAAGAAAGACATATGCTAATGATCTAGATTGTAGTTTGTTAGAATTATGTAGTCAAATTCACGTTTTACATTAATTTTTTAAGAAAAAAATTTATCATTTATAAATATTATAATACAATTAATAAGTAACAATTTAACATTATTTCGAGTCCACATATATAAATGATAAATTTTTACATAATTTTTTATTATGATTAATTAATGTGTTTATGAATCTTAAAGATAAAAAATTATTCCTTCTGTCTCATTCTTTTTTTTTTTGTCTATCCCTTTTTTCTTTTAGGATATTTCAAATTTATGTCTTTTTTTTAAATCTAAAATTTTTACTTTTTTATATTTTATGATTTTTTTTTACTTTTTGACATTAAAAATTATGAAATTTTAATTCTATAAAAAAAATTGAATTTTAATATTAAATACATTAAATTAAGTCAAAAATTTTTCTGAAACTCTGCAAAAATCAATACCTTCTAAACAAATTCAGACAGGAGCAAAAAATAAAAAAAAAATTTGAATGCCTTTAAATGTTGTTTGGAAACTTTTTCATCAATAAAATTGATAAATTTATCCATAATTTTTTATTTACATTACAAATATATACCCTTAAAAATATTCTAAATATGCCGCCATACTTTCATTAGGTCAAATATGATCTATCTCGACAAATTTTAGCCTCGAATCAAATTGGTAGTTCTAGATGAAGTTAGACTCAATTGATAGAGTTTTTTTTAATTATTTTTTAAAAATATGATGAAAGGATAGTTGGACCAGTGCAAATTTGGCAATAAGGCTACTAGAAGTGGCAGTTGAAGAGAATAAAAAAAAATTAAGGGTATAGTAGTAATTGAAGTTAAACCATTGGGGTGTTCTAAATACACCACAAAATCTTTTTTATACACCTTCAAAATGTTTTTCCAAAAATATCCACATAACAAATACTAATTTTAACTTTTAATAAATGATAAAAATACCCTTAATAGCTTATACACTTCAAAACCATTTTCGTATATCTCAAAAATGAATATCTGAGATTTATACTATGTTTTCGATAATTCATTTTCTAGAACAAAATATAATTTTTGAAAATCTTTTTCTCAAAATAAAATAAAACTTTCGAAAATCTATTTCTAAAAATTATAATGTATTCTCATAAATGAACTTATGTTAGTAATCATGTACTCTTGAAAATTCATTTTCGAGAATACATAAATTTTTGTTTGTATATATATTTAATTATAAACTCTAATGATTTCTCTTTGGTGTAATTCTGATAATAGAGACCACTAATCTCTAGGCCACCGGCATCCTAATGATCAAAATATTAGAGATTTTTATTATTGGATTTGTCAGTCAGCTAATAACATTATTAGAATAAGATGTTCGAGCTCGGACTAGCATGTATGCACACACATAAGTCATTGATGTGCCCATTCTTATTCGATCATATGTGCAAATGGAAGATACAAAGTTCTCAAGCATGCATGAAATAAAAATGCTTTTGTCCTAAGCCCAAAAAACTAAAAAACGATTTCAATTTATTTCATGCATGTTGAAAACATTGATTTCAATTTCATTTGCACACATAATCAAGAAAATGGATTAATAAAGGCATGATTAAGATTTTTTAATGATTAAATGTAAAATCAAGCTTTTCGTAAATAAAAATTTGAGAAGTCTCAAATCTTTTTGGAAATGAATATCTAAGAAGATTTGAATTCCGAGAAAATTTGAAATTTCTTGAAAATGAATATCTGAAAATTCTTAAAGTTTTTTGCATATCTATTTTCAAAAGGTTCAATTTCAGAATGTGAATAGAGAAGAAAAGAGAAAGGGTAGGAATAAAAAATAAAAAGTCAAAGGTGGGGTGTATTTAGTATTAATAAGAAAATGGGTTTTGAAATTTTGATATATTTAGAATCGGGGTGGGTGTATTTTACATTTAATGGGGTGTAAATAGAATTCTCCTAACCCATTTCCTTCCTATTAAAATTTTTTTGTATGGTTACAAATTGTAAATACTGTGAATCCATTATTTTGTTTTGTAAAGATTTCTCAAAAATAGATATCCGAGAATATTTAAATATTCTCAAAAATAAATATAAAAAAAACTTTGAAATTTTTTGGATATCCATTTTTGAGAAATTTGATTTTAGAAAGCGAATAAAAAAGAGAAAAAAAGTAGAAACAGAAAATAGAAAGTTAAAAATTGGGTGTATTTAGTATAAATAGAAAATTGAGTTTTGAAATTAGAGTGAATTTAGAATTGAGGTGTATAGCATTTAATGGGGTGTAAATAGAGTTCCTCTAAACCATTTCCTTCTTATTAAAATTTTTTTGCATGGTTTCAAACTGTAAATACTTTGAATCCATTATCCTAGTTTGTAATTCCTTTGTGATTTACCACATGGTCCTGCACATGTTGGCGGAGATGTTGATGAGAAAGGTTTGGGAAATTCTTTATTTGATAAAAAACAAGAAATCAGACTACTGTTCATACGAGAGTTCCCAAAATAAGTATAAATCGTTCAACTGTACATTCGTTTTAAAATTCTTCCGCAGTCCAGCTTATCGTTTAGTATGTTTTGTTACTATCTTCTAGATGATAAATGAAGTAGAAGAAGCGAATATGATGGTGGGTAGATAGTTTCATGGAGAACTTTTAGCTGAAGAGGAAATATGGCAGCCAAAGCAGAGCAACAAGCAAAGAACGAGAAGATTAAGCACCGAAAGAGGTCAAGGTTCGCCGTACAGTCACATGATCTATTGAAAATGTTAAACTCTTAATTTTAGTAATACAGCCTCAAAGTATTATTTCAAAAGAAAAAAAAAAGTCAAAGGTCCTTTGAGGGCTAAGGTAGAGGCAAGTTTGCAAGTAGGCAGATGCGAACTGTGGTAACGAGTCCTGATTTAGTCGCATACTTAACAATCAAACCTATCCAGTCCTGGAGTGCAGAAGATCGTGCTTATAAATTAAAATTAAGAGACACATAGAGAAGCATGCAAGTGAGTTCTGGTTTGGTGGTGGGTTCTCACAACTTGAACGAGCTCATAGTTATAAGTCGCCCAATGAATATTAGGACTGTTCACGTGATAACAGTGTAAAAAATCTTTTTTAAAATTTTCGAAAACATTATAAAAACACACTAAGCAAACATATAATTACTATAGTTCTCAAAAAAATTAGACAAAGGCATAAAACACAAACAAAAACAAACCCAAATACATCCTTGATGTTTTTTATTTATCCAAAAGCTGGAAGGAACTTGTTAGATAAGAAAAATGCTTTCGGTATTAATAGTGCTCAACTTCCTTCTTTTTTTTTTTAAATTTGAAGTCGTCAGGATTTAAACTTTAATTATTGAAATTAAAGGTTTAACACTTTAGCATCAATCAATTAGTGGCTGTTGGCAATAATTTACATGCTTTACTTCTTGTTTGATTACAAATAATTTCTTGGCTAATTGAATACTTGCTGCCTGTTGATCAGAATGGACGAGGCTAGACAACCATTGTCAAGAAAGTTGCCCATTCCATCAAGCCAAATCAACCCTTACCGGATAATCATCATAATTCGACTTGTAGTTCTTGGATTTTTCTTTCACTATCGAGTCATGCACCCGGTGAATGGTGACTATGCTTTATGGCTTGTATCAGTCATTTGTGAATTCTGCTTTGCTCTTTCATGGATTCTTGATCAATTCCCAAAATGGCTTCCAATTGACCGGGAAACTTATCTGGATAGATTATCCTTAAGGTAAGTTTTCTATAAAGTGTTCATATATACTCATGAAATAGTTCTTAAAGTCTAGATTTTGAACTTGGGGCTTAGGCGAGTTTTTCACCACCTTTCTTAGGAAGTAGTTTCCAGCAAGGTTGGGCTTCGATCCCTGGCACTTACAAAATCCCCTTCCTCAATTCCTCTTAGCCCTTGGCCTCCCATATACAAAAAAGGTCTAGATTTTGACTACTGCTCTTTTTTTTTTTCTTTTTCAGGTATGAGAAGGAGGGGGAACCTTCTCAACTTGCTCATGTTGACATATTTGTAAGTACAGTTGATCCATTAAAAGAATCCCCACTGGTGACTGCAAACACTGTTCTTTCCATTCTTGCATTGGATTACCCTGTTGATAAGGTCTCATGTTATGTTTCTGATGATGGTGCTGCTATGCTAACATTTGAGGTACTGTCAGAAACTTCTGAATTTGCGAGGAAATGGGTCCCCTTTTGTAATAAGTATAATATTGAACCACCGGCACCTGAGTGGTATTTTTCTCAAACGATGGACTATTTCAACGATAAGTTGTTGCAGTCATTTGTGAAGGAAAGGAGAGCATTGAAGTTAACAACACTTCCAACGTCATTGAATTTTATTCTATTATTTATGGCTGATCACATGGCAACCCCAATGCCAATTGTAACTGTAGAGAGAGTATGACGAGTTCAAAATTCGGATCAATGCTTTGGTTGCCAAGGCTCAAAAGGCTCCAATAGAAGGGTGGGTTATGCAGGATGGAACTCCTTGGCCTGGGAATAACATTCGAGATCATCCTGGAATGATTCAAGTATGTCTAGTGGATTGTCATTTTATATATGATTATCAATTAACTTAGATCTGCGGTACATCACAGGTTTTTCTTGGACAAAGTGGAAGACTTGACACTGATGGAAATGAACTGCCACGCTTGGTGTATGTTTCTAGAGAAAAGAGACCAAGGTTCAATAACCATAAAAAGGCTGGAGCAATGAATGCTTTGGTTAGAGTCTCTGCTGTGCTCACAAACGCACCATATCTTTTAAGTTTGGATTGGGATCACTACATTAATAATAGTAAGGCTCTCAAAGTGGCAATGTGTTTCATGATGGATCCATTGCTAGGAAAGAGAATATGTTACGTCCAGTTCTCCCAGAGATTTGATGGCATTGACAAGAGTGATCAAAATGCTAATAAGAGCACCGTATTTTTTGATGTAAGTATTTGTTTATCAAAATTTTGTTTTGTTCATCTTTGACCAAAATATAATGTGTGAATCCTCAATTTCAGATTAATATGAAAGGTTTGGATGGCATTCAAGGTCCTATATGCGTTGGTACTGGATGTGTATTTAGGAGACTAGCACTTTATGGCTATGATGCTCCAAAACCAAAGAAGCCATCTACAAGGACATGCAACTGTTGGAGTAAGTGGTGTTGTGGGTGCTTTTGCTCGAGGAAAAAGAAGAAGCTACCTTATAAACAACTAAAGACAAGAAATACTGAACAAGAAGATGGAGAAGCAGCCCCACTTATGTTTACTGATATGGAGGGTATTGAAGAAGGTGTTGTATTGAATTTTTGTACTTTCTGATCTGTCCCATAAAACCATTCAAGTTTTCTAACAAATGAAATTATGTGAAGCATTGTTAGTATAGATGTGAAAGCTTTGAAAATGTGGAACCCTTGACTCAATTAGTTTATGCAATCACCTTTAAGAGGTGACATTCAGTAGGTCTGAAGTTCAAATCCAGTACTTGCATCTCATTCCCCTATTCCTGCAGCCTACTTTCTTAGAAAAAAAAAAAAAAGAAAACTCTGAAAACGCGGTAGTTGTGCATTTGGTTGACCTGGAATCCACCATGATCATTTGATTTGTGATTTCCTTATAAAACATTCAAGGATCTAACATATTTTTATGTCAGATTGTAAGACTAATCAATATTTTATAAATCAATAACCTTAACTGTCCAGCAAGTTTGATTATCTTGTCATCTAACTTGGGAGATCTTGAATACAGGAAAGGTAGGGGAAAATTTTGCCTTGTCTGAGCTGAAACTGGAAAAGAAATTTGGTCAGTCCCCTATTTTTATTGCCTCAACCTTGCTAGAGGATGGTGGAACATTGAAAGGTGCTAGTCCTGCCCCTGCATCTCTGCTTAGAGAAGCCATCCATGTTATCAGTTGTGGTTATGAAGAAAAAACAGAGTGGGGAAAAGAGGTAGCAACAATTTTTAGATTCTGCTATCGATATTTTGATATAATTTTTTCCCTTAAAAGATACTTATAATTCATATTGAAATTTTGATATACCTTTTTCCCTCAAAAGATACTTATAATTCATGCAAATATTTGTTGTGATATAGGTTGGATGGATCTATGACTCAGTTACAGAGGAAATATT
This sequence comes from Durio zibethinus, assembly GCF_002303985.1. The sequence goes on from NW_019168004.1 coordinate 8,067,794, forward strand.
AACAGGATTTAAAATGCACTGCCACGGGTGGCGATCCGTATATTGTATTCCTGCTAGGCCTGCATTTAAAGGATTTGCTCCCGTCAACCTTTCTGATCGTCTGCAACAGGTCCTCCGATGGGCCCTTAGATCTATTGAAATACTCTTCGCTAAGCATTGTCCTCTTTGGTATGGATATGGAGGTGGTCTAAAGTGGATGGAGCGTATTTCTTACATAAATGTCCTTCTATATCCGAGGATCTCGATTCCTCTGGTTGCATATTGTACCCTTCCCGCTGTGTGTCTGCTAACGGGAAATTCATCATTCCAGAGGTATTAAGCTTCTAACCAAAAATTAGCGAAAGAAAACCTCGCTTGTTCTGTGGATTTTTTTTTCTTTCTTTTTTCTTTTTTTTTTGGTATCTGTAGCTGCCAAGAGTTATTGAGATTAAAAGTCCAAAATTCCACGACTATTTTTTTTTTAATTTATCAATTTCTTTACATTGTTGTTAGGACATCCTTGTGATGTGAACTTAATTATCTTCAATTGCCTATACATTTGGCAGCTTAGCGGTGCCAGTAGCTTTTGGTTCTTGTCACTTTTCCTTCGTATTTTTCCAACAGGCATCTTGGAAATGAAATGGAGTGGAGTCAGTATGATGAATGGTGGAGAAATGAACAATGGTGGGTGATTGGAGGGGTTTCAGCGCAGCTATTTGCTGTATTCCAAGGGCTTTTAAAGGTTATAACCGGCGTTGACACGAACTTCATCAAGACTCCAAAGGTAAGCGACGATGGAGAGTTCTCCCAGCCGTATGCATTAAAGTGGACAACTTTGCTCATCCCACCAACAACATTGCTTATAATAAACATGATAGGACTGGTTATCGGTATTGCAACTGCAATAAATTATGGTTATGATTCATGGGGACAATTTTTTGGAAAGTGTTTTTTTGCCATCTGGGTTATTATTCACTTGTATCCCTTCCTAAAGGGTTTGTTTGGGCGAGAGAACAGGACTCCCACGATTGTTATTGTCTTGGTCATTGTTGTTGGCTTCTATCTTTTCTCTTGTGTGGGTTCTGTTGGGAATATTGACTCAAATCCCTAAGAGATTTGTTTGAGATTTGTCAGATATTGTTTGATGGACAAGAAGACTTGCAAAAGAAGAATATCAAGAGAAAGAGGATTCTTAATAGGTAAGTTTGACTTGCAAGAGAAGAATTCTAAAAGGAAAGGGATTCTTAATAGGCAAGTTTGACTTACAGGAGAAGAATTCTAAGAGGAGAGGGATTCTTAATGGGCAAGTTTGTATGGTTATAAATAAGTGAAATCTCTACAGGGTTAGGTATGAGAAAAAGATGTAAGAGAGTTGTAGGGTTTTATGGGATAGACACCCCATAAGAGTATTGGGGCTCTACGTCTTATGGGTGTATATGTTTGTTTGTGAGTGGACTAGAGGAGATTGAGAGAGTCCACATAGGTATAGTGTATGGGAACATATGGGTATGTGTTTGGTTATGTTGAAAGGGTGCACAAGGGTTTGGGTTTGTGTTTGTTTGGATTGAGAATACTTCATAGGACTAGAGGAGATTGAGAGTGTCTTATGAGTATTGATTGTTGAGTGAGGTTGATGATTTGATGTATGTTTGTAATTCTCTACAACTAGTGGATCTTGTTTCTCATCCATGGATGTAGGTCAGTTGGACCGAACCACGTTAAATTGTTGTCTTCTGTGTGTTTGATTTATTATTTGATGTCGTTTCCGCTGGTGTGATTGGATTGGAGGCTTTAGCCCAACAGGTTCATTTGGATCCATTCTTGCCCAAATCAGTTGGTCCGCCACTTGTGGAATGTGGGTTGGATTGTAACTAGCAGCACATCTGCTCCACCGGAACCCCAAAATTTGCTAGTTGAGGATATATGGATTATGAAGGCAAAGTTTGCGTAGTGTAGCTTAAATATGTATTTTGGGACGATGTCATCCCTTCCATTCGCCATTTCCTAACATTGAAATCGGAATAAGGGTGTTGAGCAAAGTGATTTTTATTGGAGGTAACAGCTCCCTGATTCTTTATCAGTTTTATGCACCCATGGAAAAGGAGGCTATGTGTTTTATTATTATTTACATTACTCTTTTGTCTAGTTGATTTGATTTTTACTTACAGTAAAAGTGGTGATTGTAAAGGTTAAAGATTTCAATATGTCATTTTTTATATCAGTTTATTGATTTTTTAAAAAAAAAAACAATAACTTTTTACATAAAAATAAATTCTTTTATTAAAAAATCCATCATCAATGGTGAATTGCCATGTGAATTCACATGAACGGATAAAATTTATTAAATTGTTTTATTTCATGCATGTTGCATATGTGGCATATTTTTATTGGTAAAATGTGTTGGTGGATATATTAGATAGACATAATTTAGATTAAGTTTTCTAAATGGAGTTCATAAAATTTTTAATAAAAATGATACAATTAAAATTTGAATAAAAAAATTGAAATCAATATATTGATAGAATTTAATGAGAATATCAATAATATATTAAAAATGATTAAAAATATAATTTATTTGATTAGTATCAATTGTAAAAATTTTATTAAAATTTTTTTTCTAAAAAATATATCAAAATTTATTATAATTGGTTAATTGGTTATGTTTTCTCACATATGCTTTCTCACATATGCTTCCTTGGCTTGTTCACATTCTTCATTCACAACACCCATTTGTGTTCCAATTTCAACCATTACCTCATTGAGCATTTAGATGTGCTTTTGTGCTTCAATAAGTGCTTCGTCTTTCTTTTTTCATCTATGCTTGCAATTGTCAATTTTCTTTTAAAAGTTGGGTTAGCTCATGATTGGTGGATGACTGTGTGATGTTGAGATAAAAAAAAAAGATTCTTTTATTCCTTTTTTTCTTGTTTGAGTGCTTGAACCTTTTTGTCTAACCCTCTTTTTAGCCTTTTGTTTTGAAGCTCCAATTCATCTTTTCAACTTAGAGCTTTCTTTTAGTGGTTTTCACTACCAATAAGGGATCAAAAGGTGGTGATTTCATTAGGCTATTTGAAGTAATTTCTTTAGGGATTTTAATGTCTTTGCATTGCCAAATGTGCCACACAAAGTACTTAGGGGTAACCTTATTTGAGTGTCTCCTCCAAACTTCCCTTTGAGACAAATTCCAAGCTTGCAAGGCTTTGGCTATCTTTAGGGAGGCATTAATTTCAACATATAAAAATTCCATTTTACTAAGTTTGAAAGTGGCTAGGATAAACTGTTCATAGCCATATTGTCTTTACACTATGATGAGAGAATAGCTTACTACATCCCAAAGGCCTAATAGAAGAACCTAAAGCTTATCTTCTCAACCATACAACTTTAGTCCATAGGCATCCAAAGAGCTCTTCATATCACATCTTAACTAGTGAGCTTGCATAGAAACAAGGTCCATACTTCATTGGATTTTTGTATAGGTTATTCATTCTCATAGAATTCCTTAATAGAAGTGCTTGTAGTGAAATAGGGCTTGCTAAATTCACCGCGATTATTTTTAATATGACTTTTCATCCAAATGGTTAACAATTGAGCATATCCAATAAAATGGCCCTCTCCATTAAGGTGACAATGATTTAAAGATCTAATGTCTCGGCTAAAATTATAAAAATATGGTTAATTTGGTAACCAGGTTGATCAAATAAATTCACCACTGTAACATCAATACAACCCATTACTTTTGGAAATACCATCATCCCATATGAAGCTAATGCCATCAAATCCATTCCTCTTTCAATGCAAAAATATTTGTATATAAAGTCACGAACATTGGACCAACGAATACCAACACTTTCATCTTTTCCTTTTACCCAATTATCAATAGTTTGGACATCTATGACCATTATTTGAGCAAGCTTTTTGCGTTAACCAGTTTTTTTATTTTTTAATATACCTTATCAAGATTAGAGAGATCCAAGCAAATGAGAGTTGAATATTATTCAATAATTGGTACCATGTCAACTTCATTGAACACAAAACAGCGATATAAAAGGTCCCAAACTTGAACCATGGCCCTAATAAGTTGATTATCCATAAAGACTAAAAAAAGTAATGCAAGATCCCTAAACTTCTTTTGGAAAGTCTCCTTGGCATTGACATTCTATTGGTTCCAAATACTAACCAAATCGTTAAGATCATTTCGTTTGAAATTGAGATGGATTTTGGTAGGCAAAGTAGTTACAGAATTGACTGGCAAATAATCACCAACTTTAAGCTGAGATTCCTTAGCCTTTATTCTTAGGCTCATAGGGAACTTTGATAGGTTATCCATGGATGTAATTAAGATTCTCTTTGTTAAGATTATTTTGTAGTAATTACTCCTTATATAAATCTAATGATGCATGCATGTAAAATAAAGTAGAGAAAAATTTTAGTTAACATATACAAGGAATAGCATAATATATACAAAGAACAATATAAAAGGTTAGTATGCAATAATATATACAAGGAATAACACAAATTTACAAGAATAATAACTATCCCATCATGTGTCTTATTTAGGTTTTTTTCTAATAAATGGAGGGTATGGCTCTAACCTAGGTTTGGATTCTTAAGGTTCATGTACATGCCAGGTTCAAAGGCTTGACAAATTAAAGGCTCTCAAATTGTTCCCTGCATCACCGTCCGTTATAAACAAGTAAGGCACCCTAATCCTCGCCCACTATTATAGGCTCAAACAGAAAGGGTTCAATTTGAATGAAAGTTTTTGCTAGCTCACACGAAGGTTATCACCTCACGAGAGTGTAGGTACTTATGTCACGGGCTCCGACCTTAGACTCAGAATCGTGCCTGATGTGCCTGGCGCGCCCGCCCAAGGCGTGACACTTGCTCCCTCCTAATAAAGGATAAAGTCCCAGTATAGAGCTTATGCATGAATACAAATGTGGTGTGTGTAAAGGGACATATCAAATAATCAAATAAATTAATGCACATAAAAAATTAAAATTTGCAAAACAAGAAAACAATAACCAATAAGTTAGTAATATGAAAATCACAAATAATTACATAATAAAACTAGCAAAGTAAGGCTTAAGATAACACATGACTAACTAATGGATTGACTCTCTAATATCCCCAGTGGAGTCGTCAAACTGTCATAACGTTTAGGTTGAAAAAACTTACTAATTAGACACAAAAATCAATGAGTCGCCATCAAACTTTTTTACCTAGATGTGATTGGCCACCTATATGAATCTATCTTTTTTAAAGTTATTGTAAGCCTAAGCTAAAGGTCTCTAAAAAGAAGAGTTTATGGTTTACATCAGTAGAACTAAAGTTTGGGAGTCGGTTACATGTAGGGAAGGTATTAGCACCCTTTTATGCTCAAAATTGGTACCACATTAATTATATGTCATCTTGCCTAAGCCTTAATCAAAGATGGCTTTTATCATGCAAATAAATTAATTATAATCCCTTTATTTATTTACAAAACATGGTGATACAAAAATTCTATCAAATATCAAGCAATCATGCAATCATGTAATAAATATTAAATCATACCATGCCAAAATTATCATGCAAATATATTATAAATCATACCAAATATCATGTAATAATATCATGCCTAGATCAGGCTAAAATATTCATGTGAGAATGTCATGAAAATATATTAATTGTCATGCAATAAGAACAATCATGTAAATATGCAAATCAAATATAATCACACAATAAATATAAAAATATATAGTTAGATATCATTCAAAATTAATATAATATCATATTATGCAACAAATATAAAGTAATGCAATAATAATAATGAATAAATAACCACGCAAATAGATATATTATTAATCATACAATCACACAAATAAATATATATAATCACACAAATAACAATATAAATCATGCAATTAAATATATAATAATGCAATTAACAATATAAATCATGCAAATAAATATATAATCATGCAATTAACAACATAAAACATGCAATTAAATATATAATCAAGTAATTAACAATATAAAACATGTAATTAAATATATTATCATGCAGTTAACAATATAAAACATACAAATAAATATATTATGCAATTAACGATATAAAACATGCAAATAAATATATTATCATGCAATTAAATATATAATAATACAAATAATAATATAAATCATGCAAATAAACATGCAATTAAATATATAAAAATAATCAAGCAACTATACAAATAAATAAATTGATAATCATGCAAATAAATTAATAATCATGTAAGCATATTAATAGTCATGCAAATATATTAATAAATCACACAAATATATTAATCATATAAATAAACTATTAGACAAATAAATTATCATGCAAATATAATATTAGTCATGCAAATTCATGCAAAAATATATACCATGAAATAAATATAAAAATTAAAAGTAAGTAATTAAATATTATAAAAGTTATGCAAAAATCACAAAAAAAAAAAATGAAAGCAAACATTACCTCAATGGATCATGGGTTCCAACAATTTCTTACATTTCAAAAACTGATGTTTTCTATTATAAATCTTAATCTTTCTTTCAAAAACTCCAATTAGATCTTCTTGCAAATTTTTTTGTTTGATTGCTTCTTCCTCGTTGATTCAAACATTTATTCAAATTTTCTCTCATTTCAATAACCTTTGTTTATCTTGAAATCAATTGCCTTTAGGCTCCCTCTTTTGATCTTAGATTCAATGTCCTTATACAGGGATTGAATTCCTTTTGATTTGAAAGAAATTAATTCAACTGAATCTAGGATTTTTCTCCAATTTTATTCTCTGAGCAATCTTCTTTTTTTCAGTAGATTGAGCCATAAGTTTTTCCAAAATTATTCAAACACTAAAATTAAAATCCTAGATAGAATCCAAGAGTTTAATTGAATCCAAGATTTTTCATACAAAATCCCATATTTTTCTTTTTTTCTATTTTACTCCTTTTTTATTTTTTTTACAAATTGACTTTGACTTTTTTAGCTAAAAAAATAAAATTAAACTAAAAAATTAAGATACAAATAAAATTTAGGACTTAATCTTTGGTTTCAAAATTTACTTTTCTGATTAAACCCAATTGCACAATCTAAATTAAAATTCAAAACCAATGAATTTCAAAAAATCTCAGACAAAATAGGATGTTTACCTAAGCTTCAAGCAAATAAAAAAGAGGTCAAGGGTCAGTTGAGGGCTAAGGTAGAGGAAGTTTGCAAATAGGTGAGATCGGACGATGGTAAAGGGTCCTGAATTAGTTGCATACTTGCCTAACAATCAAACTAACCAGTCCAGGAGTGAGAAGATCTGTTTATAAATTTAAATAAGAGACACATAGAGAAAGAAATGCAAGTGAATTCTGGTTTAGTGGTGGGTTCTCACAACTTGAACGAGCTCCTAGTTATTTGTCGTGACAGGGACTCTTCTGTGAGTTGTGTGCATATATATATATATATATATATATATATCAAACACACTTGCACTTTTTTTTTTTTTTGCTTTTGAATGACAAATTACAGGAAAAAATGAGAGCGAATGGTGTTGCAGAGAAAAAGGTGGGAATGTTTAAGTGGCCAAACATGTTACATATGCGGAGATGATGTAGGACTGACAGCCGCCTGCAATGAGTGTGCCTTCCCCATTTGTCGAGCTTGTTATGATGAATACGAGCGCAGGGAAGGGAATCAAGTGTGCCCTCAATGCAAGACCAGATTCAAACGTCTCAAAGGTCTCTCACTAGTGTGAGGGTAAATCGTATTTTTTCTGGGACCTGTTGGAGGGAGGATAATCGAAATATTGTCGTGGAATGTTTGAGGTCTTACCAGGGGCATGAAATTCAATAAGTTAGGAGGATGATAAGGGAATGTTATATTGAAATGGTGTTGTTGCGGGAAACTGAATAGGTTTCTTGTGATTTTGGAATTGCTGAGAAGATCTGGCTTTTTTTATGGGGGATCTAGTCTTGCTGAAGGAACATCGAGTGGACTAATAATGATTTGGGAAAAAATTTAACTTCAGCGGTGATCAAGAACAGATTTGTGTACTGGTTTATGAGTATGCCCCTAATGGCCAGGATGAAAGAAGAGATGAAGGAGTGAACTGGTTGCGTTGAAGCATGAAATGGGAGGAAATAAGTGCGTGGCTGGCGATTTTAATACTATTAGGTGTTCAGATGAGAGGAGGGGGTGCACTTCCGATGGTGTTGGGATTGCTGATTTAAATGAGTTCATTCAAACGGAGGAGCTTCTGGACTTACTCCTAGTCTTTTCTCTGTGGCAGTAGACAAGGAATGTGTAGTTGCTGAGTAAGTAAATATCTATTCAAGAGAAAGGAATTTTCGAATTAGATGATAGTTTTGAATGTAAAATAAACTATTAAAGAAGTTGCAAGACATTGCAATCGAAAGTGCAGTAAGGACCAACACAAAGGACAATCTAGTGTGGGAACTTGATGGAAATGAAAATTCTCAGTAAAGCAATTTGTGTCTTTCATGGATAGCTTGCATCTTTCTTTCGATCAATAGATTTTATGGTGGCTATTAGCTACGTCTGTTATAAGGATTCTTGACTTTGGAAACAATAAATGGTCTTTGTTGAGATCGATAGATTAAGAAAAGTCTTTGGGGTGGTTGACTTTGTTCACATTTAAAGAGAAGCTAACTATTTTGTAGACTGTTTTTCTTCATGCTTGACTATAATTGACTTTTAGGTGCCTTGTTTCTGTGTATCGAGGAATGTTGTATCTAAAGATTTTTCACTTATATATATATATATATATATATATATATATAGAGAGAGAGAGAGAGAGAGAAGTGGCACGACATTATGGAATATACTTGCATGTGCAATTTAAGTGTGATTAAAATGATATGAGTGCTGCTTTTTGTTTATTTGACTTCATTTTTCTACCATCAATCAAAGTTGTACTAATACTTAAAATTAGGCCCGAGATAAGGAAAAAAATCATTTCAATCCATGTATTTAAAAATTTAAAATTTAATTGCCTTAATAAAAAATGAAGAATTTTAAAACGTAAGAGAAATTTTAAGAAATATTTTGATATGGTATGAATTTATAATGTATTATATTTATTTTTGATTAATTTGTTTATTTTTAATTTTAAACTTTGAGATTTGAACTTCTAATTAGGTAGTTTGTTTCTTCTTGATTCGTCACTGCCATCGTTCTGAAGTGTGAAAACAGGTTTCTTCTTGATTCGTCACTACCATAGTGTTGAGGTGTGAAGAACGGTCTTTGGTTAACTTCTTTTTTATTGGACAATGTGGATGGAAGGTTATCCTTCAATAGCCCGAATTAATCCAGGAAAAAGATTGGATACTGGTTAGCTGTTTTGATGGGCGGATCGTAGAATTGTTGTGTTCTTTAATTACTAGCCTCTTGGAATTATTGTAGATTATCTCTGTGCGGAATTCTTGTTTCATGTTGATTTACTAAAACCTTTTTGAAAATCATTGCTGTCAAAATCTTTGCCTTGTAGTCTTACTGGGAATTCCTTCTATTGGCTGTCTTAACTTGAATTTTGGGCTTCCTTTGTTTTCACCCCCATCGATCTTGATTGCTTCTACTGTTATCTAGGTTTAATTTTTACTCTGTATTAATGTTGATTGCTCATTGACTTCTTTTTGAATTGATTCTCAGTTTTTAGTTTCTAAAGGTGGCCTAACTATGGACTTGACTTTGACTATAGATTCAATTCGCATGCCGAACTGAATCTTTGTTTGGGATCGCTTGAGGCTGGTGTCGCGGCCTCACTCGCTTCTATGTTTGACCCCCCCTTTTGTGGGCTTCCATGACTTTGTCAAAAATTTTTGCCTTTTATGATCTTGATTTGCTGTTGTTCGGCCTCCTTATGTCTCAATTTGTCGATCAGTGCTTATTTAAAACTAAATTGTTGTGCCAAACTGCATTTAAAATTTTTTTAAAAAATTTTTTAGAAATCTTTTAGAAATTTTTAAAATTTTTTGAAATTTTTAAATTTTTACAATTTTTTTTGAAATTTTAAAAAATATTTAATTTTTTATAAATTTTAAAAAATTTTTAGAAAATTTCAAAAAATTTTAAAATTTTCTAGAAAATTTTTTTTATATTGATGTGATATAAATTAAATTTTTTGATATCTATCAATATTTTATCGAATGTTCATGTCATATCAATATTTTTGTTTGATGGTGTTAAGAATTATGATAATTTAATATATGAAAATATAATTTAAGTACAAAATTAAAAAAATTTTATTTAAATATTACATTAAAAAAAATACAATAATTAAGAAGCCAAAGGGGACATTATCCGTCGGTACTACGATTTTCTTTCTTTTGTCCGATATTTCGTCTCTTTCTTCATTCATTTCCGACGCAACTTGTAATAGAATTGAAACATTTCTCAAATTTGTTTGCTATAAATATCACTTACACAAACACTTAATTAAGCACGCAACACTTGTTATTCTTTTCGACCATCTTTCCTTCATATAGATTTTGAGCCATGGCAACACCTTCCAATTCTTCTCCTCTTGCATTTACTGTCCGAAGATGCGAACCCGAGCTTGTTGTTCCAGCCAAGCCCACACCACATGAATACAAACTATTATCCGACATTGATGATCAAGAGAGTCTCCGGTTCCAAATTCCGGTGATCCAATTTTATCAGTACGATCCCTCCATGCAAGGGAAGGACCCTGCTAAGGTTATTAGGGAGGCCCTTAAACAAACCCTTGTGTTTTATTATCCATTTGCTGGTAGACTAAGGGAAGGGGCTAACGGTAAACTTATGGTGGATTGCACTAGTGAAGGAGTGTTATTTATTGAGGCCGATGCTGATGTTACCCTTGAACAGTTTGGTGATGCACTTCAGCCACCATTTCCTTGCTTTGATGAGCTCCTTTATGATGTTCCAGGCTCTGCAGGATGATAAATTGCCCGTTGTTGTTGATTCAGGTACCTTTTTTATTCAAGCTCTCATAAACTTTGACATCACTTTTTTTTCTTCTTTCGAGTTCAATTAAACAACATGGGAATGAATTAACTGTCACCCAAGATGTATACTTGGACCAGAAACCAAGATCACAATTTTTTCTTTTAAGTAGACTTTTTAATTAATAGATAAAATAGAGACTACATCATCCAGGGATAGCAAGCAATAAGACCTCACGAAAAGAGCAAAAGGAGTTGTTTAAATCGCTAACTCACAATTAAAAAATTCACTTTGTAGGGTTTTGAGTTTTATTTACGCCTGATTTGGTAAGGCTATCAGCAAAATTATTTATCTTTTGTGATGTATGAGAATTTTATAAAATTCTTAATTATTGTTTCAAAGTTTTCAAATGCAATATGTGCATATACCAAGCAAATTTTCTAATCAAGATCACAATTAAAAAAGAAATAAATAAATAAATTCGTAAGCAAATTTTATAACCAATCGTACATGCATACTGTTCACACTTGACGGTGATTCAACTGAGAGCACTGCAAACAAATTTAATGTTTGACAACAAATTTTCGCGTTTCCTGCTGAAATTTGTGTGGTGAGCAACTAGTCCACCGACGCCTCTGAGTACCACCAATCTAATAGAGCCAATCAATCCGACATAAGATACCCCGCCGCTACCTGTTATTCGTGTAGGACAAAATTAATTTGAAGTTTGTAGAGAAAGTTTGAGATTTTTTTTAAAAACAGTTAAATTAATAAAAATTTTAATAAAAAATTAAAATTGATAAAATTTAATATGAAAATTAATACTATATAAAATATTATTTATAGTTTAAATTTAATTGATATTATTTAATGATAAAAAGTTTATTAATATTTTTATTAAAAATATTTATTTAAAAAATATATTAAAATATATTTAAATTTTTTCAAATTTTATAAACTTTATTTATGTGATGAGATTTTTAATTAATTAATTTTAATTTTTATTTAATCATTTTTAGTAAAAAATTTTACAAATTTTACTTAAAAATTTTTATTTAAATCTTTCGCTATTTGAATAACATAAACTAAAACTTTTAGTACCATCTAGAGTAATTTTAATTGAAGAGATCAACCAAGAAACTTGCTTGCTAATTGATACTGTCAAAAAAATTTTACTATTATCTAACTAAGGCAAAAATAAGTGATTATAGAGAAAGAAATCACATGCTCTCTATATGTCAAAGTTAAAGACAATTCAATTTAATTATATAGAAAATTTTAATTAAATTTAATTATATAAAAATTATATATTATAAGTTATTTTTATGATTATTATATTTCACATGTACGTATGTTTTTATGTGTATATAATATTTTCTTTAATGTATTTAATGTTCTCATCTAGGTTTTTTTATTTTTTTGTCTGCCCATCTAAGTTTTAAATGGTTCAAAATAAAAGCATGTAAAGGTATGATGTACGAAAAATAAAGATTTAATATATCATAATTTGTATATTTGTGTACTTTTAAATTTTTTTAAATAAAAATCATTTTTATATCATTAATTGATTATAGGTAACACGGCTAAAATGCGGTGGTTTCATCTTTGCCATCCGCCTCAACCACGTCATGAGCGACGCCGCTGGCATAAAACAATTCATGTCCACCGTGGGCGAAATGGCACGTGGCTTGGTTACGACCTCGATCCCACCCGTATGGGAAAGACATCTCCTAGATGCTCGAGACCCTCCACGAGTCACTTTCACACACCACGAGTACGACGAAGTGGAAGCCCACATTAGCACCCAGTTACCTGACAACCTGGTCCAACGTTCCTTTTTCTTTGGTTCCTATGAAGTTCAAGCTCTTCGCAGGCTGCTCCCACCCCACCTTCGCCAATGCTCCAAGTTCGAACTGTTAACTGCGTGCTTATGGCGTTGTCGGACCATTGCTGTAAATCCTGACCCTGACGAAGAGGTGCGCATGCTATGCCTTGCTAACACCACGTTCCAAATTCAATCCTCCATTGCCATCGGGATATTATGGTAATGCCTTCGTGTTCCCTGCAGCAATAACAACAGCTAGAAAACTTTGCCAGAATCCATTGGGGTATGCAGTGGAACTAGTGAAGCAAGCCAAGGCAAGGGTGACGGAGGAATATGTGAAATCAGTCGCTGGTTTGATGGTGATTAGGGGTAAACGACTCCACTTCCCAGCAGTGATTGGTTCCTACTTAATATCAGATTGTAACAAAATCTGGATTCGAAGACATCGATTTCGGGTGGGGTAAGGCAGTGTTTGGAGGGCCAGCAAAAGGTATTGGAGTGATAAGCTTTTTCATACGAGCCAATTATATGGAAAGGAGAAGTTGAACTTTGGTGCCGATTTGTTTGCCAGCTCCGGTCATGGAAAGATTTGCGAAGGAATTGGACAACATTTTGAAGGGCAGCCAAAGTGGGAGGGCAAATCATTTCTTATTTCATCTGCTATGTGAAAGAAATAGCAATATGACATGAAAAAAAATGTGTGGTATTATGATCGATACTTTTCTTTAGATTACAAGGCAAAAATATTTTGTAGCCAGTATCGAATTCATGATAAATATAAACGAGGAACAATTAGTTTAATGATTTCACAAGAACTAAAATAAATGAATGCTTAAGGTTGTTGATTAGCAATTTCAGATTAATTACGTAGCCTAATATTACATTTCGAAACTCAATTTCGCATTTGAATTTTTTTTAGATATTTAGATTTAAAATATAAGAACATGAAATTTTATGTTATATTTAGATTTAAAATGTAAGAACATGAAATTTATGTTCTGATGAATTTAAAATTAAAAGTTAAATATTATTTTATGATGTTTCATATTAGAAATAAAAATTACAATTATAATAAATAACTTTTAATATGTATCAATTAGTATATTCATAGAAGAATCAATAAGCAAATCAATCAAATAAACAAGTTAACA
>NW_019168004.1:8082684-8203747 GCF_002303985.1 Durio zibethinus
TATAGTAGTAAAAAAGATCATTTATATAATTTAATAATTGATTTCATCGTTTTAAATTTTTACATCAACAAGTCAATATCATTTGGTAAAGTTAACGACATCATTTTTAATGGTAAAAAATTGATGGAATTAATAATTGAATTAAATTATCAAATTAAAATAATATTAAGATTAAATTTCTATAAATTATATTATAGAGAGTAAATTTTAAATTTTTATAAAGTAAAAAAACTTCCGACATATTTTGACCAATATAATCTATTGAGATAATTTTTATCGTTAAATTAGATCGGTTCATGAAGTTATATTTGATTGGCTGACGGTGTCTTTTTTGTATTATTTTCTAGAAAAAATGGAAAAAGGATAGTTGGGTCGGTGCAAATTTGGCAATAGGGCTATTAGAAGCGGCGGCTCAAGAGAGAAAAATAAATAGAAAAAAATGATAAAGTAGCTATTAAAGTTTCACAATTTCCTTCCCATTACTACTTTTTTTTTTTTTGCATGGATGCAAACAATAAATACTGTGAATCCTTTATCCTATTCTATAATTCACTTGCGATTTACCAAATGGTCTTTATTTAATAAAAACAAGAAATCAGACTACTGTTCATACCAGAGTTCCCCAAAATACGTATAAATTGTTGAACTGTACATTCAATTTAAATTACTCCAGCAGTCCCGTTTATTGTTTTGTATGTTTTGTTATCATCTACTAGATAATAAATCAAGTAGAAGAAGCGAATATGATGGTGGGTATCATAGTTTCATGAGGAAAATTTTCGCTGAAGAGGAAATATGGTAGCCAAAGGAGAGCAACAAGCAAAGAACAAGAAGATTAAGCACTGAAAGAAGTAAAGGTTTGCCTAACAGTCGCGGCGTCTATTGATAAAGTTTAAAACTCTTAATTTTAGTAATAAAATTTGAATCTTGACAATGTCATAACATTTAGATTAGAAACACTTACATATTAGACACAAAAATCATGAAGTTATCACTAATTTTTTTTATTTAAGTGTGGTTGGTTATTTATATGAATATATGTTTTTTAATGTTATCCTAAACCTATGCTGAAGGTCTCTAAAAAAATGAGTTTTGGTTTATATCAACAGAATTAAGATTTGAGGGTCGATTACATGCAAGAAAAATATTAACATCCTTTTATACCCAAAATTGATACCATATTAATTATGTATTATCTTGGCTAAGTCTTAATCAAAGATGATTTTTATCATCTAAATAAATTAATTCCAATCCTTTTATTTATTTACAAAACATGATGATACAAAAATTCTATCAAATATTAAGCAATCATGCAATAAATATTAAATCATACCATACAAAAATTATCATGTAAATATATTATAAATCATACCAAATATTATGTAATAATGTCATGCCTAGATCATGCTAAAATATTCATGTAAGAATGTCATGCAAATATATTAATTATCATGTAATAATAACAATCATGTAAATATGCAAAATAAAATATAATCACACAAATATGTTAGTAAGATAATCATGCAATTATGCACACAATAAATATAAAAATATGTAGTTAGATATCATTCAAAATTAACATAATATCATATCATGCAATAAATATAAAATCATGCAAAAATAATAATGAATAAATAACAATGCAAATAAATATATTATTAATCATACAATCACACAAATAAATAAATTAATAATCATGCAATTAGACATCATGCAATTAGACATGCAATTAAATATATAATCACATAATTAACAATGTCAAACATGTAATTAAATATTTAATCATGCAATTAACAATGTAAAACATGCAAATAAATATATAAACATGCAATTAACAATATAAATTATCCAAATAAATATATAATCATGCAATTAACAATATAAAACATGCAAATAAATAAATTATCATGCAATTAACAATATAAAACATGCAAAAAAAATATTATGCAATTAACAATATAAAATATGCAAATAAATATATAATAATAATCATGCAATCACACAAATAAATAAATTAATAATCATGCAAACAAATTAATAGTCATGCAAAACATATTAATAGTCATGCAAAATATATTAATAAAATCACACAAAATATATTAATCATTGTAAATAAATTATCATGCAACTATAATATTAGTCTTGCAAATTCATGCAAAATAAATACCATGTAATAAATATAAAAATAAAAAGTAAGCAATTAAATATTATAAAAGTTATGCAAAAATCACAAAAAAAAATAAAAACCAAACATTACCTTAATGAATCACGGATTCCAATAAATTTTCACCTTTCAAAAAACTAATATTCTTACTATAATTCTTAACATTGCTTCCAAAATCTCTGAACCGGATCTTCTTGGCCAATTTTTTTTTATGATTGCTTCTTCCTTGTTGATTCAAAGCTTTACCCAAATTTTTTCTCTTTTCAATGACCTTTGTTTGATCAATTGTTTTTAGGCCCCCTCTTTTGATCTTAGATTCAAGGTCCTTATATAGGGATTGAATTCCTTTTGATTTGGAAGAAATTAATTCAACCAAATCTAGGATTTCTTTTCAAATTTTATTCTCTGTGCAATCTTCCATTTTTCAAAAGATTAAGTCCCAAGTCTCTCCAAAATTATTCAACCATTAAAGTTGAAATATGAGATAGAATCCAAGAGTTAAATTGGATCCAAGATTTTTCATGCAAAATCTCACATTTTTCTTTATTTATTTTTTACTCTTGTTTTGAATTTTTTTACCGATTGACTTTGACTTTTTTTACTAAAAAATTAAAATTAAACTAAAAAAATTAAAATACAAATAAAATTTAGGACTTAATTTTAGGTCCGAAATTCACTTTTCCAATCAAAGCAATTGCATAATCAAAATTAAAATTCAAAGTTTAATGAATTTTGAAAAATCCCCCCCAAAAAAAGGGTATCTACAGTTGCTCATTTTTGTGCATTTTCTGTGAAATAGGAATTGTATAAAAACAAAAGACATCCATTTTGTCTGGGTCAAGAAAAATCAAAAAAGAATATTGCAAAGGCTCTTCTTTAGAGGTTTGAAACTTTTTCTTTTGAAAAATGCTCCCTTCCAACTAAGGCTTTGAAATTTTTGAAAAATAAAATGCTCCTCCATAGTTGAAACTTTGGAACTTTTGAAAATACAATGTTGTTCCCCAACAATTGAGGCTTTAGAACTTTTGAAAAATAAAATACTCCTCCACAGCTGAGGCTTTAAAACTTTGAAAAATAAAATGTTCTCTCACAATTGAGACTTTGAAACTTTTGAAAAATAAAATGAGATCATTTTACCTTCAAAAAGCTCCTCCATGATAGAGGCATTGAAACTTAAGAAAATCTTACATTAAATTGAGTTTCTGTATCTTATCTGAATCATCATTGATTGCCTTCCAGTGTCTCTTCTCAAAATTATTTTCTTATCTAGTTTTTCCCTCTTGCTTTTCAAACATATGCAATGAATGCATGCAATGAATGAAAAGATTCTCCACAATTTCAAAATCAATTTCTAGATTCCAAACTTTAATTTTTCTTCCTTTCAAACATGCATGATGCATGGATGATATGAGGAACACAATGTATACATACAATCAATGCGTGAGCTAAAGCTTTTTCAAAATTTCATCATAATTTCACAACTTAAACTTTGATCTTTCTTTTTCCAAACATGAAGTACATGAGTGCAACAAATGCAATGATATATGCAACATGTAATGAATGCAGTGAATACAACACATAAATGCAAAATTCCTACTCAATTTCAAACTTTAAAATTTTTTTTCCTTTTCAAATATGCATGATGAATGCCGTGAATGAGTGAATATTCTCAGTATGATGCATGCATGTAATGCATGTGGTGAATGCAATGTATGCTATGAAATTCATTTATTTTTTTAATTTTGGTAACTCAAAGGGTTCTCAAAACTTTTGATTTATCTTTCATTTTCTTTAACTCTTCAACACTTATGATTTCAACAAGAGCTATCATACCCTATCAAGTAATCTCATCCATTTTATTTTCTAAATTCAAAGTTTCCTTGTTTCAATGGGATCTTAAGACTTTTTTTCGTGTCTTCTTTTCAGTTTCTCATCATGTTTTTCTTCAACTTATTTGGAACTGGCTAGCAAATATATCAACTGATTTGTGACCTAATATTCCTCTTCATTAGGTTCATCATTTAATTTCAACATTTGGAATGCTTCTTTTCATTTGTAAGCCACAATGATCAATATCATTTTAAACTTCTTTTATTTTTCACATTTCATTTTCAATATGCTACAGTCACTTCCAACTTTTTTGAAATAATATAAGGATCTTTCATAATAGTCATTCATTCATTCATCATCATTTCAATTCAATGCCAAATGTAATCCATCACATTTCTTTAATACATCACGGGAATAAATAAATGGTGAAGAACAATAAAAATTAAAAAAAAAAGGTATTCATTATAAGAATAAGTTTGGAAAAAAATAAATAGGCAAAAAAATCATTTCAAGATAAATCATCAAGATAAATGCTAGAAAGGGTACACAATATCTAAAATAATGAATATTCAAACAATTCTAGACAAATTAATTCTAAATTCTTTTTCAAAAGCTCATTCCATTGATATTCTTGATATTCTATCAATTTAAGCATTATCTTTATTTCTTAGGGATCTTCATCAATGCTATTTTTTCAAGTTTCCTTTATGTTACTTAAACCGTCTTTTCATATTTTTAGTTTAAGTTTTCCTTCTTCCTCCTTTTTTTTGTTATTTATTTTTTATTTTACTTATTTTTTTTTCTTTGTACGCCATTTCCTTCTTATTTCCCCTTTTCCTTTAATCCACCAATGACATTTTGATCAAATTTCTCAACATTTTCATTACAGGTTTATCTTAGTTCAATTCATAATTCTCCATTTCGGGCATTCACATTTGATCAAAATGAACTTTGAAGGGACTAACATAGGCTAGGGTGAGGGTTATGAAAGAAATGAATAAAATAGACCCAAAATCAATTCGAAGGGTTACAAACTAAAGGAACATTTATTATCATATGGAGCGACTTGGTTTTTGCCCCATTTTCATCAATTTTCTTTGTTTCTTTTTTCTTTCTTTTTTTTTTTCATTTTTTTTTGGTATGCACTTTTCATACTTTTTCGGGAAAGATATTAGGACCAAAGAGGGTTTTTTTTTTTTTTGGCCTTAAAGTCATTAAGAACTTTCATTTTTTTTTTCTCTTTGTGATCAAGCTTTTTTCAAACTTTACCCCTAGTGTGGAAGGTAATCTTTAGTTAGGGTTTCTTCCAAAAAAAATTTAATAAGCTCTAATAGGATAACAAATGAATAATTTTACTCCTTGTGTGAAAAGTAGAAGAAAGATTGTCATTTCTCATTTCAAATATAAATACTCTATTTGAAGAATATTTATTGAATAAGAGCAAACTTGTAGTGAATCATCACAAAAACCACACACTACAACATTTCCATTTATGAATTAGTGAAATCACATGCTAGTTTCATTTTATGAAACCTATCCTCTTTTACTTCAATGATCCCAATAGATTAAGAGTCTCAACTTATCAATTCCATCAATATGAATTATTGCCATGATTCATCAAAAGGTTAACAATTAAGCATGTCCAATAAAACAGCCCTCTCTATTTCGATGACAATGATTTAAAGATCTAATGATCTCAACTACAAATGTAAGAATAAGGGTTAATTTGGTAACCAGGTTAATCGAAGAAATTCACCACTGCAACATCAATATAACCCATTACTTTTGGAAATACCATCATCCTATATGAAGCCAATGCTATCAAATCCATTTCTCTTTCAGTGCTAAAATATTTATATATAAAGTCACAAACAATGGATCAAGGAATACCAACACTTTCACTTTTTCCTTTTACCCAATTGTTAATAGTTTTGACATTTACAACCATCATTTGAGCAAGCTTTTTATGATAACCAGCCTTTTTATTTTTTCAGTATACCTTATAAGGATTAACAAGATCCAAGCAAAAGAGAGTTGAATATTCTTTAATAATTGACACCATATCGACCTCATTGAACACAAAGTAACGATATGAAGGGTCCCAAATTTTAACCATGGCCCTAATAAGCTGATTATCCATATGAACTGAAAAAAGTAATGCAAAATCCATAAGCTTCTTTTAGAAAGTCTCCTTGGCATTGACATTCTATTGGTTCCAAATACTAACCAAATCATTAAGATCATTTCGTTTGAAATTGAGATGTATTTTGGTAGGCAGAGTAGTTACATAATTGACTGGAAAATAATCACCATCTTTAAGCTGAGATTCCTCATACTTCATTCTTAGGCTCATAAGGAACTTTGATAGGCTCTCCATGGACGTAATTAAGATTCTTTTTGTTATGATTATTTTGTAGCAATTACTCATTATATAAATGTAATGACGCATGTATGCAAAACAAAGTAGAGAAAAAGGTTAGTTAACATATACAAGGAATAGCATAATATATATAAGGAACAATCTAAAAGGTTAGTATGCAAAAATATATACAAGGAATAACATAAATTTACAAGAATAATAATTGTCCCATCATGTATCTTATTTAGGTTTTTTCTAATAAAGGGAAGGTATGGCTCTAACCTAGGTTTGAATTCTTAAAGTTCATGTACATGCCAGGTTCAAAGGCTTGACAATTTAAAGGCTCCCAAATTGTTCCCTACATCACCATCCATTATAGACAAGTAGGGCACCCCAATCCTTGCCCACTATTATAGGCTCAAACAGAAAGGGTTCAATTTGAATGAGACTTTTCGCTAACTCACACAAAGGTTATCCACTCATGAGAGTGTAGGTACTTGCTCCATCCTAATAAAGGATAAAGTCCTAGTATAGAGCTTATTGCATCAATGCGAATGTGGTGTGTGTAAAGGGACATCAAATAATCAAATAAATTAATGCACATAAAAAATTAAAATTTGCAAAACAAAGAAAACAATAACAAATAAGTTAGTAATATGAAAATCACAAATAATTACATAATAAAACTAGTAAAGTAAGGCTTAAGATAACACATGACTAACTAATAGATTGACTCTCTAATGTCCCCAGTGGAGTTGCCAAACAGTCATAATGTCTAGATTGGAAAAACCTACCCATTAGACACAAAAATCAAGAAGTCACCATCAATCTTTTTAACCTAGGTGTGATTGGCCACTTATATGAATATATCCTTTTTAAGGTTATCCTAAACCTAAGTTGAGGGTCCCTAAAAAGAATAGTTTATGGTTTACATCAATAGAACTAAAATTTGAGAGTCGGTTACATGTAGGAAGGTATTAGCACCCCTTTATGCTCAAAATTGGTACCATATTAATTATATGTTATCCTGCCTAAGCCTTAATCAAAGATGGGCTTTTATCATGCAAATAAATCAATTCCAATCTTTTTATTTATTTACAAAATATGGTGATACAAAAATTCTATCAAATATCAAGCAATCATGCAATCATGTAATAAATATTAAATCACACCATGCCAAAATTATCTTGCAAATATATTATAAATCATACCAAATATCATGTAATAATATCATGCTAGATCATGCTAAAATATTCATGTTAGAATGTCGTGAAAATATATTAATTATCATGCAATAATAACAATCATGTAAATATGCAAATCAAATATAATCACATAAATATGTTAGTAATATAATCATGCAATTATGCACACAATAAATATAAAAATATGTAGTTAGATATCATTCAAAATTAATATAATATCATATTATGCAATAAATATAAAATAATGCAATAATAGTAATGAATAAATAACCATGCAAATAGACATATTATTAATCATACAATCACACAAATGAATATATATAATCACACAAATAACAATATAAATCATGCAATTAAATATATAATCATGCAATTAACAACATAAAACATGCAAATAAATATTTAATCATGCAATTAACAACATAAAACATGCAATTAAATATATAATTATACAATTAACAATATAAAACATGTAATTAAATATATTATCATACAGTTAACAATATAAAACATACAAATAAACATATTATGCAATTAATGATACAAAACATGCAAATAAATATATTATCATGCAATTAAATATATAATAATACAAATAATAATATAAATCATCCAATAAACATGCAATTAAATATATAAAAATAATCATGCAATCACACAAATAAATAAATTGATAATCATGCAAATAAATTAATAATCATGTAAACATATTAATAGTCATGTAAACATATTAATAAATCACATAAATATATTAATCATGTAAATAAAATATTAGACAAATAAATTATCATGCAAATATAATATTAGTCATGCAAATTCATGCAAAAATAAATACCATGAAATAAATATAAAAATAAAAGTAAGTAATTAAATATTATAAAAGTTATGCAAAAATCACAAAAGAAAAATATGAAAGCAAACATTACCTCAATGGATCATGGGTTCCAACAAATTTTCACCTTTCCAAAATTGATGTTTCATACTATAAATGTTAATCTTTCTTCCAAAAACTCCAACGGGATCTTTTGCAAAATTTTTTGTTTGATTCCTTTTTCCTTGTTGATTCAAACCTTTTATTCAAATTTTCTCTCATTTCAATGACCTTTGTTTAATCTTGAAATCAATTGCTGTTAGGCTCCCTCTTTTGATCTTAGATTCCATGTCCTTATATAGGGATTGAATTTCTTTTGACTTTCAAGAAATTAATTCAACCGAATCTAGGATTTCTTTCCAATTTTTTTCTTTATGCAATCTTCGCTTTTTCAATAGATTTGGCGTTAAGTTTTTCCAAAATTATTCAACCATGAAAGTTGAAATCTGTGATAAAATCCAAAAGTTTAATTGAATCCAAGATTTTTTATACGAAATCCCATATTTTTCTTTTTTACTCCTTTTTTTATTTTTTTTTACCAATTGACTTTGACTCTTTTAGTTAAAAAAAAAATTAAACTAAAAAATTAAAATACAAATAAAATTTAGGGCTTAATCTTTGGTTCCAAAATTAACTTTTTCGATTAAACTTAATTGCATAATCAAAATTAAAATTCGAAGCCAATGAATTTAAAAAACTCTTGGACAAAATAGGATGTTTACAGACAACTTCAAGCAAATAAAAAAAAGGTCAAGGGTCAGTTGAGGGCTAAGGTAGAGGAAGTTTGCAAATAGGCGAGATCAGACGATGGTAAAGGGCCCTGAATTAGTTGCATACTTGCATAACAATTAAACTAATCAGTCCATGAGTGAGAAGATCTGTTTATAAATTTAAATAAGAGACACATAGAGAAAGAAATGCAAGTGAATTCTGGTTTAGTGGTGGGTTCTCACAACTTGAACGAGCTCCTAGTTATTTGTCGTGATAGGGACTCTTCTGTAAGTTGTGTGCATATATATATCAAACACACTTGCACCTTTTTTTTTTTTTGCTTTTGAATTACAAATTTCAGGAAAAAATGAGAGCGAATGGTGTGGCAGAGAAAAAGGTGGGAATGTTTAAGTGGCCAAACATGTTACATATGCGGAGATGATGTAGGACTGACAGCCGCCTGCAATGAGTGTGCCTTCCCCATTTGTCGAGCTTTGTTATGAAATTCAATAAGTTAGGAGGATGATAAAGGAATATAATATTGAAATGGTGTTGTTGCAGGAAACTGAATAGGTTTCTTGTGATATTGGAATTGCTGAGAAGATCTGGCTTTTTTTTTTTATGGGGATCTAGTCTTGCTGAAGGAACATCGAGTGGATTAATAATGATTTGGGAAAAAATTTAACTTCAGTGGTGATCAAGAACAGATTTGTGTACTGGTTTATGAGTATGCCCCCAATGGCCAGGATGAAAGAAGAGGTGAAGGAGTGAACTGGTTGCGTTGAAGCATGAAATGGGAGGAAATAAGTGCGTGGCTGGCTATTTTAATACTATTAGGTGTTCAGATGAGAGGAGGGGGTGCACTTCCGATGGAGTTGGAATGGCTGATTTAAATGAGTTCATTCAAATGGAGGAGCTTCTGGACTTATTCAAATGGAGCAGATATCTATTCAAGGGAATGGAATTTTCGAATTAGATGATAGTTTTTGAATGTAAAATGAACTATTAAAGAAGTTGCAAGACATTGCAATCGAAGGTGCAGTAAGGACCAACACAAAGGACAATCTAGTGTGGGAACTTGATAGAAATGAAAATTCTCAGTAAAGCAATTTGTGTCTTTCATGGATAGTTTGCATCTTTCTTTCGATCAATAGATTTTATGGTGGCTATTAGCTACGTATGTTATAAGGATTCTTGACTTTGGAAACAATAAATGGTCTTTGTTGAGATTGATAGATTAAGAAAAGTCTTTGGGGTGGTTGACTTTGTTCACATGTAAAGAGAAGCTAACTATTTTGTAGACTGTTTTTCTTCATGCTTGACTATTTATAAACCAGATGATGCAATTGATGGAGTCTGACAATTTTCGTCAACACAATCTACTGGAATTGATAACAACAATGCAGATTATGGATTAAAGGATGTAGCAGCACAATGACATATTTTTCAAGAGTTATATTATAAATTTTATGGATTTTAGTACTATATTTTATAGATTTTAACTTTATAATTTGGATTGTTTTAGAATTTTTTTTGATATAAACTTTATGATGTGGATTTGATCTTTTAATGAATAATAGACGAATAATAGATTGCTAAAATAATTTTATTTTTAATTTAAAGATTAATTAAATAATTATAGATGAAATTAAATAAATTATCAATGAAATTTAAATTTTACCAACAAATTTTATCAATGGAATTCTCGCTTTTAGCAACGAAAATAATAAATTATCTATGGAATATTGATGGATTATTGATGAATTTTATCAACGAAGTGTTGATGCAATTATCAATGGAACATTTATTGACGAAATATTTACTAATGAAAATTTTCATCTATAAATTTCATTGATAAAATATTTACCTATAAAATTTAAGTTATTATTAATAGAAAATTTCGTTGATAATATGGTATTTTCTGATAGTGCATTGAAAAAGAAAACTCACAAAAAGTTGCAAAATTACAGCACTATTAGCTGTGGTATCCGCTTGAAATAAATGGATTTTATGTGTTGAGTGGTTTATATCACGGCCAAAATGACACAAAAAAGAGGTCTAACCGTGTACGTTAGGAAGTATCCACGTGAAATAAATGTTGGAAACCCCTCAACGCCTTTCTTTTTTGTGGCTTCATATTCCTAATTAGAAAAAAGAAAAAAAAAAGGGAAGTGGTACTTGCATGTGCAATTTGAGCGTGATTAAAATGATATGACAATTGCTTTTGATTAATTTGTTTATTTTTAATTTTAAACTTTGAGATTTGAACTTCTAATTAGGTAGTTTGTTTCTTCTTGATTCGTCACTGCCATCGTTCTGAAGTGTGAAAACAGGTTTCTTCTTGATTCGTCACTATCATAGTGTTGAAGTGTGAAGAACGGTCTTTGGTTAACTTCTTTTTTATTGGACAATGTGGATGGAAGGTTATCCTTCAATAGCCTGAATTAATCCAGGAAAAAGATTGGATACTGGTTAGCTGTTTTGATGGGCGGATCGTAGAATTGTTGTGTTCTTTAATTACTAGCCTCTTGGAATTATTGTAGATTATCTCTGTGCGGAATTCTTGTTTCATGTTGATTTACTAAAACCTTTTTGAAAATCATTACTGTCAAAATCTTTGCCTTGTATTCTTACTGGGAATTCCTTCTATTGGCTGTCTTAACTTGAATTTTGGGCTTCCTTTGTTTTCACCCCCATCGATCTTGATTGCTTCTACTGTTATCTAGGTTTAATTTTTACTCTGTATTAATGTTGATTGCTCATTGCCTTCTTTTTTAATTGATTCTCAGTTTTTAGTTTCTAAAGGTGGCCTAACTATGGACTTGACTTTGACTAGAGATTCAATTTGCGTGCCCAACTGAGTCTTTGTTTGGGATCGCTTGAGGCTGGTGTCGCGGCCTCACTCGCTTCTATGTTTGACCCCCCCTTTTGTGGGCTTCCATGACTTTGTCAAAAATTTTTGCCTTTTATGATCTTGATTTGCTGTTGTTCGGCCTCCTTATGTCTCAATTTGTCGATCAGTGCTTATTTAAAACTAAATTGTTGTGCCAAACTGCATTTAAAATTTTTTAAAAAAATTTTTTAGAAATCTTTTAGAAATTTTTAAAATTTTTTGAAATTTTTACAATTTTTTTTGAAATTTTAAAAATTATTTAATTTTTTATAATTTTTAAAAATTTTTAGAAAATTTCAAAAAATTTTAAAATTTTTTAGAAACTTTTTTTTCATATTGATGTGATATTGATGATGTGATATAAATTAAATTTTTTAACATGTATCAATATTTTATCGAATGTTCATGTCATATCAATATTTTTGTTTGATGGTATTAAGAATTATGACAATTTAATATATGAAAATATAATTTAAGTACAAAATTAAAAATTTTTTATTTAAATATTATATTAGAAAAAATACAATAATTAAGAAGCCAAAGGGGACATTATCCCTTGGTACTACGATTTTCTTTCTTTTGTCCGATATTCCGTCTCTTTCTTCATTCATTTCCGACGCAACTTGTAATAGAATTGAAACATTTCTCAAATTTGTTTGCTATAAATATCACTTACACCAACACTTAATTAAGCACGCAACACTTGTTATTCTTTTCGACCATCTTTCCTTCATATAGATTTTGAGCCATGGCAACACCTTCCAATTCTTCTCTTTGCATTTGCTATCCGAAGATGCGAACCCGAGCTTGTTGTTCCAGCCAAGCCCACACCACATGAATACAAACTATTATCCGACATTGATGATCAAGAGAGTCTCCGGTTCCAAATTCCGGTGATCCAATTTTATCAGTACGATCCCTCCATGCAAGGGAGGGACCCTGCTAAGGTTATTAGGGAGGCCCTTAAACAAACCCTTGTGTTTTATTATCCATTTGCTGGTAGACTAAGGGAAGGGGCTAACGGTAAACTTATGGTGGATTGCACTAGTGAAGGAGTGTTATTTATTGAGGCCGATGCTGATGTTACCCTTGAACAGTTCGGTGATGCACTTCAGCCACCATTTCCTTGCTTTGATGAGCTCCTTTATGATGTTCCGGGCTCTGCAGGGATGATAAATTGCCCATTGTTGTTGATTCAGGTACCCTTTTTTATCCGAGCTCTCATAAACTTTGACATCACTTTTTTTTTCTTCTTTGGAGTTCAATTAAACAACCTGGGAATGAATTAACTGTCTCCCGAGATGTATACTTGAACTAGAAACGAAGATCATAATATTTTTTTTTCAAGTAGACTTTTTAATTAATAGATAAAACAGAGACTACATCATCCAGGGATAGCAAGCTATAAGTTGCCAGACCTCTCGAAAAGTGAACAAAAGGAGTTGTTTAAATCGCTAACTCACAATTAAAAAATTCGCTTCGTAGGATTTTAAGTTCTATTTACGCCTGATTCGGTAAGGCTATCAGCAAAATTATTTAACTCTTGCGATGTATGAAAATTTTTATAAAATTTTTAATTGTTGTTTCAAAGTTTTCAAATGCAACATGTGCATATACCAAGCAAATTTTCTTATCAAGATCACAATTAAAAAAGAAAAAAAAATAAATTCGTAAGCAAATTTTATAACCAATCGTACATGGACAACTGTTCACACTTGACGGTGATTTCAAGTAAGAGTACTTCAAACAAATTTTCGCGTTTCCTACTGAAATTTGTGTGGTGAGCAGCTAGTCCACCGACACCTCTGGGTACTACTAGGGGTGTAATCGAGCCGACACAGTGAGAAGCACGAGCTCGACTCACAACTCACGACTCGATACTTGATTCAAATTCGATCGAGTTTTATTTTTCAAGCTCAAGCTCGATTTGTGATCGAATTCAAGCTACTCGAACTCGCTCGATTAATATGTAAAAATAAGCTCAATTCGTATACTCGATAAGAGTTCGATTATTTATGTTCGAGCTCGAAATCGAATTCGAAATAGTTTATTAATTAAAATAATAAAAATATATTTAAATATAAAAGCTCGATTAGGCTCGTGAGTTACTCGAGCCGGATATAAGAATATTCAAATTCGACTCAATCGAAAAGTCGAGCTACTCGAGCTCAAGCTCGACTCGATAATAATCAAATCGAATTAAAGTTTTCTTCGAATCGAACCCGAGTAGCTTGCGAGTACTAATATATCATTTACACCCCTAAGTACCACCAATTTAATAGAGCTGATGAATCCGCCAGTACCTCGTATTCGAATAGGACAAGATTTATTAGAAGTTTGTAGAGGAAGTTTGAGATTTTTTAAAAAAATTTAATTTAATAAAAATTTTAATAAAAAATTTAAATTGATAAAATTTAATATGAAAATTAATAATATATAAAATATTATTTATAGTTTAAATTTAATTGATATTTTTCAATGATAAAAATTTTATTAATAGTTTTATTAAAAATATTTATTTAAAAAATATATTAAAATTTTTTTAAATTTTAATAAACTTTATTTATGTGATGAGATTTTAATTAATTAATTTTGATTTTTAATTTTTAATTTAATTTAATCATTTTTGGAAAAAAAATTTTACAAATTTTACTTAAAAATTTTTATTTAAATCTTTCGCTATTGGAATAACATAAACTAAAACTTTTAGTACTATCTAGAGTAATTTTAATTGAAGAGATCAACCAAGAAACTTGCTTGCTAATTGGTACTGTCAAAAAAATTTTAATATTATCTAACTAAGGCAGAATTAAGTGATTATAGAGAAAGAAATCACATGCTCTCTATATTTCAAAGTTCAAAACAGTTCAATTTAATTATATAGAAATTTTTAATTAAATTTAATTATATAAAAAATTATATATTATAGTTATTTTTATTGATTATTATATTTCACATGTACTTATGTTTTTATGTGTATATAGTATTTTCTTTAATGTATTTAATGTTCTCATCTAGGTTTTTTTTTTTTTTTTGTCTGCCCATCTAAGTATTAAATGGTTCAAAATAAAAGCATATAAAGGTATGATGTACGAAAAATAAAGATTTAATATCTAATCATTTGTATATTTGTGTACTTTTAAATTTTTTTAAATAAAATTCATTTTTATATTATTAATTGATTATAGGTAACACGGCTAAAATGCGGTGGTTTCATCTTTGCCATCCGCTTCAACCACGTCATGAGCGACGCCGCTGGCCTAAAACAATTCATGTCCACCATGGGCGAAATGGCACGTGGCTTGGTTACAACCTCGATCCCACCCGTATGGGAAAGACACCTCCTAGATGCTCGAGACCCACCACGAGTCACTTTCACACACCACGAGTACGACGAAGTGGAAGCCAACATTAGCACCCAGTTACCGGACAACCTGGTCCAACGTTCGTTTTTTTTCGGCTCCTATGAAGTTCAAGCTCTTCGAAAGCTGCTCCCACGCCACCTTCGCCAATGCTCCAAGTTCGAACTGTTAACAGCTTGCTTATGGCTTTGTCGAACCATTGCTATAAATCCTGACCCTGACGAAGAGGTGCGCATGCTATGCTTTGCTAACACACGTTCCAAATTTGATCCTCCATTGCCATTGGGATATTATGGTAATGCCATCGTGTTCCCAGCAGCAATAACAACAGCTAGAAAACTTTGCCAGAATCCATTGGGGCATGCAGTGGAACTAGTGAAGCAAGCCAAGGCAAGCGTGACGGAGGAATATGTGAAATCAGTCGCTATTTTGATGGTGATTAGGGGTAAACGGCTGCACTTCCCAGCAGTGATTGGTTCCTACTTGATATCAGATGTAACAAAATTTGGATTCGAAGACGTCGATTTCGGGTGGGGTAAGGCAGTGTTTGGAGGACCAGCAAAAGGTCTTGGAGTGATAAGCTTTTTCATACGAGCCAAGTATATGAAAGGCGAAGTTGGAACTTTGGTGCCGATTTGTTTGCCAGCTCCGGTCATGGAAAGATTTGCTAAGGAATTGGACAACATGTTGAAGGGTAAATCATTTTTTATTTCATCTGCTATGTGAAAGAAATAGAAATGTGACATGAAGAGAGAATGTGTGGTATCATGATACTCTTCTTTAAATTGCAAGGCTCTTGCCCAGTATATGTTTCTTCCCCAATATGTTGTAGCTAATAACCACTTCATGATAAATATAAACGAGGAACAATTAATTTAATGATTTCAGAAGAACTAAAACAACTTTATGCATGAATTAATGCTTAAGGTTGTTGATTAGCAATTTGAGATTAATTATGTAGCATAATATTGCATTTGAAAACTCAAATTCGGATTTGAATTTTTTCTTTAGATATTATTTCAATTTAAAATACAAGAACTTGGAATTTTATATTCCAAAAAAATTAAGATTAGAAGTTTCAATTTTTTTTTTAAAAGAAGTTTCATATTACTAGTTAAAACATTATTATTATAGTAAAATAACTTTTAATATGCGTCAAATAGTATATGCATAGAAGAATCGATATATAAGCAAATATCAATTAAATAAACAAATGATCAACATTAAGTTGGAATAAACTCGCATATTAACATGACTTGGACGCGAGACGTAAAGGTTTCAAAGCCTTCTCGTTACTATTGAGAAGATTACTTGGGCACGAAAGGGCTGAATTTAGTGCAGCAGATCTAGAAGTAGTGGGAATTATACTGAAGCAATGGAATAAGGGAGAAGAAGTAGTCTTTGATGTAGTAGAAGAAGATTTAACATCTGAAAATGAAAAATGTAATTCACTAAACACTGCATGTTGAGATATGTAGCATTTTCCCTGAAGCAATATAAAGATACTTAAATCCTCTATGATTTGGACTATAACCAAGAAAGACATATTCTAATGATCTAGATTGTAGTTTGTTAGAATTATGCAGCCAAATTCATGTTTTACATTACTTTTTTAAGAAAAAAAATTTATCATTTATAAATATTATAATACAATTAATAAGTAACAATTTAACATTATTTCGAGTCCACATATATATATGGTGAATTTTTACATAATTTTTTATTATGATTAATTAATGTGTTTATGAATCTTAAAGATAAAAAATTATTCCTTCTGTCTCTTTTTTTTTTTTTTTTGTCTATCCTTTTTTTTTTAGGATATTTCAAATTTATGTCTTTTTTTTAAATCTAAAATTTTTACTTTTTATATTTTATGATCTTTTTTTACTTTTTGACATTAAAAATTATGAAAATTTAATTCTATAAAAAAATTTAATTTTAATATTAAATACATTAAATTAAGTCAAAAATTTTTCTGAAACTCCATAAAAATCAATACCTTCCAAACAAATTGAGACAGGAGCAAAAAATTAAAAAAAAAAATATTTGAATGCTTTTAAAAAAAAAATTTTGGAAACTTTTTCATCAATAAAATTGATAAATTTATCCATAATTTTTTATTTACATTATAAATATATACCCTTAAAAATATTTTAAATATGCCGCCATACTTTCATTAGGTCAAATATGATCTATCTTGATAGCCTCAAATTAGATTGGTAGTTCTAGATGAAGTTAGACTCAATTGATAGAGTTTTTTTTAATTATTTTTTAAAAATATGATGAAAGGATAGTTGGACCAGTGCAAATTTGGCAATAAGGCTACTAGAAGTGGCAGTTCAGGAGAATAAAAAAAAAATTAAGGGTATAGTAGTAATTGAAGTTAAACCATTGGGGTGTTCTAAATACACCACAAAATCTTCTTTATACACCTTCAAAAAAATTTTCCAAAAATATCCACATAACAAATACTAATTTTAACTTTTAATAAATGATAAAAATACCCTTAATAGCTTATACACATCAAGACCATTTTCGTATATCTCAAAAATGAATATATGAGATTTATACTATGTTTTCGATAATTCATTTTCTAGAACAAAATATAATTTTTGAAAATCTTTTTCTAAAAATAAAATATAACTTTCGAAAATCTATTTCTAAAAATTATAATGTATTCTCATAAATGAACTTATGTTAGTAATCATGTACTCTTGAAAATTCATTTTCGAGAATACATAAATTTTTGTTTGTATATATATTTAATTATAAACTCTAATGATTTCTCTTCGGTGTAATTCCGATAATAGAGACCACTAATCTCTAGGCCACCAGCATCCTAATGACCAAAATATTAGAGACCTTTATTATTGGATTTGTCAGTCAACTAATAACATTATTAGAATAGGATGTTCGAGCTCGGGCTAGCATGTATGCATACACATAAGTCATTGATGTGCCCATTCTTACTCGATCATATGTGCAAATGGAAGATACAAAGTTCTTAAGCATGCATGAAATAAAAAAGCTTTGTCCTAAGCCCAAAAAACCAGAAAACGATTTCAATTTATTTCATGCATGTTGAAAACATTGATTTCAATTTCATTTGCACACATAATCAAGAAAATGGATTAATAAAGGCATGATTAAGGTTTTTTAATGATTAAATGTAAAATCGAGCTTTTAGTAAATAAAAATCTGAGAAGTCTCAAATCCTTTTGGAAATGAATATCTAAGAAGATTTCAATTCCGAGAAAATTTGAAATTTTTTGAAAATGAATATCTGAAAATTCTTAAAGTTTTTTGCATATCTATTTTTAAAATGTTCAATTTCAGAATGTGAATAAAGAAGAAAAGAGAAAGGGTAGGAATGAAAAATAAAAAGTCAAAGGGGGGTGTATTTAGTATTAATAAGAAAATGGGTTTTCAAATTTTGATATATTTAGAATCCGGTTGTATTTTACATTTAATGGGGTGTAAATAGAATTCTTCTAAACCATTTCCTTCCTATTAAAATTTTTTTGTATGGTTACAAATTGTAATACTGTGAATCCATTATTTTGTTTTGTAAAGATTTCTCAAAAATAAATATCCGAGAATATTTAAATATTCTCAAAAATAAATATCCAAAAAACTTTGAAATTTTTTGGATATCCATTTTTGAGAAATTTGATTTTAGAAAGCGAATAAAAAAGAGAAAAAAAGTAGAAACAGAAAATTAAAAATTAAAAATTGGGTGTATTTAATATAAATAGAAAAATGAGTTTTGAAATTAGAGTGAATTTAGAATTGAGGTGTATAGCATTTAATGGGTGTAAATAGAGTTCCTCTAAACCATTTCCTTCTCATTAAAATTTTTTTGCATCGTTTCAAACTGTAAATACTGTGAATCCATTATCCTAGTTTGTAATTCCTTTGTGATTTACCACATGGTCCTGCACATGTTGGCGGAGATGTTGATGAGAAAGGTTTGGGAAATTCGTTATTTGATAAAAAACAAGAAATCAGACTACTGCTCATACGAGAGTTCCCAAAATAAGTATAAATCGTTCAACTGTACATTCGTTTTAAATTCTTCCCGCAGTCCAGCTTATCGTTTAGTATGTTTTGTTACTATCTTCTAGATGATAAATGAAGTAGAAGAAGCGAATATGATAGTGGGTATGATAGTTTCATGGAGAAACTTTTAGCTGAAGAGGAAGTATGGCAGCCAAAGCAGAGCAACAAGCAAAGAACGAGAAGATTAA
Source organism: Durio zibethinus (assembly GCF_002303985.1). Next base: position 8,102,327 of record NW_019168004.1, read on the forward strand.
GCACCGAAAGAGGTCAAGGTTCACCGTACAATCACATGATCTATTGAAAATGTTAAACTCTTAATTTTAGTAATACAGCCTCAAGTATTATTTCAAAAAAAAAAAAAAAACAGGTCAAAGGTCCTTTGAGGGCTAAGGTAAAGGCAGTTTGCAAGTAGGCAAGATCGGACTATGGTAAAGGGTCCTGATTTAGTCGCATACTTTAACAATCAAACTATCCAGTCCTGGAGTCAGAAGATCGGCTTATAAATTTAAATAAGAGACACATAGAGAAAGCAATGCAAGTGAGTTCTGGTTTGGTGGTGGGTTCTCACAACTTGAACGAGCTCATAGTTATAAGTCGCGATGGGGACTCTTCTGTAAGTTGTGTGCGTATACATATGAAACACACTTGCACCTTTTCTCTTTTTTTTTTTTTATGCTTTTGAATTATAAGTCACATGAAAAAGTAAGAGCGAATGGTGTTGCAGAGAAAAGGGTGGGAACATTTAAGCGGTCAAACATGTCACATATGCGGAGATGAGGTAGGACTGACAGACGAGGGAGAGCTGTTCGTGGCCTGCAATGAGTGTGCCTTCCCCATTTGTCGTGCTTGCTATGAATACGAGCGCAGGGAAGGGAATCCAGTGTGCCCTCAATGCAAGACCAGATTCAAACGTCTCAAAGGTCATTAACTAGTCGGTTTTTCTTCTGTTTAATTTATACTATTTTAGTGTTAATGCACAGTGCTCAGTACTTGTTTTGTTCAGGCTGTGCTAGAGTGGAGGGGGATGATGAAGAAGATGACATTGATGACTTGGAGAATGAGTTCAATTTCGAGGGAAGGAGCTGCGGGCAGGATGGGCACCATGCTTTGGCTGCCAATGCAATCAGCAATCTCTCTGGCTTGCCTCATGTTGTTCGCACTGATCCCCAACTTCCCCTTCTCAGTAATGGTCAAAAGGTATTTACCCAATAGACTAAAATTTCTGTTTACTACATCAAAGTTCATGATCATCTGGAATAAATGACGCTAGGAAGTCTTATCCATTTATTGTTGATTTTTTGTTGCGTCCTTAAACTTTTGCGCTTCCCCACATTGTGAATCCCTCCAAGGATTTAGCTGCTTATGGCTATGGAAGTGTTGCTTGGAAGGAGAGGATGGAGGCTTGGAAGCAAAGAGAAGAACAATTACAAATGACGAAGTCTGGTAATGGTGGCGAAGATCCGTACTCTGAAGGCCTTGATTTACCATTGTAAGCCTCCTAGTAGACTCTTTTATTTAATTTCTTTTTAGGGTTTTTTGTAATAACTCAGATATAATTTCAGCACAATTTTCTTTCCATATTTGCTCCTAAAAAACAGGCAAGCATTGATGTTATGATGCTTGAAACCATTATTATTTTCTTCCCAAAATAATTCGTGAATTATGAAATTCAATTTAGTAGTCATGTGATGGTTAATACAATCCCTCTTAAGCTCCCACATCTACCATGGACATAAAAGACTGTTTTACCTTTATTATTATAATTTTTTTGATGAATCTTTTTATTTATAACATTTCAAGGGTCTTTTTATTTACAAACATTAAAATTGACATTGTAGCCCAATGAATATTAGGACTGTTCACGTGATAACAGTGTAAAAAATCTTTTTTAAAATTTTCGAAAACATTATAAAAACACACTAAGCAAACATATAATTACTATAGTTCTCAAAAAAATTAGACAAAAGCATAAAACACAAACAAAAACAAAAACAAACCCAAATACATCCTAGATGTTTTTTATTTATCCAAAAGCTGGAAGGAACTTGTTATATAAGAAAAACGCATTCGGTATTAATAGTGCTCAACTTCCTTCTTTTTTTTTTTTTTTTAATTTGAAGTTGTCAGGATTTAAACTTTAATTGTTGAAATTAAAGGTTTAACACTTTAGCATCAATCAATTAGTGGCTGTTGGCAAATAATTTACATGCTTTACTTCATGTTTGATTACAAATAATTTCTTGGCTAATTGAATACTTGCTGCCTGTTGATCAGAATGGACGAGGCTAGACAACCATTGTCAAGAAAGTTGCCCATTCCATCAAGCCAAATCAACCCTTACCGGATAATCATCATAATTCGACTTGTAGTTCTTGGATTTTTCTTTCACTATCGAGTCATGCACCCGGTGAATGATGACTATGCTTTCTGGCTTGTATCAGTCATTTGTGAATTCTGCTTTGCTCTTTCATGGATTCTTGATCAATTCCCAAAATGGCTTCCAATTGACCGGGAAACTTATCTGGATAGATTATCCTTAAGGTAAGTTTTCTATAAAGTGTTCATATATACTCATGAAATAGTTCTTAAAGTCTAGATTTTGAACTTGGGGCTTAGGCGAAATTGTTTACCACCTTTCTTAGGAAGTAGTTTCCAGCAAGGTTGGCTTCGATCCCTGGCACTTACAAAATCCCCTTCCTCAATTCCTCTTAGCCCTTGGCCTCCCATATACAAAAAAGGTCTAGATTTTGACTACTGCTCTTTTTTTTTTCTTTTTCAGGTATGAGAAGGAGGGGGAACCTTCTCAACTTGCTCATGTTGACATATTTGTAAGTACAGTTGATCCATTAAAAGAATCCCCACTGGTGACTGCAAACACTGTTCTTTCTATTCTTGCAGTGGATTACCCTGTTGATAAGGTCTCATGTTATGTTTCTGATGATGGTGCTGCTATGCTAACATTTGAGGTACTGTCAGAAACTTCTGAATTTGCGAGGAAATGGGTCCCCTTTTGTAAGAAGTATAATGTTGAACCACCGGCACCTGAGTGGTATTTTTCTCAAACGATAGACTATTTCAACGATAAGTTGTTGCAGTCATTTGTGAAGGAAAGGAGAGCATTGAAGGTAACAACACTTCCAACGTCATTGAATTTTATTCTATTATTTATGGCTGATCACATGGCAACCCCAATGCCAATTGTAACTGTAGAGAGAGTATAACGAGTTCAAAATTCGGATCAATGCTTTGGTTGCCAAGGCTCAAAAGGCTCCAGTAGAAGGGTGGGTTATGCAGGATGGAACTCCTTGGCCTGGGAATAACATTCGTGATCATCCTGGAATGATTCAAGTATGTCTAGTGGATTGTCATTTTATATATGATTATCAATAACTTCTATTTGTGGTACATACAGGTTTTTCTTGGACAAAGTGGAAGACTTGACACTGATGGAAATGAACTGCCACGCTTGGTGTATGTTTCTAGAGAAAAGAGACCAAGGTTCAATAACCATAAAAAGGCTGGAGCAATGAATGCTTTGGTTAGAGTCTCTGCTGTGCTCACAAACGCACCATATCTGTTAAATTTGGATTGGGATCACTACATTAATAATAGTAAGGCTCTCAGAGAGGCAATGTGTTTCATGATGGATCCATTGCTAGGAAAGAGAATATGTTACGTCCAGTTCTCCCAGAGGTTTAATGGCATTGACAAGGGTGATCAAAATGCTAATAAGAGCACCGTATTTTTTGATGTAAGTATTTTTGTTTATCAAAATTTTGTTTTGTTCATCTTTGACCAAAATATAATGTGTGAATCCTCAATTTTAGATTAATATGAAAGGTTTGGATGGCATTCAAGGTCCTATATGTGTTGGTACTGGATGTGTATTTAGAAGACTAGCACTTTACGGCTATGATGCTCCAAAACCAAAGAAGCCATCTACAAGGACATGCAACTGTTGGAGTAAGTTGTGTTGTGGGTGCTTTTGCTTGAGGAAAAAGAAGAGGCTACCTTATAAACAACTAAAGACAAGAAATACTGAACAAGAAGATGGAGAAGCAGCCCCACTTATGTTTACTGCTATGGAGGGTATTGAAGAAGGTGTTGTATTGAATTTTTGTACTTTCTGATCTCTCCCATAAAACCATTCAAGTTTTCCAACAAATGAAATTATGTGAAGCATTGTTAGTATAGATGTAAAAGCTTTGAAAATGTGGAACCCTTGACTCAATTAGTTTATGCAATCACCTTTAAGAGGTGACATTAAGTAGGTCTGAAGTTCAAATCCAGTACTTGCATCTCATTCCCCTATTCCTGCAGCCTACTTTGTTAGAAAAAAAAAAAAAAAAAAAAACTCTGAAAATGCGGTAGTTGTGCATTTGGTTGACCTGGAATCCACCATGATCATTTGATTTGTGATGTCCTTATAAAACATTTAAGGATCTAACATATTTTTATGTCAGCTTGTAAGACTAATCAATATTTTACAAATCAATAACCTTAACTGTCCAGCAAGTTTGATTATCTTATCATCTAACTTCGGAGATCTTGAATACAGGAAAGGTAGGGGAAAATTTTGCCTTGTCTGAGCTGAAACTGGAAAAGAAATTTGGTCAGTCCCCTATTTTTATTGCCTCAACCTTGCTAGAGGATGGTGGAACATTGAAAGGTGCTAGTCCTGCCCCTGCATCTCTGCTTAGAGAAGCCATCCATGTTACCAGTTGTGGTTATGAAGAAAAAACAGAGTGGGGAAAAGAGGTAGCAACAATTTTTAGATTCTGCTATTGATATTTTGATATAATTTTTTCCCTTAAAAGATACTTATAATTCCTATTGAAATTTTGATATACCTTTTTCCCTCAAAAGATACTTATAATTCATGCAAATATTTGTTGTGATATAGGTTGGATGGATCTATGACTCAGTTACAGAGGAAATATTAGCAGGATTTAAAATGCACTGCCACGGGTGGCGATCCGTATATTGTATTCCTGCTAGGCCTGCATTTAAAGGATTTGCTCCCGTCAACCTTTCTGATCGTCTGCAACAGGTCCTCCGATGGGCCCTTGGATCTATTGAAATACTCTTCGCTAAGCATTGTCCTCTTTGGTATGGATATGGAGGTGGTCTAAAGTGGATGGAGCGTATTTCTTACATAAATGTCATTCTATATCCGTGGATCTCGATTCCTCTGGTTGCATATTGTACCGTTCCCGCTGTGTGTCTGCTAACAGGGAAATTCATCATTCCAGAGGTATAAAGCTTCTAACCAAAAATTAGCGAAAGAAAACCTTGCTTGTTATGTGGATTTTTTTTTTCTTTTTTTCTATTTTTGGTATTTGTAGCTGCCAAGAGTTATTGAGATTAAAAGTCCAACATTCGACGACTATTTTTTTTTTAATTTATCAATTTCTTTAAATTGTTGTTAGGACATCCTTGTGATGTGAACTTAATTATCTTCAATTGCCTATACATTTTGCAGCTTAGCGGTGCCGGTAGCTTTTGGTTCTTGTCACTTTTCCTTTGTATTTTTGCAACAAGCATCTTGGAAATGAAAAGGAGTGGAGTCAGTATTGATGAATGGTGGAGAAATGAACAATGGTGGGTGATTGGAGGGGTTTCAGCGCAGCTATTTGCTGTATTCCAAGGGCTTTTAAAGGTTATAACCGGCGTTGACACGAACTTCATCAAGACTCCAAAGGTAAGCGACGATGGAGAGTTCTCCCAGCCGTATGCATTAAAGTGGACAACTTTGCTCATCCCACCAACAACATTGCTTATAATAAACATGATAGGACTGGTTATCGGTATTGCAACTGCAATAAATTATGGTTATGATTCATGGGGACAATTTTTTGGAAAGTGTTTTTTTGCCATCTGGGTTATTATTCACTTGTATCCCTTCCTAAAGGGTTTGTTTGGGCGAGAGAACAGGACTCCCACGATTGTTATTGTCTGGTCAATTGTGTTGGCTTCTATCTTTTCTCTTGTGTGGGTTCATTTGGATCCATTCTTGCCCAAATCAGTTGGTCCGCCACTTGTGGAATGTGGGTTGGATTGTAACTAGCAGCACATCTGCTCCACCGGAACCCCAAAATTTGCTAGTTGAGGATATGTGGATTATGAAGGCAAAGTTTGCGTAGTGTAGCTTAAATATGTATTTTGGGACGATATCATCCCTTCCATTAGCCATTTCCTAACATCGAAATCAGAATAAGGGTGTTGAGCATAGTGATTTTTATTGGAGGTAACAGCTCCCTGATTCTTTATCAGTTTTATGCACCCATGGAAAAGGAGGCTATGTGTTTTATTATTATTACATTACTCTCCTTTGTCTAGTTGATTTGATTTTTATTTACAGTAAAGTGGTGATTGTAAAGGTTAAAGATTTCAATATGTCATTTTTTATATCAGTTTATTGATTTTTTTAAAAAAAAAAACAATACTTTTTACCTAAAAAATAAATTCTTTTATTAAAAAATCCATCATCAATGGTGAATTGCCACGTGAATTCACATGAAAATATAAAATTTATTAAATTATTTTATTTCATGCATGTTGCATATGTGGCATATTTTTATTGGTAAAATGTGTTGGTCGATATATTAGATAGACATAATTTAGATTAAAATTTTCAAACGGAGTTCATAAAATTTTTAATAAAAATGATACAATTAAAATTTGAATAAAAAAATCGAAATCAATATATTGATAGAATTTAACGAGAATATCAATAATATATTAAAAATGATTAAAAATATAATTTATTTCATTAATATCAACGGTAAAAATTTTATTAAAATTTTTTTCTAAAAAATATATCAAATTTATTATAATTATTTCAAATTTTACACATTTAATCTATGTATGAAGAACTTTTAATTTATTGATTTTTTATTTTTTATTTTTTATTTTGAATTTTATTTAATCATTTTTACTGAAAATTTTCATAAACTTCACTTTAAGAACTTTATTTAAGTATTTCCCATATTAGATTAACTATGTTAGCTTATGGACTAAATTGTTGCATTGCTTAAAAGTTCAGGTATTAATATATTCAATTTTCAAGGTTTGGATATTAAATGTCTAATTAACTTTAATATTAAATAAATGTAAATATACAAATATATACCAAAAAATATACTTAGGTTAATGGTAAGATTTTTTATGTTTAGATAAAAGTTAAGGGTTTAAATTTTATCATCTACAAAAAATTTTTAAATAATTAAATAATAAATTAGCATTTAAAATTGGTTCAGATGTTGAGGTGTGGTTAAATTTAATCCAATTAAACCGTTCTTAATTTTAAATCAAATAAAAAATTAATATTTGATGTGCTAGAAGAGTATAAATATTATATATTATCAATTAATCATAGAGTGACATTTTATTAATAAGTAAAATTAAAAATGGTTAGATCTTTAAAAATAAATATTAATAAATTTATTTAAATTTAATTAATTACAAAATGTACTTTATTTTTAAAAACTTAACTATTGTTATTTTTATTCATTAATGAAATATTATTTATGATTAATTGATCATGTATAGCACTTATATATTGCCAGTACATTAAATACTAACTCCCAAGTGAAATAGCCTCAGAGAGCTTCTAAATGCAACCCAATAATTACTCTATGCAGCCATAGTTTTTTTTTTCTTTTTTATGATAGGATTACCCTATTATAGAATTATTTAATTATTTTTTGTTGAAATTACCTTACTATCCCTCAAGAAGACCCATTTATTATTAGTTTATAGTGCAAAATGCATATTTAAAAAAATTTAAAGAGTTTTCAAATATATACCCGATTAATTTAAAACATTTTTAAATATGGAAAGTTTAAAAAAAAAAAATTGGATATGCATTGTCAAAATGTATTTAAAATTTTCAGATATACATTTTTTAAAATTTTAAAAATTTTCCATAAAGTATATATCCAGTGAATATAATTAGAGATGAGAAATTAGGGTGTCTAGCATGATGAAACACTACATTATAACCTTCGCTGGCATGGTTGCTTTGCTTGGGATGCCTAGTTCATTACATACCATCCTTTCACAACTGTTGTTTCATACCCTCCTTTCACAATTTTCTTATGTTTTAATGATATATAGATATCCGTAACTTCAAGTCATTTCATTTTTTAACTTCGATTAAATCTAAGTCATATCATTTTTTAATTTAGACTAAGTCCAAGTTATTTCATTTTTTATATTTAATTTTTTACTTCGACTAATACAAATCATATCATTTTTTAACTTTGAAAATCTAAGTCATATCATTTTTCAATTTTGACTAAGTTTTTAGTCATTTCATTTTCCTGCTTTGACTAAAATTAAGTCATTTTATTTTCCAATCTCTCCTAAGATTAAGTCATTTCTTTTTCTTATTACAATTAAATCCAAGTTACCATTTTTCAACTTTTGGCAATTCAAGTCATAATTTTTTTATCTTTTGGCTCAATTTAAGTTATCATTTTTAGACTTTTGCCTCAATCTAACTCATATTATTTTTTAACTTAAGTTCAATCCAAGCCATTTTATTTTTAGACTTAGGCTCAGTCAAAATCATTTCATTTGTTAATTTTGGTTCAGTCTAAGTGTCTCATTTTCAAATTTCAGCTAAGTCCAAATCATATCATATTATTTTTTTACTTTGATTAAATCTAAGTCATTCTTTTTTACTTCAGCTCTATCCAAGTCATTTTATTTTGAACTTTAGCTCGGTCTTAGTAATTTCAATTTTGAACCCTAACGTAATGGATATCTATGTCTTTATATAATTTTTATTACAAAAGAAAAAATATAAAGAGGGATAATTATAGATAACCCATTTACTCCAAGGTTTAAGCCGATTGGGCTTAGTCTAGCTTCAAGCCTAAATACTTAATCTTTATTGTTATTTTATTTTCTATTTTGTTATATATATTTATCTTTTATTTATTTATATTTATATTTTTATATTTATCTTTGTATTTATCTTTATTTTTATTTTATACTTTTATGACATATTATCTTCATTTTAGCTTTACTATTATATTTACACTTATTTATCTTCTTTTTTTTTTTGAATTCTTGTTATCTTCTTATTTATTTCTATTTGTCTTTTATATTTTATCTTTATCTTAAAAAAAGGAAAAACCAAAAAATAAAAAAATGAAGAAAAGGCTCAACATGAATTGGTTAGAATTTTACTGGAAAATATATTTGGGCGATAATTCATGAGATTTTTTAGGGGTTTGGATTAAATTGATCCATTTTAAAATAGATTAATTCAAAAATTTTTATAATAAAATTTTTTAATCTTTATTCTACTCGTTGTCAAATCAAAATAATCTCCCTATAAATTGCCAAGCATTCAATAAAATGGAAACAATAATCACAGAGAAAAATTTAAAAGCGAAAATGTCTTAGGCAGTTCAAGTTTAAAATTTTAGATTTTTAGTTTCTAATAATTTTGAAGATACCTCTAGATTTTGATGACAGTAATTCCCAGTTTCTCAAACGTTAACTTTATCTGACTCGACCCATAGTGTCGAAACTAAGATTCGTTACCTATTGAGCCACTGTTAAATCTTCTAGCTATAAGTCGAGTCTTAAGTTGCCAAGCTCGACCTATGTTCTGTAACTGTAGCCAAGCCACCAAGCTTGAGTCGAGCCGTTGATAATTTTTTTTAATAATTTTATTTATTTTATTTATTTATTGAAATTTTATTTATCCATATTGTTTAAATTGATTTTTATTAAAAATATTTTAAATAAATCTATGAATTCTATCAAACTATTTAAAGATTTCCTAGATTTCAAATTTGTTTTTCAAATTATGAACCATACCAAACTATTAAAAGATTTCATAATAAAATTAAATTAAAAATGTTTTCGAATCAATTCTACTAAATTATTAAAGGATTTAAATTTCAAATTAAATTTTATCAAACTATTGAAAGGTTTAATGACTTGTTTTAAAAATTAAAATTTTTAATCCTACCAAATTATTGAAAATTTTAAATTAAATATTACCAAACTATTAAATAATTTAATGATTTTTATTACAAAAATAAAATTTCTAATTCCACCAAACAATTAGAAGATTTAAATCTTAAAGTTAAATCTTACCAAACTATTAGAAGATTTAATAATTTCTCTTAAAACAAATTCATAAATAAATTTTTAACTAAAAATTCACCAAATTATTAAAAGACATGCATTGAAATAAAATCTTATCAAACTATTAAAAATTTTATTGATTTTAAAAATAATTTTTTGTGAAAAACACATTAATGAATCCAACGATGAAACTTATTTAAAGTGGTGCATTGTCTCTACAAATACTTGTGAGATGAGAAACTTCTCTTAATTTATTATTAAATTATTATGTAATTTTAATATCAATTTTTAATATTAAATTTATTTGATAAAATTATAAAAATGTTTTAAGACTAAGATAATACAAACTCAATTGGTAACATCCAGTATATAGACGTTATAAGCGTATTATAACATTTTTCATATGTAATCATATTTTCGAATCTAATTTTAATTTTATAAACTAAATTTTACCTTTTTAAGATATATCCGAGTTAAGTTTATGATTTCTTTTAAAAAAAAATAAATTATATTAGATTGTTAATCGTATTTAAATAAAAAAATTAATGACTTTTAAAATTATGTATAAACGATTAAGTTTTTGAATTTATACATTATGGTAAATGGAGAGAGAGTATAACAACATATTGAAATTTGGGCCATCTCAAGCGACGGGAAGGAGGTGATTTTTGAGGTTAAAGCTATTGACTTTGATGTTAGATTTATGACAAACCATTGAGTTTTGTACAAAACCAGCTAGAAAAGTTGAAATAAATGGGGAAAGCTTTTATTTGGGTGAATTTTGGAAGCCAATTAGGGTCAGTCGACGGCAGCCAACAAAAGCGAATGACGGTGCAGACGATGGTTGTCGGTCAAATTTGGGTATGGGTTTTGGAAGGAAGGCGACTATTCGCTTTTTGAGAGAACAAAATTTTTTAAAGGGAAATGATGAAATAAGTTGAGAAACAAGTTCGATTGTCTACAGTATGAAAAGAAAAAAAAAAAAGAAGAAGAAGAACCGAGTTGGGCTGACCCCACTGTTACTATGCTGATCCACGACCCAACCCAACCTCTTTACTGTCAAATCCGACCCAACACATTTTTGACCCAAAGCCTACTTCATCTTAATTTATTAGACTCCTTTTGTTCGGCTTAGGGTAACACATAAAGCCCAAGTGAGGTATAATGTCTCCCGTGACTTTTATTTCATTTTCCTTTCATTTTATGTTGGTTTGATGTTTTGTTTTAAATTGGAACACAAAAAATTTATGTGGATAATTAAGTAGTTTTTAATATTTTGTTGTTAAGCATTAACAAATATTGTGTTTAAAAAAAATGAAAAAGGAAAGAGAAAAAGATAATATATTTGTACAAAAATAATTTTTAGAGACTTTACCTAGAATTCATATAACTATTTTTATTAAGGAATATTTACCTTTATTTTAAAGAATTGTTATAAGATTTTTTTAACAAAAAATAACTTTTCCTAAATTTCACTTAAATATTGGGAAATTGAAGAAAATTTTCAACATTAAACATTTTTGTTTTATTTCTAAACATTTTATGAAAGAAATAATGATAACAAATATAAAAATAAAAGATTTAAAAAGAATAGAATAAAATTGATTATTTGCATTGTGTGATCTTTATTTGTATCATTTATTTCATATGGCATTACATGCATCATGATTGTTGGTAATAAATGTGAAATGGTAAAATAAAAATTTTTAAAATTATTTTTAGAAATAAAAACCTAAAGCTCCATTTGGTTTTTAAAAAATATTTTTTGTTTTTAATTTTTAATTTTTATTTTTTGGAAAATAGTTTTTATTTTCTATTTTTTATTTTCTAACAAATGCATTTGGTAAATGAAAATAAAAATTGTTTTCTAAAAATGCAAAAATAGGGAAATAAGTAAAATATTCAATAATACTACTATTAATGGCATTTAATTATAAATATAATATATATTTACTAATTAATGACATTAAAAAATATTTAAATATGATAACTTGCAAAATATAAGAAAAAAAGTAATATACATTCTTTGTTTTCACAATTGAAAATATCCTTTTTTTTTTATATATTTCTATCCATTTTCATATTTGATTTCTAAAAGCATTTTTTTTTCTAAAAGCTTTTTTTTTTTTTAATTACCAAATACGATTTCATTCATATTTTTCAAAAATTAAAAAAATGAAAACAAAAAATGATTTCAATTTTTAAAACCAAACATTATCTAATATTTTTAAATAAAAATATTTTTAGGGACCTGTATAGATATTGCTAGGATTTTCAATAATTATTATTTACAAAAAAATATTATGTCAGGTTATTATGAGAATTTCAAGAAGAGATTTTTAAAAATTTCTCTTAGATATTAAAGAATTTAAAAAGTGTTTCAAAACTAAATATTTTCATTTTCTCCTAAACAAAATATTTTAAAGGAACTTTGCAAAAAATAAATAAAACTAAAGGAATTATTTTAAATATCAAGATTAAGATAACTTTTTATCAAAACTTAAAAATAACACGGATCAATAGATCTCATTTTTAAAATGAATATTATAAGAATATTAATTTTTTTTTTTTTGCATATAACTGTATTTTAGAATCTAATTTTATTTTTTATAAATAATATTTTTTAATAAAATTTTATTAATTTTCAGATTTTATTAAAAATAAAATATTTTTAGATGTCCGATCAACTTTAAAAAAATTAATAATGACTCATTATTTTGATTTTGAAAATTTCGTTTAAGTGGTGATTTTCCAAATCCGTACGTTGTAAATTATTGCTATTGACATGTTTCAAACACATTTAATTCGTTGGAGAATTCCCAAAAACAAATACTTGTCAGTTGTCTAGACCCACTATTGAAAATAGAAAATAAAATTATTAATAAATGTTCGGTTAAATTAATTTGGTTCGTTTTTTTAAACGAAAAATTTTAATTTGAATTATATCGATGATTATTTATTGAGTTCATTTTAAATGTACGATTTATAATTATTTATCTTAAATTATAAGATACAATATATCTTATCATAATTTAAAAAATTAAATAATTTATCTACTTGTAATTTTTTCTTACAAAAAAAAAAAGAAAATAGAATCCGTAAACACGAGGTTAATAACATTTTATTTTGTTACGGTAGTGGTGATTTACATCATTGGAAGCACTCCCTCTCTTCACTAGTTTTCATCAGCAGGGTAAAAATATTAGTAGATTTAGATTATTAACTTCGATGTTAATTTGAATTTTCAAGATCAATTTATTGAGATTTGCTCTACGATCTATTTACCACGACTTGTTTCACTAACCTCCAAATGATTTTATTTTATTTTACTTTTTAACATTTTTTTTTTTAGATTATGAAACATAAATTTCAATATATGTATAAATACATATTTATACGTGTATATATATGTATATACGTATATATGTATGTATTGTAGCAAAATCGCTTGAATCAAGATGTAGCCTCTGTCTCTGCCTTTATGTTGCAGATGTACATTAGAGCACCAATTCCTGCTCAATTGGAAAATAAATTGTTTGTTATTGAAAAATAGTGCCATAAATAGGAAATTAAAATCAATTGAAAAAATATATAAAATACTTAAAAAACAAAGGGTGAAGAATGCATTGCGTCCATAGAGCAACTCAAGAGAAATAACAAAGCTAATAATATATAAAATTTTGACCATAGCTTAATTTAATATAAAAAATAGCGATGGTATAAATCAAAGCCTTAGAAAAACAAATCTGTCCCTTGTACAAAACTTAACTGTGGGGAATACTTATCTAAAAATTTATCTATTTCTATTAAAAAAATAAATTCTTACAAAATTAAAATTCGATTTTTCATGGTTGTAATTCCCCTTCTCTTATTTTTTTAGGCTTCGACCTCTCTTTATAAAAAAATAAAAATAAAAAACCATAACTTTACAGTGCTTTCTTCGGTTCCTAAAATTGCTTTCATTCATATTTGCATGTGATTGCACTGTTTTTTGTCTACTTTTCACCTGCATTTAGTCATGATAGTGTTATTTTTCCACAAGGTATATTTATTTCACTCATTAAGTAGAGTTGAAATTTGGTTGCTTTTAAGTATATATTTCTACTAGATAAGTCTTCCATAAAATTGAATTGAGAATACTCCTAGTGGACAAATGGAAGGATTCATGTCAAAGTAGCTATCTTTTAATTGATTTCATCACACTCTAGTAGCTTGGAAAGGAAGGATGTTACATGTTAAGTTCAATCCTTTTATATATCATTTATTTCTTTACAAATTAGTACATTTCTATGGGTCCAACTTGACACTGATCCATTCATTATTTTTCAAAATAAGATTTAATTTTTGTTCAAAATAGCATCATTTAGCAGCTTTCAATTGTTGTTGTACACTTATTCATAGAAAGTCATCTAATCTTACCTAATTCAAAGAAAATAATTTATTTCCATTGATATTAGGAGTATTATGGAAATCAGTGACCTTCAAGTAATTAATTTGTACCTTCTTTCATCAAGAGGTTTGAATTTGTCGATCTGAATTTAACTTTTTAACTGTTTAGTTAAAATGAGTTGAAATCAAGAAAATTTTAGTACTAGTGATTATTTCTTGAGTTTTATTTTATGAATCATGTAAGATACTAAAATGTAAGTAGCAAACAAAAATGAAAAAATTCCTTCAATCCACATAAATCTTATTTGACAATGATCCATGAACTTTTTTTCAATATGATGAAAGAGCATATTCAAATTCAACTCTTTTTAAAAAAGATATTATTAGGGAACATTTAGTGGTGAAAAGAATATTGTGATCTTTTTCTCTATTAGAGGCTGTTAACAGATAATTAAGGATATTTCAAACATTTGAGTCGACCTGAAATATCAGGTCAGCCTGATATGCTTAGTGCTACATCAACTTAACCATGTCATTATTGTCCCTCATTAGTCTTCTGTCTTTCACCTATAAATATGAACATCCAAGTATTATCATTCCATGTTTCATCTTATTCAAACCCTTTAAATTTCTCTCCTTTCTATTTCCCTAAATCTGATCTTTCATGAAGTACAAACGCAAGAAACATTTTTTGTCTTTGTATTTAACCGCTCTCTTTCTTCTTTTATTCTTATTTTCTTAGGAATACTTTCATATTAAAACTCGGTACAAACATATACGTATACAAGATTAATATACCTATCTACCAGTTAAATGTTTAGGTGCTATTAATAACAATAAAAATATTATTGATATAATTAACAAGATTAATATTCACTTTGGTTTGGTATTCTATCATCATGAATATATATGGATCCCACAGCCATTTCATATTGAAATAATGGACTTTTAATGCATGATGACTTTTGCTCCATATACTAATTAAATATAAATCATAAAACAAATTCTTAATTGGTTTGACGAATATCAAAATTGCGAGTACACTATTTCAACTCACAAAAACAAGAAAAAAAAAAACATGAACATGATCATATAAACAAAAAAGACCAAAAGAAACCCTTGATCATGTTTTTTTTCCCAACAAAAACATGAAAACTACTTACGTAGCTGACAAAAAAACACTGAAACAATTCATATTTTGAGTTCAGAAAGCTTCACCAATCACCTTGTTCATTGTGACCATGTCTTCCAATCATACATGGCTAGACTCTTAGACCATCTTTGGCTGAAACTGAACCATCCGAGCCATCAACATCAGGGTGGTCATTGTGTCTCCTTGATGGACCTGATGGAGGAATGGAAACACCTTTAGTAAGAAAACTGGAGGACACTTTGTTGAAGTTTATCATCTTATTATCTTTCTGTTTGTTTCTGAGGCTTAGACCATGGATTCTGTATACAGCTCCATTGCTTGCAGGAAGGATAAGAAGAGGAAGAAGAAGGGACAGAAACAACAGAAAAATGGTTACACGAATCTGTCTGGTAGCCATTGAAAAGGAAAAAAGAATACTATTGATTGTCGGGTTTGGTTGTTTTTGGAATTTTTATAATGAAAATGTAAGGGAAGTCAAAGGAGATTGGATTTTGATTAGAGAATAGAAATATATATTATTTGTCTGAAAAGCAAAGTAATCTGAAAGAATTTGCGGCATTTGGGATATATAGGAAAATGTCAAAGAAAAAAGTTGAAGTATAAGGGATGCTTGTGTACAGAGAGCAAAAATATATTTAAAAAGAGAAAAGGAAAAAAAAAAAAAAACGGAGAGTTGAATTAATGTGGGAATTAAGTAGAGATAACAAGAGACAGCTGCTATTAACAAGCTTTTAGTTCAGTGATGCTGGAATCGACTCTAAAATTGAAGATCTCAACTATAAACTTCAATTACAATAAAAAGAAGATTAATACCAATGAATGCTTAGCTCAAATGGTATGATGTTGGAGGCACTTGAGGTTATCAGGGTTCAAGGCATAATATCTTTTCCAATCAGGGAAGTTAAATAAAGGTAAAGGAGAGGGATAGATTAGAAACTAGCATTAATGAGGGAGAAACGGGAGTGCAAGGTTGCAGGTAGCCAGATATAGAATGTCATTTTTTATTGTCGAGGGAATCACATTGATTTGTTACCTTATTTGGACTCTCCCCTCCCTCCTTTTCTCCTATCTTTCACTCTCTTCATTATAATGTAATATAATATATGTTTTTTAGTTATTTAAAATTAAAATACAACTTTAAAGAAAGCATGAAGGCTTAGATTTGAACGAAACTATCTCTTCTTCCATCTCCAAATCTTGTAGAAAAAAAAAAAAAAACAAAAATTGGGATATAATGTGTCTCTTTCTAAGAGTTATTTCAAGATTAATATCAACAAGAGATCGTTGACAAAATAATAAATAATTTCATTTTAAAGTTGGTGTATCTTATGGCAGCTTGAAATTGAATAACCTCTCAATAATTTTTTTTTCTTTCCTTTTTTTTTCAGTTTTAGTGGATGTGAGTGAGGATGTAGAAAATATGAGGGGGGATTTTAAACCCTAGCCTACTCGAGAAGAAGGCTTGAGATGATCACTTGGTCAAAGACCTGCGCCCATGTTTACTTCTATCTATCTACCTAACAAAGCTCAATTGATTTTTTTTCCACCAAAAAAAAAAAAAAGAAAAAAAAAGGAACCATTGGGATACAAAATATAACAAAAGAAAAGAGGATTTTTAAAAGTTATAAAATTTAAGACTTTGATTTATGTAAAAAGAAACTATGATTTATTTTTATTTTGCAATTGTTATCTTTAAATGATTTTTTTTTCCTTTTAGTAAACCATTAGTTTTGCTATGTTTTCTCTTCTTTTTTTTTTTTTTAGCAAAGCATAAAAAAATATATAGAAAATATAAATAAGATAATGTAAAATAGATACATGATTAAGAAGAGTAATATCTACAAAATAAGTGAGTATGAATTATGAATGGGTACATAAATCATGAATAAAAGTTAAACAAGAAAAATTATTATAATGTTAGATTGACCAAATTTTTACTAAATAATATCTCATCTTCATTCTTCGCAAATATAAAAATATATTTAAGTTAAGCACATTAGATAGATTAAATTTGATCAATACTAGCTAATTTTTTATTTTAATTTCCTCTAGCTTTTATTTTTTTGAATTATTTTATTTGAATCCTCAATTTTTTAAAATGATTTCAATTTCATTATTTTGTCAGATAATTTTTTTATTTGGCATTTAAAACTATAAAAAGTTGAGCTAAAATCGTTTATGAGTCGGATTGAGTTAAGTTTAGGACGAATTTGGATAAAATATTAAAGAGTCATGTATTAATCTAAATTTAACCTAACCTAATTATTTGAACCTTAAAATTTATCTAAATCTATTTCCATTCACAAATGACAACCTCAAGCCCACCAAGATAAACATTTTTTTTTCTAAAAAATAAAAACATAATTTTTATTTAATCTTAAGTATTTTTGCATTTTCTTTTACATCTTGTGTATCTTTTTATTTAAGCATATTTTTTAGATTTACATTATAATGTTATATATGATTATACACTATAATGTTATATATGTTTATTCTTTATATGATATAAATTATAGAGGAGGGATCAACTTACATAATGTAACTTTTTTTTTTGTTTTACAAATTTTTTAATCATTAATTTTAATAAATCTAAGAAATGAGATTGAACCAATTTTTCTTATTTTTATTTTTCTTTTATCACTTTAATCTATTAAAATCATTTGTTAGAAAAATGCGTAAAAGGAAAAAAAAATTACACTATATAAATTGATCCCTTTTCTAAATTATAATATATATATATATATGAATATAAAAAGTAATATGTTTTATAAAATTTTCGAGATTGGCCCTTGGACGTTAAAATCTTTTTTTATTTTTTTTTTCAAATCCTCTCCAATATCAAACAAAACTTTTGGATTTGAGCAAGTAGCTCAATCCTTCTAGTTTAGATTAATTGATTTGAGTAAGTAACCCAATCCTTCACGCTTAGATTAAACCGTCGTTATTAAAATTAAAATTTTAACATTTAACCTATAAACATAATGACTAATCGAAACTTACGTCCAGGTCACGTTGACATTCCCTTCTCATGCCACATAAAAAAATTCTCTATTTTTAATGGAAAAATATGATAACATGATTAACATAAAATACCTTTGAAAGATTAAAGATCCAAATGAAATAGTTCAAAAGTTAAGAACTGAAGTGATACCAAAATAAAAAAAAAAAATTAAAAACGGATGGAACATAGTGAATGGATATAAGGCATTAACCAAAATTAATCATGATTTACATAACGTGTTTATCTTTCTGCAAGCATTGCATAAGGCAATTTGTTATTTTTAATTCTTTATTCATAGCCAAGTCTGAGCAAATATTTCGTCTATTGAAAGAAATAGAAATAACAGCTGTGGTGCATTTTGGTTTGTACCAAGTAAAAAGGAGAGACAAAGCTTTGACAAAATGGATGTTTCGGAACTTATGCTACGGTATAGTTTTGCAAAATTCTAAAGAAAATATGAAACTTTCACTGAAGCATAATTGTAATGGAAGTCAATTTTTGTTTTTTTTTTCATTAATATTATTTGCAATTTTGAAATGTATACAAATCAGGGTTTATCACGTATACGCAACCAAATCAAGGGTTGCAATTTTCCTGATCACAAAAATGATAACCTGTACACAGATTAATGCAGATGCTGATACCAATATGAAAATGAATCTAGGCATCTATTCTACAGATTGAACTCCCAAATTATCATCACCTGAAAGAAATTTAATGCTTGATACTTGACCTGTTCATGTCATATTAACTAATGGATGGCAGCATTGGATCCATACCAAGTCCGGATCCTCCAGAAGCACCAGGTTCAGCATGCTTCACCCTACCAAAATAGCGGATATGGCGCAAAAGCCTAGCCAGGAATGTGTTATGGCAAATTGTTGAGCTATCACACACAACCGCCACATGTTTACGTGCCCTTGTTATGGCAACATTCATTCGCCTACTATCTCCCAAGAATCCGACTGCTCCTAAAGTGTTTGACCGTACCTAAATCAATAACAGGCATTCCACATTAGTCATAGTAAGATCAGTCAAGCATTTCCGTTGATAATGACTCACTTTCAAACAATCCATGATTGAAGCACTAATTTAGAAAACTTTTTTAGGGCATATAAAGAAACTTCACACTTAGTAACCCTTAAAAGTTTTCCAAAACAAAGTATCAAATGAATAACTATCCCACGCTTAACGCAAAAGCAATACTGACTTATATCAAGTATGTCATCAAATATAATTCGAAAGATAAATAACTATCTAGTTATAGGGTGTCTATAATTTGATCCAATGCACTAAGGCACTAACCTCTTTCTTTAACATACATCACCTGCAACATAGAGCCTCAAGGAAACACCAGGGTAATGTACAAGCCTGAACAAACATAATTCATAGATTCCAATATTGCTAACTTGGTTGTTATATAAAGTGAGAAAAGGAGAAATTTTGAACAGTTCTTCACTAAACCATATGGGAAAATGCAGAAAACAATCATTCATTTGTCTTTTCTATTGTCATGAACCGTGGTTTGAATTAACTAACAATTTATGTTGACGGCCATTATATATCACATAGCTACTCAAATATCTTCGTGTCATATATACGTTCATAACCTAAAGGGAAACAGACTTTTTACTAGCAAATTCTAGAGATCAGTAGAAACGCATAATTAAGACAAAAAGCATATAAATTACAGCGGGGAAGACATGATGACCTTATCAGGAATTTCAAAAGAAAAACATAGTCATTCGTGTAGAGTAACAATACCATTGATATAATTACTGCATCAGCTTCTCGGCCCTGAAAGCTATCAATTGTTGCAACCTCAACGCCTGCAGTCTGTGGAAACTCATCAAGCCTGTCCCTTAGGAGCTGTACCTGAGCAACATAAGGTGATTGAACAGCAATAGCTGTTGGGCTTACACCTGCATGTGAGATTAGAACCACAAATTATTTAACTTGGTTAAGTGAGGAAAGGGTGTAGACATCTGTGCCTATCAATGGCCACAAGCAAACAAGGATGAAACTTTAAAGGAAAAGAAAAACAAACAAAAAGTTGAAGTGGACCATCAAATAATCTTGAGTGCAGTTGTTGATTTGCCAGCTGATAAGTATTATGCAGAACTAGGACAGAAATTGATTTAAAACTCATGCCAAGAGAAAAATCATGGATAGAACCCTTTCTGGAAGAGGCAACGTACAAGACTGACCATCAAGTATGATAGATATAAGATACAAGAAGCTTCTACAATCTTACTACTTTATCAATTTGAATTACAATAAGAGCGCAATTGTTACATCATATACCTTTACTATTATTCACAAAAATCTCAAGTTCAAAGGCAAGACTTTATTATCATTGATCAAATAGTTGATGGATGACCCAACATGTAAAGGGAATAAATCCTAAAAGAAGATTGAAAATAAAAGTGAAACTATAGAAAGTCAATAACTTCTAGAATAAAGTGAAAATTTTGGGCACCCAACAAAGGGCAAGATTCTTGATGTCCAACTGAGTTTACAGATGCATTTCAACATATAATATGTGTCAGAGACACTTGAAAGTAGAGATGTCAAAGCACGTTGCTTGATCATGCAACTCACAAATAACCAAGGCAAAGAACAGTCTTCCCAACCAAGTAAATGGAACCTATTTGAGAACCTATATTGTTGTAACAAATATGACACATAATATTCACTGCACCAAAAAAAGACGACATATAATGATAAACCAAACTCTAAAAAAAATGTATGTTGATATATGCATAGGAATGGCCTTCTCTTCACAATAGTGGCAGCTTATGAATTCCCAATTGAGAAAAGGACAGAATATTCACCCAGACAATGGAAAAATCATCATGTTCATACACATTGCTTTTAACATTTTCAATTCCAATATAATTCAATATTTTGTACCATCAAGGACTTGTAAAACCTGAATAATTCAGCATGCCTTTGTTTAACTTGTTTAACTTGTTCATCTTCACAATATAATTCAATAAGGGACTTGACACATGATTTAACTTGCTCCTCAAATGCCCATGAGAACACAAGAAAGCACTATAAAAATTAAAAATAAAAATAAATGGCAGAACTAAGAAATGAGCAATTACCCGCATAGATCAGATAAAAGACATGCTGGACAACAATATCTGTTTCCCCTTCGTTGTAAAATGATCCTGTGCCTGCAGGATCTAAATGCTCTTCACAGCCAACTGACAAACTTCCGTATGGCATTCTTGTATCAAGTAACAACAATGGGCATTGGGTTATCCAGGTGGGCTGCAATAATATTATAAAGGGCCAAAACTCAAACCTTTTCCTTCTATCACACCACAAGAAATAAATAATTAAATGCATTAAGAAATCAACATATTAGAATCTTAAACCTTCTCAAACAAAAGCTTTGGACAAATGGAATTTTTATTCTCGGTGTAGAATTATAATTATTGTTATTATAAATCAGCATGCCTTTGTTTTCTTGGATATTAGATAGGAAAACCCTAGCATATAGTAAGAATAACAATGGAAAACAAAGAAAAACGCATACAAGCATAAAAGCCATAAGAAGAAAAAGGAAGGGTAAAGAAAAAGAGATGAAAACAAAAATTCAAGTAAAACAATCGGGTAAGAAAAAGAAAAGTTCGGATCCTTATAACGTAAAACATCAATTAGATAAAGGATTGTTCTCTCTCAACCTTCAATAATCTGAAGAATGTTGTTCTCTAGCATTTCCACTAGCCATTACTTAGGAGATAAGACAGATTTATCAACTGTGTGTTGTAAAGTTTTAGTGAACCAAATGACTAAACATTATGGCAGGTGGGAAGAAACTCAAAATCATTAGGAAATATCTAAATTACATGCAACAACGGGATAGATCTATGCTCCAATTTATAGAATGACTAAACATTATTGGGTCTCATACCTTGACAAATGGAGAATCAACAAGAAGATAGGACGCGACAGAGGGAGAGGATTTTAGTTCTCCATTATACATCTCCTTTGAAGCCCAACTAGCTATCGCATCATTCATTCGGTACTGAGTTGTTAACATGGTAGCAAGAACCCCTTCATGCAAAGTTGCAGCTCTCTCCAGTAACGATACTCCAAGGCCACCTTCTAAAGCTTTTCTGGACAAGATTACTGGAGCAAGTTGACATCGATCACCAGCAAGTATACAACGTTTTCCCTTCAATATTGGGATCCAACAGGAGGGTTCAATTGCCTGCCCAGCTTCATCTATAACAACCAGGTCAAAAGTATCCAGCCTTCGTATAAGTGGATCAGCTGCTCCAGTGTTGGTAGAAAGCACCACCTGTGCACTTGACAGTACTTCCCTTACTGTCTCCTTCTCCTTCTTCTTTAGTGCCTTACCAAGCTGCTTTAAAAGCTGCCGTATGCCAGCAGCTAAAGAATCATCCTTTAAACAATGTCGAAGGTCTTTTCTTAGATCTGACTTCTTCCTCTCAAACTCTGCTCGGTAGTCTGCAAGCTTAGAATTCACAATCTCAACCAAAGACTTTGATGCTACAGTTGAAGAAATACGTGCTGGATTTCCAACCCGCACTATGTCCAATCCACTATCGGAAAGTTTTTCAACCATGTTGTCAACTGCTGCATTAGTTGGTGCTGTTACTAGCACCGTTTCACCTTGCTGAACAGCAAGTGCTATAACTTCCTTAAGCAAACCTGTCTTTCCAGTACCCGGAGGTCCTTGGACAACCAACATAGGGCGCTTCTTGTTTAAGCCTAAGCAAATTGCTCTTTGTTGTGAATCATCAAATGTTCTGTTCTGTAACGATCCATCCAACTCTGTCTGATTCCAGTCTGCCAAATCATTCTCCTCCAGCCATGCCACATCTTCTTTGTCTCCAAACAGTGTGGCGACAACAGCAATTGAAGGATTTTTCTTCTGCAAGCCATTCTTCTGAAGTAGCATCAAGGCTTCACAATTGCGCTAAAAAACAGAACCCAAAGAGGCACTTAATGACATAATAAGAATTTATTCAATCAGAAACAAATGGAAATGAATAAAAAGGGAACTTTTGCAAAGTGGGTGAAACATTTTCTGGGTTTAGTACTGATGAACCATTCAAACAACTAACTCAAAATTTAAGAAATCCTTCTATGAGCCGGTGAACTGTAGCATGTGGAAGAGTGAATCTTTCACCACATGCAACCTCATACCAACTTGAGCATATTCGAAGTAAAAAAGGTTGTAGCCCAAGTCAAGAACAACCCCTTGAAACATCATATCATCTTACCCGAAAAACCTTAAGGAAATCTATAGAATTTTCTTAGGTTAATAGAGTTTCAATATAGGCAATTCTCATTTATAAAATCTAAAAAAATAAATAAATTAATACAGGTTTCAGTATAAAATTTCTAGTCTTGGAGGAGGTGCCACAAAATGATAAAAAGGGGGAGCGAGGGATAGGGGAGTCTTTGAGATGCTACTCTAGGCATTCATAAGTAAATAGAAGGGATTACATTATGCAATGTAGAGATGGAGAAACCTACAGTACATGTTGACCTAAGCATTGATTCTAGACCTAAATGCTACTAAGTATGTTCCATCAGACATTACAGTTTTCTAGCTTTCTGCAATACAACCAAGAGTAAGAAATATACTAAAGGTTATAAACTAACATGTTTATACTCCAGGAAATGTAAGGGCAAAGAATGATAAAATTAAATGCATTTATCAAATACCTCATATGTGAGTGCATCAGCCAAACCTTGAATACGATCAATGCGCACACTTTTTCCAAAGAGCTTAGAGAAAGTGGGATCACCATGACGAGACTCCAGGGCCACACTGATGCTACAACCATCCTCCCCAAGGTTGTCAACAAATCCCTGTATGCAAGAAGTAGCACCTGCTCCCCTGCTGTCACAAATCCTCACACAAACCATATCTCCAGGAGACAGGGTAGTAGGTGGAAGTCGATGATTCCCTTCGACCCTAAATAGCACCAAATGCATTCCACCTAATCCTGGGCACAGCAGAATTCTAAAGGTATCACCAAACTTAACCACCTTTTTTGACACAAACTTCAAAATTGCATTAAAACACCAAATGAAGAACAAACAAAGGGTCTCAACCTCATACAGAAGAAAATAACTATTGGTAACAAAGATAAATAAGTAGATAACCTGTTGATGTGCTAACTGCATTTAAATTGCAAATTGTGTCACAAAGCTCTTGCTGAGCCTGACCATGGCTAACCAAGAACTCAATAGGCTTTATTGAATCACAGCCCTCATTAGGTGTAGGGACAGCATTCAACTCCTCCTGAGTGAACTCCAATTCTGCATCCCTCTCTATCCGAAGCAGCTCTGACATTCGCTTTGTGAACTCATCAATCCTGCCCTGCATGGCCTTAGCCTTCTCCAAACCAATTCCCAAAATACCTTGAATAGGCTTTGGCAGTGTAATCTTCCGAGCAATCGCCCTATGCTGAACTGCATATCCACTATTCGCAGCTCAAACTCACTCTTTAACCAAACTTCTAAATTCATTAACTAGCATATTACAAGCATTATATTAAAACAGCTAACTTAAGCTATATTCTATAACTAAAATACAAATAAAGTTGGACAAGAAAATAGTTCCAGCCATAAAGAAAATAAAACCTGAATTTGCAAGCTCTTTAAGCAGCTTCCAAGACTCGGTCTCCCTCCAATCTTCAACCACGGAGTTATGTTGCAACTCTTGAAGAACATTCCTCAATTCCCTCTGGAAATGATCAAATAGAGTTGGATAATGTGTACAAGCCTTCAAACAAATTGCTTCAAGTCCAAGAGGTATAGGAATGGCATTGAGATAAGGCTGTGCCTGGATCACAAAAGTCAATCCAGGCTCCATCATCTGCCTCAACTCCAAAAACTCCCCTTGCAACTCTGCTGACACAAAATCTGAAGCCATTGCCTTCATACCTTCACTAATCCACCTAACTACCCTCTTCCCAAGATCTCTTCTACCTAAAGGATCCCCATTTTGATACAAAGTTCTCACATTTAAAGCCTTAGTCTTTTTAACTTTCTCTTGCTTCTGTTCCTTTAACAACTCCAGTTCCTCCACTAGTATCTTTGTACTACTAAGCTCAGGCGTAGACTTAGAAGAAGAACCATTGTCATCACTTTTGCTGATTTTTGGATTGCTGCCAACATTGCTTTTGCTTCTAGGCTTCTTCTTTGTAGCAGTAGTAAACTTGTTGCTACTTCGAGTGCTACTTTTGCTACTACCATCGCCAACAAGCTGCTTGGACTGAAATTTTATTGAAGGGTAACTATATTTATGACCAAAAAATAAACAGATAGATTTCACTGAAGAAGAACAAGAAAAAGAGAGCGGTAAAGAACTCAAACATCTACTCCTTTGAACACTCAAAGCCAATGTTTTTGTTGTTGTTGAGGGAATGCTTCCAGAAAACAGGCATGAAGCTTTTTCCATTTCACTTGTTAAAAACCTGTTTATTTTCCAAGAAAACCCCTCACAACATAATTCAAAAAATCAAGCTTCCATCTTTTTTCTTCTTGCTTAGCCTCTCTCAAGAATGATTCCTTATGGAATCTTCAGTATATATAGATACTCTGGATTTTTTTTTTTTTTGGCTTTGTTTTTGAGTTAGAAAAAATGGGTTTTTGAATTTGAGCCTCAAAATGGATTTGAGGTGAAGAATGAGAAGAAAAATAGAACTTTTTTTCCCTTTTCTTTTTTTAACCTTTTTTTCTTACAAATGTACTGCAAAAATACAGACAAGCACAAAAGAGAAGAGAGGGAGAGGCATGAGCAAAGAAGATATTTGAGGGGTCAAAATCAAAATCGGATCTACGAGAGCGTGTTTTGATTGGCTACAAGGGATTGTGTGGAGAGGGAATGTGGGGGCAAACGTGTTCTATTACTGTTCTATCTTTTCTCTAGTGTTTGTTGTTTTGTTTTGTGGCGAAAACTATGTGTGGTCAATAGAACATTTCAGAAAACAGTTTGATTTGGAAAGTAGACGTGTGCTTCTCTCAGCCATGGAAAATCCTTTTATCTGGAGAATTCAAAGATTTAATGTGAAGCGATATGGAAAATAGAAATCTTTGTTTCAGAAAAATATCAGTTCTTTGAATTTTAATCACAGGTTAGGTAAGAAGGAAAAGCTGCCATGCCCAAGGGCCTGAAATCCTTTCATAGGGACTTGAAATTTATGAAATTCATAATTACAAAGGAGTAAATATAAACTACCCTAGATGATAAAGTCAAAAAAATATATATTTGATTGTAAGATTTAAATTTTATTATTTGTAATTTTTTAATTTTTTTAATTTTATAATCTATCATAATTCTAGAATGATTAAAGTTTTTCTCACTTTAAATTTTTTTAACAAAAAAATAATATTAAAACTTAGATTAGAAAATTATTTGAATATTTGAATATAAAATAGTAATCATTATGTTAATAAGAGAAATATATTAATATTTAAATTTTAAATTTATTAAATACTATATTTAAAATAATTATATGGATAATTGAATTACATTCAAAATTCAACAATGATTACATTTGTTTATAAAATAAATTCAATAAATGGTAAGCAAACGTTGGATGAAACTTTTACCATTTTTCTTAATTGAAATAGATTTTAGGATTTTAAAATTTTTAATATGTAATATGTTTAAGATGTCTCAATAGATTAGTTTATTTTCCATTTGACATTTTGCATAATCTTTTTAATTATGAAATTTTTTATCGGTCCAAATTTTCTTCTTCGAGAGATTATCGATGACAAGTTCATTATTAACTAAAAAATAATATAAAATCAAAATTTTAATTTAATTAATTTATACAATTATTTTTAAAAATAAACAAATTATAATCTCATTTTAAAAAAACATATAAATAAAAATATCGCTAACTTCACGCCCAATTATCGCCTCTAAGTTTGGGCCTTGGACTAAAAAACATCGGATCAGGTGTTCATAAAACAAGGTTAGCTTTTCTTTTTCCATTGTTTTTTAAGTTTTTAATTAAAAAAAAAAGTTCAGAAAGATTGGCATTTGGACAAAGAAATGGGAGATAAGTATCCATCTGTTATTCCTTGCTTTGGGGTTCATCCTTGGTAAAGTCAAGTGAACTGTTAGATATCTAACTTTGAAGCAAATTCAAATTTTTTGGCTTTTAAAATTTTTGTTTTTTCTTTTCATTTTTGCAGGTATTTTGATGAGAGAAGTCCCAGTTGGTTCAGTGCTCTCAATCAATTCTTTCTTTTTCACCAAGTCTATTTAATTTCATAAAAATTAAAACAGAAGGCTTCAGGGAAAGGACAAAGTGACATACTAGATTCTAATGCCATATATTGTGCTTGAATTGCTATGTGTTTGAGGGCACCTCTAATAACATCATGCTTTTGGGCCTTTTCAGATTGGTTTGGACAAAGGTTCAAAAGGAAGGGAGATTGATTTTAATGATCAGGTTCTTATTGTTTTCTTGTTACTTGATTGTCATTTATTTTGGATTAAAATTTTCCATAAGACTGCTACTTGTTGATGAGACCTCTATTTTCTCCAGTGCCATTACTTTTGTTCTTTACTTGGGGTGAGTGCATGCAGATTAGAGGCAAAAAAAGCAGCTTCATGTGTAACAAGAAGGCCTGCATCCTGTTTACATGTCGCCACCCCATAATTTGCTTTCATTATCAAGTGGAATTTTCTGTTAGTAGATGAGTAAATGAAATTTAGTTAAGCAAAAGCAACAGTGAGAGAACTCATGTGCTAATTGGATAATACACATGTTTACTCCAACAATATTTTGTTGATTTAATGCTTTAGGTTGTTCTTCCTTTTGCAGTTTCCGCCATTGAAATTCGTCCTTGCTTTGTTGCCATAATTCTGTCTCAAAAATTGCAACTCAAAGAGTGTAGATTTCTTTAAAATTAGTTCTTGAGACACCATTGAATTGTTTGGCAGGTGCAAATAATATTATTGGTATTGTTCCTATTGGATGAGTTACATGAGGTCAAGGGAGTTCATCTTTTTATTCCATTTCCTACCTCTACCCTGTCCCTGTCCTTCTATAAACTCTTTCTTTTTTATGTTATTAGTTCTTTTGCATGGCTAAGAAACTTAATTTTTTTTCTAAGATATTTATTTTCGTGGTCATGCAAATATTATTTGTGGCTATCCCAACTTTTTGGAGCCTCTTAGAAGTTTTGTGGAAACATTTTTTATTTTGAATTGATTAAATATCATTTCACTCTTAATGATGCTTCCTAGGCGTTTTCTAAAAGATTTCTAAATTTTTAAGTTCTATCTTCCAGATTGAAGTATTTCGGCAACAGCTGGACCTTGCAAATGAGTTGAAAAAGCCAGCATTTATCCATTGTTTTCGTGCATTTGGCGATCTTCTCCGGGGAGTGAAGTATGGCATTCTTTATTTTTATTTTATGTGAAAATTTTATATCTTAAACAAAATTATTGGAGAACATTTGGAAAATGTTTCAGTGTAATTTCTCTAAAATATAGTACTTAGTTGTTAATAAATAGTGTTAGGAAGGGAAGCAAGCCTGGAGAAACTTCGGCAGTTTTCCTCTGTCAGTGTCTTCTATATAGAAGTGCACGATGGATTTAAGATTGAATGTTTTCTTGTGATATTTGTATCTTAGCTACTTGCTCACTGATGTACGCCCAACATGCTCTAGCTGGTACATGTGTTTCCTTACCACAATGTATTTATTTCCTCGGGGACATTGGGCTTTTCCCAAATGGCATCATTCTTCATTCTTACCTAGGTTCTGCAGAGATGGTTACTGAATTTGCGAAATCTGGTGCTTACTTTTCATTATCAGGATAAATCATGCCCATGAAAGCACAGATGGCCAAGAAAATGTTAAAAGCGGCTAGTTTATCAGGTTCATTGCTCTATGGATGTGAGTCATGTGACAAACTATACGATCTTCTTACTTCTAAAATTCCCACAGATACCTTCTCAAAGGATATCATTAGAGTCAGATGCACCTGATGCACTGCCTCATTCAGAGTTCAGCTCTCTATTTTTGGTTGATGAAGATCCTTCCCTCCCACAATAATTTTTTGCTCAAGGGAGAACTTCTGCTTCAAATGTTAGCATTCCTTCTCAGAATCAGTCACTTGCTTGAAGAGATGCTTCAACATTGCCAAGAGATATGCTTAATCATCCAGCAAACATTCATCATGTATGTTTTCTACTTCAACTTAAGCTTATCTTTTTCACGTACTTGCACTCTGATTACATCTTTTTTCCCAATCTCTTATTTTCAGCACATTTTCTAGCAGAAACAAAAGAAATTAACTTGTATAGGAAAGAACTTAAAACAAAATTAATATGAACACATAAGAGCACTAAATAGACAAAGAGGCTAAATATGGCCCCAAACAGGGTTATATCGATCTTATTTTGATCGAAGTCTAATTACCAGCAACAATAATGTGTCGTGACTCGGTTAGTTTGAAAATGGAACTTCAGTGAGTTGAGGAACTCGTGGAACAATTTCGTTATTGCATCAGAGGTTCAATTCGCTTAAGCATCATTTAGTTTTGATCACATGATGATTGATATGGTATATGCTTTTATCCCTATCGCATTATCTGTATTTTATAGCCAATATGTTCAGATGTGCAGTTGAGAGCATCATGTCACACTGTTTGTAACATTCGGAAAATTTTTATTGCTTCAGGTGCTTGATTATGTTGCAACTTTGCTGGAAATTAGTAAAGAGGAACTTGCAGAATTAAGCTACAGAAATGCAGTACAATTGTTTTCTTATAAAGATTCAAAAGTTACCCCATGATGATAATTTCCTTTAATACAGATTTGTGAATTATGGGTTAATGCCAAAAAAACTGAATTATGGGTTGTGATTTGTGATTGTTTTAATTAAGTTTGTTTTTTTCCTTAATACAGATTTTTATTACAATAAAAAGATAGAGGCTCATATAATCTATTTAATAAAGCACAATGACTTACTTTATATTTTAATCAATTTTTTTAGATAACTTTAAAATGTAAGAAAAAAAAAAAAAAAACTTGAAAAACTAGTCTGAAGTAAATATGGGCATGAACACTAATCAATTGTAAATGAGAGAATACAAGTTTGTTGATCTTGAGATCCAAAGAGCATTTGAAGTTTTGTAATTGAATAATGCATATGGTTATACCTAGTAATCAGTATATCTTTCATTTAATTATTGGGGACAAAAATTAATATTTTAAAATCTTTCAATAAAGAAAAAAAATAAAATAATAAATAAAAAGACACACCAAATCATTTCTTTTGACTCCTTGCATTTGGATAATCAATCTTTAAATTATATATTATATTAAAAAATACTAGTTTCATTTTCAATTAGAAAAAAAAATTAATTTCATCATTTTTTTCTTAAATTTTTGTATTTGTCTTTAATTATTGGATTGTAATATATCATTTTATGAACTAATTAATAAGTAGGAATTCTATTATATTTTTTAAATTTATTAAAAATACATCATTTTAATTAATTATGAATATATAAATTTCAATTTTTAGATAATAATTATATGCTATTAGAATAAAATTGATAGGGTATGACTCTTTATTTAAAAACTAAACTTCATAAAATAAAAGTATAAAAAATATATATATATGATTAATTTGTTTATTTATAAAAACTCATATAGACAAGTTGGACATTAATGAATCACTCACTTCTTCTGACCTCTTGCATTTGGATATATTATCTTTAAACTTATATTATTGTTTTCAAAGAAGCTTGGATAGGAAAAATGATTGTGGCGGTGGATTTTAAAATTTGGATTTATTATATATCATTTTTAACAGTAATTATATGAATTAATTTAATTAAATTTTAAATTTAAACATATTAATTTTTTTAGTATAAACTTATATTTCTAAAGGTAACATATGAAATAAAAGCGAGCTTATAAATATATGATTAATTTGCTTATATAAAGGTTAAATATAAAAATAATTCTTGTATTATATATTTTTTGTTGGTTTAGTAATTAAAGAAATAAAATTATCAATTTAGTGCTTAAACTTTTATTTTGTCATTTACTTTAATGTCTCAAACTAATAATATTAATTAATTTATTGACGTGATATGAATATCTAAAAAAAATATTGACAGTATCAAAAACTTTAATTAACGTCACATCATATTGCCACATTAGCATTACAAAAATTCAAAAAATTCGAAAAATGTTTTTAAAAATTTTTAATAAAAAATAAGAATTATAAAATTAAAAAAAAAAAGAAAATTTTGCATAATTTTAAAATAATTACAAAAATTTTAAAAATTTTTAGCTTTTGTCAAAATATTTTGTATTTTATATTCAACTTTTTATGTTTTAATGAAATTTTTGAATTTTATTTTTATTAAAATTTTCATTTTTATGAATTTTTCAGAAAATTTTTGGATTTTTTATTAAAATTTTTGGATTTTTTTAAGTTTTCATAAATTTTTAAATATTTTATTTATTTTTTAAGATTTTGTAATTTTAAAAAATATTTTAGATTCTTTATGATATTTTTAGATTTTTTTGGAAAATTTGTAATTTTTTTAATACTGATATGATAATTAATGATGTGACATTAATTTAATTTTTGATATATATCAATATTTTATTAAATTTTTATATCAAGTCTATAAGTCAACTAATTGTATTAATTTTAAATATTAAAATAAATGATGAAATATAAATTAAAATATCACATTAAAAATTTTATTTCTTTAATTATCAAACTTATAAAATAATTACCGCATGGCCAGTTTTATATTTAACCCTTTATATAAACCCATCTATCAAGACAACCTGGACATCACTTTTGTTCTCAGGCTCTTTTTTCATTGGTTCCTCAATCCGTTGACTTTGTAACATGTCCAAGATGAAGGAACTCGACATCAAAACTTTCTGTATATCTCTTGCTGTTTTCTCAATTATTTCAAGTGAAACAAATTATATGAAATCCATGGCAATGAAATTGTTTGATGCACATTGTCACCTTCAAGATCAAAGAATTGTAGATAAGGCTCCCCAACTCATTGCTACAGCCAACGGGGCAGGGGTTGTTTACATTGCTGTGAATGGAATAACAGAGGTATGTAGGGCTAGTTGCTTGTAGCCACAACATTTTTCTCTTTGGTTCACTTTGGCTTCTCCTAAAAAAATCAAAGTTCCTTGATGAGTTCAAACTTGAAAATTTCGAGTTTTGATGGGATTGTTTTTGGCAGAAAGATTGGCATTTGGTGAAAGAAATGAGTGATGAATATTGCTCTGTGATTCCAAACTTTGGGCTACATCCTTGGTATGTTTAAGTGAATAAACTTGCACGGTATACGTAGTTGCTCTTTGGGTTTTCCTTTTTCTTTCTCTCGAAGGTTGAGTTTATTTCTGTTTGTTGGGATCCTTGAAAATTTTACAGGTTTGTTGAAGGAAAGAGTCCCTCTTGGTTCAGCACTCTCAAGGAGCTGTTTGAAGCTAATCCTTCAGCTGCTGTTGGGGAGGTTTTGATGAATCTGATACTCATATATATATATATTATATATAATAATTCATTTTTTCATACTCTGCCCTTTTTCATGGTTTTTCCTCCTTTTTTTTCACAAGCTAGGATTCAATCCACAATCAAAATAAAAATTTGCTGAATCACTTTATGAGCATAAAGTATGTTTACCACCCCCCCCCTTTTTTTTTACTAGTTTAATCTTTGAAGAATTTATCTTTTGTTTTCTTTAAAAAAAAAAAAACCAAATTGAACTTGAGGTTTTTTTTTCTCCTATTTTAATACACAATTTGAAAAAAGATCTTGAAGAGATCAAGATTATAAAAGCGTTGATTACTATGTTTTCTGACTGCTGGATGCCATAAAACCTTGAACATCACAGAAAAGCTTTTACTCTTTTTGGGCACGCCTAAGCATCTGAGTTACTTTAATGGGCCCTTAACTTGTAAAAAACATATAACTAATATGGGTTTTCTATCAAAGTTAAGGGCCCATTAACAAGTTTGTGGGGTGTAAACATTGAAACTTGGGTTTTGAAGGACAAAAAAATCGTCAATGTGGGTCATATGCTTGAAAGTACTACATATTTATATTTGCAATATAAAATATATAATAAAAACATAATATAAATAAAAAATATAAAAATGATATGATTTGAAAATTTGATAATAATTATATATAAATTTAATAATTAAAAAATTTATATTTTTATATTAACATAACTTATAACATATAATTTTTATATAAAATACGATATAAATAAATAAATTTTAATATTTTACATGATACAAATATACTATCTATTCACACCAATTATTAGTAGAGGACATATATTATATATGTTGTTAACAATAATATTTTATATATGACATTTTTCAGATTGGTTTGGACAAAAGCCCACTAGCAAAGGGGGTTGATTTCTCGGACCAGGTCTTGAATTTATGATCCTCTTCAACTTGCTTGCTTTTTTTTTTTTTTTTTTTTGAATTTATTTATATATATTAATATCAAATGAATTTTTTTTTTAATAAAAAACCCTTTTTTTCATATATTTAATCATGTTTGTGCCTTAATTTAAGATTAGTTCGTTTCATATTTCTATTTATTTCATACTTTTAAGGAAAATCTTAAGAAGTAGAAAAATGGTAAATAAAGCAATTGGCTTTGTCAAAGAAAAAAAAAACTCAATTATTAATTTGACAATATATTCAGTTTATTTTTTTTAAAAAAAGGTTGATAAGAGATTAAGATACTGAGTTTTAAAACGTATATAATTAAATATTATCTTTAAAGATAATTACATGAATCAATTAAATTAAACTTTCAATATTAATTTAATTAATTGTTTGTTGTTAGATAATTATTGATTTGGTAATGTATTCAACTTTGACAATGTACATCGTAAGTAATTCACAATAAAAGATAAAAGTAAGATCATTAGGAAAAAAAATAATTAAAGATTGGGAACTATTTTGTTTTATATATAAGTTTCCTATAAATATTCATTTTGGAACCTCCTTGTTATGACAATTTCATGTTTATTTCTTAATTTTCTTCCAGGTTGAAGTGTTCAAGAAACAGCTTCAACTAGCCAAAGAGATAAAAAGACCGGCCAGTGTGCATTGTCTTGATGCTTTTCCTGAGCTTCTTCGGATAATGAAGTATGATTACATATTTAAATTTTTTAGACAGACATAGATCACGTTAATGCAATTTCAGTCATGCTTTTATTTTCTTTAAAACAAGTTTTTTTTTTTTTTTTAAAGGTTTTTCCTTTTCCTTGCATTTTTTCTTGCTAATTAATTCATGTTGTTTTGTCTTGATAGGGATATAGGACCTTTTCCATCAGGTGTCATACTCCATTCTTTTCAAGGTTCTCCAGAGGTAGTTCCTGAACTTACAAAGCTTGGTTCTTACTTCTCATTCTCTGGACATTTGATGCCATTGGAAGAAGACGAGGCCAAAAAAATTGTCAAGGCGGTAATTTTTGTAATCGTTTTTGACATATTATCAGTAGAATTTTTTAACTTCATAATCGAAATAAAATATTAACGTATATTCTGTAAATCTTTATCAAACTCTGTTTATGAAATTTAAAACTTAATTGATTGTGGATGAAATAATTTTGTAATCTTAATTACTTCTAAAACTCTGGAACTGTCAGGTACCTTTGGATAGGATTTTATTGGAAACAGATTCACCTGATGCGCTACCTAAAAACCCTATTTTTTTCGTTCCTGGAAATGCTACACTGAATCAGCCAGCAAATGTTCATAGTGTACGTCTTCTTTTACTTTACATCTTCCTATATATATATGGTTGATATTGGTTAATTCCCCAATCAATACTGTCATTTTCGTAAGTATATGCTGCGTATATATGCAAATGATTTTAGAAATGTACTCGAAACCTTCATATATTATCTGTGATTTGGTATATCCAGTGGATTAACTTGTTCAATCACTTGGTTTCCAGGTACTCATTTATGTTGCATCTTTACTGGAAATGAGCAAAGAAGAGCTCGCACATATAAGTTACAAGAATGCAGTTCGCATATTCTCCTTTGAAGGCTCAAAAATTCCTTTAGAATGACCATGATTTCAGAGTGCTGATGGTTTTTTTTTAATCTTTTAAATTACAATTGAAATTTGAATTTGAAATCTTTAATTTGGAACTGATTTCAATGCCTTTGAACTAACCACTCATTGGTAATGTCTCGTTGTGGTGTTGGGAAATTGCTATATCATTATTTGTACTGTCTTGACACCAACTCTTATTACTTAAAAACCATAATAAAATTATAAAAATAAAATAAAGGCAATTATTTCCTTTTTCTAATTTCTTGCTTCTTTATTCTTTTCAAACCATGGCGGCATGATGTATAACATAATTAATACTCCATTTGATGAAGCCAAAAACGAAAATTAATGCTCCCATCGTTCAAAGTTGAATATCTAAAATTCTAAATAGGAACTATCTGCCTTTTTTTTTTTTTTTGTTGATAGAGAAAAGAAAAAAAGGCAAGAAAATGAGAGGTTGCTTGCTAGCTTGACGTTTCTCTTAGCAGAATCTGTTTTGAAAATTTTTAAATAACAGAACCCCCCACAAAATTAGGAGCTATCTGTTTTTTTTTTTTCAACTTCTTTTTATTTTTTACAAAAAAGATCGCAGCCTTACAGTAGAGGATGGGAATGTTGTTTTACTTTATCAAGTCCTCCCAACAAATGAATTTAGCAATGAACTGAATGCTTTTCCTCCTTTCTTACTCTCTCACTATCTTCTTCAAGGTAAGACTTATTTGTGTTTGTAACCATGTGAGCAATTATACTCTCTCAAAAAATCATGGGGTAATCAATCATCAATGCATTAAATGATTGTAAATTGATCGAGCAAAATGTGATTTTGAATGCTAGATTTTCCATAGCCATGGCTATTTTCTGTTTTCATATGACTGTCTTTCATATAGAATCAGAAAATTTTGCTTCTTTCTATACCTGTATGGACATATTTTTTGTTCAGAATCAGATGAACTTCCCCCATCAAACAATCTGTTTAAGAATCTTTACTGGGGAAAGATTTTGCATGTTTAGTTATTGCTATCTCTAAAACAGGTGAATGTATAGTTGCTGTTGCTATTAATAATATTTTGAATTGGCCTAACATGATCAAAATGATTAACCAACCTGACTCTATAAAGTTTTACTGTGATTTTGACTAAAATCCGATGCACAGATACATCATGGAGGCATTCAATCTCTCTTCTGTCTTGAATCTTTGAGTTGTTTTCTGAATTCTGGTTGCCTCCTTACAACTCTTTTTTTTTTTTTTAATTCCAGGATGTCTAAGTCTACATCTGCTACAGAAATGGATGTTCATGTAGGAAGTATGCCTTTAACCCTGGACAAAGTGAGAAATGTTCCAAACAACCTTCATTTCATTCATAATTTCTCCATTATTATTGCAGTTTTTTCTGTTTCTTGCCCTTTATCCACCAACAATATAATTTGAATTTATATGTATCTGTTCATTACCATCTAGGAACTTCTGGCCTCTAAATCAGCTAAAGTTGCTGCCCTACTTAAAGAGAATTCTAATGAAGATATCTCTTACTTACTCCGGGACATTCCGGCTGATGCGGAGACTTTTGAACTTGTTGCAAGATTCTGCCGTGGATATTCAGTACAGATGTCCACTGAAAACATTGTACCACTCATTTGCCTGTCTTTCTACTTAGGGATGGATGAAAATCACAGCAGTGACAATCTATTAAGCAAAGCTGTTACCTTCTTGGAACAAAGAGTCCTCCCTAGTTGGAATGAAATTATCAAGGCTTTCCGTGTTTCCGAAAAATTGCTTCAACAAACAATGCAGGTCGGTCTTTTTGATGCCTGCATACAGTCTATGATTGCAAAGGCGTCGGACAATCCTCGAATTCTTGGGGATCCCATAATGATTTCAACAAACTCTGGTGATACTGAAGGTGATGATATTTATTATAGGCCTAATGCAAGGAGAAGGCTCTTTCCTCTTGACTGGCAAGAGGATTTGACAACATTGCCACTCCAGCTATATGAGCCTATCATTCACGCAATGAATCAGCATGAAATTCCACCGGAGTACATTTCTGCATCTATTTATCAATATGCAAAGAAGTGGATCTTTTCCCGTAACATCGAAGGGGAGACTATGTCAATTTACAAGAGGAAATCTCAAAGAAATTTAATTGAAAAGTTAGAGAGACTTTTGCCTCATGGAAGAGAACTCCTTCCTTGCGCATTTTTGTTTGAAATGCTCCGCTGTGCAATCGACTTGGAAGCTAGCTCTGCTTGTAAGAATGGTTTTGAGATTAGGATTGGAAAGCAACTGGACCAGGCAAAAGTAAAGGACCTATTAATCCCTTCCAAAGGCTATGCCAAGGAAGTGCAATATGATATTGAGTGTATAAGGAGGATTTTGAAAACTTTCTATGGTAATTACAATAGCTCTGATGCTTCTGGATTAATCACTGTGGCAGAACTCATGGAAGAATTCTTGTCAGAAATTGCATGTGATAAGGATTTAGTGATAGACACTTTCATTTCACTAGCAGAGATGTCCATGGCAGCAGCATTAGGAACACACAGAAACTCTGATGGAATATACCGGGCTATTAACAAATACTTGGACAAGCAGCTTACCTGACAGAAAAGGAGAAAGAACAGGTTTGTAGGGTGTTGGATTTTCGAAAAATGTCTCCTGAAGCTTGTGAACATGCTGCCAAAAATGAAAGATTGCCAGTAAGAGTAGTAGTGCAAGTACTCTTTATGGCACAGTTGCAGCTGCGAGAAACATTGACAAAGGAGGTGCGTGGTTATGACGACAAATTGGGAAAAGAAGAGGAGGAGGAGGAGGAGGAGGAGGAGGATGAAGTAAGGATGGAAATGGAAAAAATGAGCATCAAGGTGAAGGAGCTAGAGAAGGACTGCTATCTCATGAAGAAAGAAATCTCAAGTGGGTGCAGCAGGCAAAGAGTAAAAAAGGGTAAGGTGAGCATGTGGACAGAAATGAAGAGGAAGTTAGGGTGCACGAGTACCATGGATGACTTTCATTTGCCGGTCAAGAAAAAGAAGGTGCATCCAAAATTGGGCATATAACTTCATTTCAGATTTATTTTCAGTTCCTTCAACTGGAGGCCTTGACGTAAATTGGGCATACGACTTCAGCTCCTAGGTAGTAGTCTGACAACTATTAAATAATCTCCGAGTCCAGAAATGACAACTATTAAATAAGGCCTAAACTACTTCAGAAATGACATTTTTTTCCTAGTATACCTGTCAAAGTTGATAAAGGCAACTTTCTTTGCTCTATTAAAACTAGGAATTACAAAAGGTTTTCTGAAAAAAAGCACAGAATAATGAAGCCAAAGAACAAGTTCAACCGGTGAATTAAGATAATTTTTTATCTTCAGAGCACATCTATATGGATAAAATAATATGTTATGCCAACCAGAATTGAAGAACTATTTCATTAAAATTTGATATCTATAGCATCCACGGCATTGAGCAAAATAATCATGATAAATGAAAATTGTTTTTGCATAACAAATCTCTCAATCTTTCAAAATTTTGATTCCCATGGTTTCACATCCTGACATCTTGCGAAAAGCCATTTTTATCAAACTTTCTGTTAAAAGTCCCAGCCCTAATATCATCTTTCCATTATGCATGGTCATATAATCTTCCATTAAGTAGTCCATAAGAGCCCTCTCCCTCAAACATCTAAGGTCATTTCTCTATGACAGTTGATACCGCCTCTCCACATCGGTAAGGCAAAATGGAAGAATATGATGAATTAGAGGTCTCAATGTATCCCTAAGGTTATGAATATATGGACATCAGAAAAAAAAAAGAAAGAACCTCAGGTTGAAGCTGACACGATTAGTGGTGCCTCGCCTTTCCTAGATGCATCTTTATCAGATGCAATGCTGTCATGAGAATTCTCGTTACCTTCATGTTCTGTTTCAGGATACCCCTTTGCATCTTCATGCTGACTTTCACCACCATCGTCATTCTGATTATACTTTCTAGTTCCGAGCACAACAACCTCTCCAAAATGAACATGACGATGATCACCATTAGGCGATCTCAATGGTGAATTATCATTTTCCGATGAATGCATTGATCTGGCTACAGGTCCTGTGGAAGCATAGGATTGTGTCTTCGTTAAGCTGCTTTGGACCCTGTTAACATTTCCTCCATTGCTTTGACAACAACCATGTACACAACACCTGTAGAGGTAAATACCAATCCAAAAGATCCAGGGAATGCCTACAAGAATGATCCCTGCAACTGGATACCAGAGAGCAGATTCTGCCTCAGGCAGGAATATGTAAAGACCTAAGAATACGCCACCTGCGACAATGCATGCAAAGAAAACGGTTGTGACAATGTAGATTCTGTCATCTCCTTGTCTTCTTTCTTGCATTGAGTATTGTACAGATGATACTACAGGTGGATGAAATTATTGTTTCTGGTTTTGTCCTTTTTTTTTCTGATCTTTTTTCTATGTTGGAGGTTAAAGCTGAAGAATGGGGAAGTCTGGGTCTGGGGATCCCATCAGGGTGGAAAGATGAAAACAAAGAGGAAGAAAAAAACGTCGAAAGCGGAGTAGTTTGTTTTCGATAGAGTTAGGGGGCCATCCGCTTTGCCAGACCTTTTTGGCTGTGTGAGAGGGCAATAAGCTTAGTAGAAAAAAAAAAAAAAAAACTGCAAAACAAACAAATCAAGAGTGGGGAATTAGATTTGAAGGCCCACAAAACAATCAAACAGTTATAGCGGATAACTTTTAACACGATAGAGTAATATTATTTGAAGAAATATAAAAAAGATATAGTTTAAAATTTTGATAAAAATTTATATAAATTTAATAAAAATAAAAAAAATATATTTTATATTTGATGTGTCCTTCTAAATCATGTTACAATAATTTTTGTGCTTTATGTACGATTTGACATGAAATAAATATCGACATAAATATAAAAATTATCAAATTTACAAATAATTATATAAAAATTAAAATTGATAAAAAAACAAATTATAATTAACCAAACACTAAAAGAAAATGTAAGAGAGAGAGAGAGAGAGAGTAACTTTACGGTCAAGCGCAAAGGAAGAATAAGGCAAAATTGAGAAGGAAGCCTTACATTCATATTGATCATAACTAGATTAACGTATAGGAAACTCTCCTATATATTTTTATAAAACAATTAGATTTTAATAAAAAAAATCCACTTATTGGTTTTGATTTCAATAAAGCTTATTAGTTGGGTTAAAAAGCAATCTCACCAATTAAATTTTTTATTACCAAAAGATAAATTTTTATTTGAAGGTAAAACATTCTTAAAATGTTTTCTTGTAACATAATATGAACAATACTCAAATTTAAAGTGAGACACTAAATCGATTTCGGCGGGGCAAAATTAAAATTTTTCTTAAGCTTGTGATAAACACTAATTAATTTGAGGATTAAACGAATCGGATTATCAAATTGTTCACTCCCTATAAAAAAAATAGATTGAGAATTATAATTTGGACAAAGATGGAAAAAAAAAAGATTACAAATTTTAAAGATTTAAAATTGAAACTTGTTAGATGTGATAAAAGATAAATTGTAATGTAAATTAATAAATTATCTTAATAGTGTGAAGAATATAAAGAATCATAACTCTTCTTTGATGTTATGTCATCTTCGTTGTTATGATAATTGAGTTACGAATTAGATGGATTTTACCTTTTCAAAATCAAAACATTTTTTTTTTTTCATTTTTGAGATTTGTTGTTAATTATCATTGATAAATATTGAAGATTTTAATATTAGAAATTGAAAACATAAATTATGATATTGCCCTTTGTAAATTGTAACAAATTTTAGAAAAATATTTCTACAAAAATTAATTATAGGTCTAAAGGCTTTTCACATATGTATGCTCTAATACAGAAAGTGATTGGCCAAAAGAAGATACATAAATGTGAAAATCTAATGTACCAAAAAGTTTGGTTGAAGGAGAAGAAAGTATAGCAAAAATGGTGATAAAAAAGAAAAAAAAAATCCTTCCACAAAATGCAAATGGAGCCTGGCTTTTTCTGGTTCCCACAAACTTGTTAAACCCTTCCAAAGTACTTCAAATTGCAGCATTGCAACACAAAATTAAGATGCACAACACTCTAGAAAATGGTTGATGAAAACTTGGCAGATTGAGATGATCTTGTTTTGTTGTTTGATCAGTGATCACAGATCAAACAAGAGAAAACCTTCTGCATGAAAGTTTTGGTTGTTGTCCTAGTAGGTGCATCAGCT
Organism: Durio zibethinus; assembly: GCF_002303985.1. The sequence goes on from NW_019168004.1 coordinate 8,144,090, forward strand.
GGAACAGAATCCTCAGCTCCATTGATTTCCTTTGCTTTCTTGCCATCATCATAGAATTTCTTGAAGGCATCTTCAACATACTTGAGACCAGCTGAGACTGTCATGTTCTCAACCAGTTTGAATGGATAAATGTCTTTCAAGTGATCTCCCTTCAATACTGCTGCTGCTTGTACTAATTCTTCCTGAAAATCACTTAGTTTCGCGGTTTCTTTTGCATCAGTGTCTCTCATTTTCACAGGCTCAGGCAATTTTTCTACATTTGTATGTAATAATATACATTCAATTATTTTATTGGGAGAAAAAACTGTAGGATTTTGGTTGTATGAATAAGAGATAAAAGGTTTTGGTTGCTTAAAGTACCTGGACAATCTGTTCTTGGGCTACTTCTATTCACAACAATATCAAAGGAACCAGCCCAGGCATCACGCTTTGTTAGAAATTCTTTCAGATTGAAAATCTTTTTAAGTGTTGCTGCAATTGAGGAATGCTCGAACTCTGATGTAGGATCTGGCCCGGATGGCCTATGCAACACTGAATATTGATGAACAATAGCTTTAATTGGACCATTTACTTCAGATTTAAGGATTACAGAATGGTGATGGAGTCTTTTGATCTATTGATTCAGAGTTTGATCATTTTTGCACAAGCAAATTACATATAACATGGCATTAGTGCAGATCGAGTAAAATGGTGCAGGAAAGTTGAACTTACCTGTTCCACGCTCAATCCAGGGAGAAACCATAATGGCAGGAACCCTGCAACCAAGGCGATCAAACTTGAAGTAATAAGGCTCAGGACCAACAAGATCATCCGGACTAGGGACCCCAGTAGGCGTTGGCACATGGTCATAAAAACCACCATGTTCATCATATATAACCAGCAACAAGATTTCATTCCACTGTGGACTTGATCTAAGTGCCTCATAGATTTCCTTCACTAGCTTCTGGCCCTCTGATACATCATGAGAAGGGTGGTCATCATTTGCAGCAGCTGTTAAAATGTCAAAATATCTAGGCTCAATCACCACATAATTTGGTAACTTCCCTTTCTCACAGTGGCGCTTGAAGCTTAGATCATATTGATGGAAATTGTCCACATATTTCAATTGCCTAAGGTTCCTGGCATTGTCAATACAAGGAAATCATTTTATCAATACAAGTTATTTCAGATCAATCAATACCTTCTAGACTAATAGTAATTAGAATAATAATGAGATTGATTTACTTTTTTTTCCTTTCTTTTGGATTTTGGTTTTTTTCTTTGTTATTCTCATTTCTATGAGGTTCCTTTGGAATCCGTGGTGAGAGGGACTCTCACTGCACCTTTGAGTGCCGTTTTATTTACGGTCATAAAACGACACAGACGACATAACGGAAATCACTCCAACCATGCATCCAAACGAACTAAATATCGCCTAAATCTATTCATAATTAAATTCTTTCTTATGCACAAGGAATATCCATTTGCATTGGTATAATATAAATTTTAATTACATGACATATATAATTTTTACATAGTTTAATTAATTAATTAATTTTTATAAAATACAAGGAATTCCAATGGGAACATAAGTCATCTAAAAGAAATCGGCACCCATAAGCCAACGAATCTTATGAGTCAAGACAAAAGAAAATATGCCTTCAACTAACGAAATCACAGTCAAATTGCACCCAAGAAAACAAATCATTGTAAAAAAAGACTAAACAAATAATTAAATTAATATTAAATTTAAGTATGTTACATTATTAATCTCCTTGAACCAAACATATAATTTTTTTATTGTCAATTTGTTCAAAGGTCTTTTAATTAGATAGGGGAGGGTGTCCCACCAGATAAAGACCAATGCTACGTTGTGCGAATGATTTTAATTGGGTTAGCTTCAAACTACGAGATTTCCTGTCGGGTGCTTTTCTTGAGCTATATATTGTTTCTTGTGTACTCAATTTTTATGATAAAGAAAATGAACATGTTTAAAAATTCTATCATCTCAAAGAAAAAAAAAAAAAAAGGAGAAATAAATGTTCTCATCTTCATGAGCGATTTATAGATCAGGCATAAGATTAAGGTATTTTAGTTGGTGCTCAAGACTAAGCACCCTTTTAGTATTTAACATCAAGTAAGTAGTATGATTTTTATGAAATTGTGCCTTTTATTACAATAGCTTATTACTTTAGTATTCTTTGATACAATAACTTAATTTTCTCTTATCAATGGAACAATGATTTGTTTTACAATTTCATAAGAATTATGATGCAGAGGATCCATAGTGCTATGACAACTATAAAGCATACTATCTTATATTATTGCAAAACATGATATAGAACTAAGAACTAGCTCTAAAATGAAGATTGGGATAGAAGAAAATAACCAAGAGAGAGAGAGTTTAGAAACTCATAATTTATATTTCACAAAGTTTACAAGATCTAATCTAAGATTTGACTTTCTTATGAAGCAATTACGACTTATATAGGCATGGAAAATTAAAGGAATAAAACCAAATATGACTAAGAGGTCCATAATAAAGACTTAAAGTAAAGCACTTTGAAAATGAATAAACAAACTAACTTTAATAAAGTAACTTTAATAAAAAGGAGAGAATCATTTTTTATCAAAATAGTTTTAATAAAGTTGACAAGTTTGATGTGATGTTGGTGTTTGATGCTGGAGCTGATATAAGGACTAATGTTATCATTTGTCACTTGTTTCATGAAAAAAACAAACATACTTACACACTGGAACAAGTCACATATAATTATACATATTTTGGATTGGAACAAGGAAGATTCTTATCTTCCAAATTGTTTAGGAAATTGTCTTGATAGGTACTAATTGACCCATTCAAATAGTTATCTTCAATTTCTTCTTTTGCATCTCCATCGTAAGGTTTCAACCTTTAATCATAAATCTTGTTTTTAAATATTTTTCTTATCTCTGTGATATCTTCTAGATCTTACTAATAAGGATTTGTGAGAAGTTGCATTAATTGTGCAAAATTTAGGAGATCAAAATTAATGAGTCTTTATGATAGGTCATTGAACTAATTATCCTAAAGGAATATTGGGATCCATTTGCTAATATGATAATGTTTTCTTTAATGTATTCTAGAGGGTACAACCATTATGGTTCCTTTTGGAAAAGTGATAATTCTTTAAGATCTAAGGAATGTGATCCTTGTTGATTTTGCAAAGTTTTTAGAGAAAAAGTTGGTACTCAACAAAATATATGTACAATTCTTTATGCAATGGATATGGGTTGCAATGATAAATGACTGAGTATGAGTGAAAATTAACTATACCAGCATTGTTTACCTAATAGGGTCTGTGGAACATGAAAATGATACAATAATATAGGGAATATCTTTGATTTGTTCAACCCATTACTATAGTGGTTTGAACCATTCAAGGAAAATTTTAAACCATTTAGCAAGGTTTGTTTCACTAAGAAAAGTGGTTCTTCTGATTAAGTGAATGAGTTCATGAAAGAGGTTTGCTATATTGAATTCTATGGCAATAGTGTAGATTTCGTAAAAGTACCATAGAAGGATAAAAGCTTTTTTGTAGAAATAGTCTGAGTAAGGTATTTGGAATAAATGGAGAAATGGGTATTGTGGATGTAAACCAATAGGTCTGAGTCCATGGTTAGCACCAATTTCAATGAAAATTGATTGAAACTTGTAGATGAGTCCTTTTGCCTTGTCATTAAGAGTTTTCTTAGTAATCATCTGCTAGATGTTTGGGGGAGATTTTTTATTGGAAACTCTGGGATGGAAGATAAAAACTGGATGGTGAGAGATTCATCATAGCAATAACATGAATGATCTTTAAAGTATTTAAAGGTCTAGATAACATATCTAAGAGGACATTATCTTTTCTTTTTATATGCTTCGTGATGAAGAAATGCTTTGAAAATCAGTGAGATCACCTTAACAGTTGCGCATTAGGCATATACTTTTTTCTAAAATTCAGCATGTAATCAAAAGCTGATATGCCTATTTGCACGAAAAAGTGATAACCTATAAGGTGAAATTCAAATATTTGAATTTCATATTTCACTGCTAAAATTATTTTGAGAATAGAGTGATAGTGAATTTCTAGATCTTTAAATTTTTTACTTTTGTATCTGAATATTTGTCTTTTTTCATTTTTTCCTTTAAGGAGAATTGTAATCCAAAACTTATCACTTACATCAGTTTATAAGTTTTTTTTTTTTTTCCATCAGAAGAAATCTCTAAAGCTAGAATAGATTTTGATTTGATTTTGAGTAGCTTTACTAACTATATCTATCTCTAAGACCATTATGGGGCTTTTTTTTTAATATTTGTTTGAGAGAATAAGTTATTTGAACAAGATTTGAAAGGAATTCACTCATGTAGTCATTATTCCAAAGAACTATTGAATTTGTCTTTTCGAAAGATTATCATCAAAAAAATCTTCAAGTTCTTGTGCAATATGAGATTGCGCAATATACTGTCCATCTTTCAAATGCATTTTAAGGAAATCAATCTTTATGGCACAAATTATCTTTTTTTTTTATTTTAACAGAATTATTCTATATTGCTGCATAATTAATTGGAACTTATCAAGTAATTGTGCATGAGTTGTACATCTGAAAAAAATAAAAAAATATTATTAATGTATATAAGAGCATTTTCAAGAATTGGAGTAAATATTTTCTTATCGCCTTCTGAAACAATGACGGAGCTACTTGCAAGCTAAAGGGAATTATTGTTCACTGAAAATGATTTTGTTAGAAAAAATATGATAAATGGTATCACAGATATTGATTTCTTTAGAATGCATTTGAAAGATGAACAGTACATTGCATAGCCCCACATTACACAAGTACTTGAAATTTTCTTAACGATAATTTTTCAAAAAGACAAGTCTAATAGTTCCTTGAAATAGTGAACTACAAGAGTAATTCCTTCTAGATCTCATTGTAGAATTAATTGAAACTTATCAAGTAACTGTGCATAAGTTGTCATATTTAGAGAAAAGAGGAGGATATCATCAATGTATATGAGAACACTCTTAAAAATTATAGTAAAGATTTTTGTCATCACCTTTTGAAATAATGGCAATGCTACTTTTAAGCCAAAAGGCATTATTGTCCACTTGATATGATGTTAAGCGATGCGAAAAAGCTATTTTGTATCTTTGCAAAAAGCTTCTGATAACTGGAGATAAATGTTAAAAAAAAGTCCCTTCAATGGTCTCAAAGATAGACATAGTCAGTAAAACTGCTCAAAGTCTATTATAACTTTAAAAATTCTTTTTAATGGAAAAATGATCTTACAAATTGAACAAATATACTGATACAAAAGTGAAAAATTCAAAGATTCAAAAATCTACTATCACTTTATTTTCAAAGAAATTTTAGTAGTGAAATATGGAATCCAAAAATTTGAATTTCACTTCATAAGTTATCATTTTCTTGTGGGATTAAGCATGTTAGTCTTTGATCACATGCTGAATTTCAAGAAAAAAAAAATCGATGCTCAATGCACAATTGTTAACACTATCTTAATGGGTCTCAAAGTATTCCTTCACCACGAAACATATAAAAGAAAAAATAATATCTTCTCAGATATGTTATCCATACCTTCAAACACTTTAAAGATCATTCCTATTAATGTTATGATGCCTCATAGTCTTTATATTCCATTTCAGAGTTCCTAGTAAAAAAATTCCCCCAAACATCTAGTAGATGATTGTTAAGAAGACTCTTAATGACAAGGCAAAATGACTCATTTACAAGTTTCAATTTGTTCTCATTGAAACCTATGCTGACCATGTACTCAAATCAATTAGTTTACATTCATAATACCTATTTCTCTATTTATTCCAAATGCCTCACCTAGATTATCTCTTAAATTTTGCAAAATTAATGCAATTTCACATAAATCCTTATTGATAAAATCTAGAAGATGTCATAAAGATCAAAAAAATATTTGAAGATAAGATTCATGATTAATGGTTGAAACCCTATGATAAAAATCCAAAAGAAGAAATTAAAGATGAATTGTTTGAATAGGTTGATCAGTATTTATCAAGATAATTTTGGAGAATAAAAATCTTTCCTATTCCAATCTAAAATATTTATAATTATTTTTGACTTTTTTCAGTGTGTAAGTTTGTTTATTTCTCAAAACAAGTGATAAAGGATGACATTGCCACTATATCAGCTCCAGTATCAAGCACCAAATTTTACAAGCTTGATGTGATGTTGGCATTTGATGCTAGAGCTAATGTAATGACTAATGTCATCATTTGTCACTTGTCTTGAGAAACAAACAAACATACTTACACACTGGACAAAGTCATATATAATTATACATATTTTGGATTAGAACAATGAAGATTTTTATTTTCCAAAATTTTGACAAAATTGTCTTGATAGGTACTGATCACCCATTTAAACAGTTATTTTCAATTTTTTTTTTACATCTCTGTTATAAGGTTTCATCCATATCATAAACCTTTTCTTTAAATATTTTTCTAATTTCTGTGATATCTTCTAAATCTTGCCAATAAAGATTTGTGGGAAGTTGCATTAATTATGCAAAATTTAGGAGATCAAAATTAAAGAGTCTTTATGATAGGTCATTGAACCAATTATCATAAAGGAGTATTGGGATCCATCTATGAATGTGATAATGTTTTCTTTAATGTATTCTAGAAGGTACCACCACTGTGGCTCTTTTCGAAAAAGTGGTAATTTTTCAAGGATATAAGGAATGTGATCTTTGTTGATCTTGCAAAGTTTTTGAAGAAAAAGTTGGTACTTAGCAAGATATATGTACAATTATTTATGCAAGGGATATGGGTTGTAATCATAAATAGCTAAGTATGAGTGAAAATTAACTATATCGGCATTGTTTACCTGATAGGGTCTGTGGAACATGAATATGATAGTAATATGGGAAATATCTTTGATTTGTTCAACCCATTACTATAGTAGTTTGAACCATTTAAGGAAAATCTTAAACCATTTAGCAAGGTCTATTTCACCAAAAAAAATGGTTTTTCTGATTAAGTGAATAAGTTCACGGAAGAGGTTTGCTACATTGAATTCTATGGCAATAGTGTAGATTTCACAAAGGTACCATAGAAGGATAAAAGTTTTTTTGTAGAAACAGTCTAGGTGAGGTTTTTAGAATAAATGGAAAAAATGTGTATTGTAGATGTAAACCAATGGGTTTGAGTCCATGCTTAGCATGGGTTTCAATAAAAATAGATTGAAACTTGTAAGTGAGTCCTTTTGCCTCGTCATTAAGAGTCTTTTTAATAGTCATCTGCTGGATGTTTGGGGAGAGATTTTTTATTGAAAACTCTGGAATAAAAGATAAATACAGATAGGATGGTGAGAGATTTATCATAACAATAATAGGAATTATCTTCAAAATGTTTGAAGGTCTAGACAACATATATAGGAGGACATTATCCTTTTCTTTTATATACTTCATGGTGAAGGAATACTTTAAAAACCATTGAGATAACCTCAACAGTTGTGCATTGGGCATCTTCTTTTTTTTAAAATTCAACATACAATTAAAAGCTGATAGCCAAGTAACTATGCATAAGTTGTCACATTTAGAGAACAGAGGAGGATATCATCAATGTATATGAGAGCATTCTCGAGAATTAGAGTAAAAATTTTTGCCATCACCTTTTGAAATAATGACGGAGCTATTTTTAAGCCAAAAGGCATTATTGTCCACTTGATATGATGTTGAGCAATACAAGAAATTGTTTTGTATCTTTGCAAAAGCTTCTGATAACGGAAGATAGATGTGGAAAAAAAAGCCCTCTCAGAGGTCTCAGAGATAGACACAGTCAGTAAAACTACTCAAAGTTTATTCTAACTTTAAATATTCTCTTTAATGGAAAAAAAATCTTTAAATTGAACAAATATGCTGATACAAAAGTGGAAATTTCAAATATCCAAAATCTACTATCATTCTATTTTTAAAGAAATTTTAGCAGTGAAATATGAAATCCAAAAATTTGAATTTCACCTCATAGGTTATCATGTTCACGTGGGACTAGGCATGTGAGCCTTTGATCACATGCTGAATTTCAAGAAAAAATAGATGCCTAATGTACAACTGTTAAGGCTATCTTAATGGTTTTCAAAGTATTCATTCACCATGAAGCATATAAAAAAAAGATAATGTATTTCTAGATATGTTATCCATACCTTCAAACACTTTAAAGATTATTCCTATTATTGCTATGATGAAACGCTCACCATCCTCATAGTATTTATCTTCCATTCCCAAGTTCACAGTAAAAAATACTCCCCCAGACATCTAGTGATGATTGCTAAGAAGACTCTTAATGACACGGCAAAATGACTCATCTAAAAGTTTCAATTTGTTCTCATTGAAACCCATACTGACCATGTAGACCTATTAGTTTACATCCACAATACCTATTTCTCCATTGATTCCAAATGCTTCACCTAGACTATCTCTTAAATTTTGTAAAATTAATGCAATATCACACAAATCCTTATTGGTAAGATCCAGAAGATGTCATAAAGATAAAAAAAATATTTGAAGATAAAATTCATGGTCAATGGTTGAAACCTTACGATAGAAATCCAAAAGAAGAAATTAAAGATGAATTGTTTGAATAGGCTGATTAGTATCTATCAAGACAATTTTTTAGAATAAGAATTTTTTCTGTTCCAATCCAAAATACGTATAATTATATGTGACTTTGTTCAGTGTGTAAGTTTGTTTGTTTTTCAAGACAAGTAACAGAGGATGACATCAGCCATTACATCAGCTCTAGTATCAAACACCAACATCAATTCAACCATGTCAACTTTGTGTTAGTTTTATTAAAGCTATTTTAATATAGAAGATTCCTTCATATTTATTAAAGTTTCTTTATTAAAATTAGTTTGTTGGTTCATTTTCAAATATGTTTTATTTTAAAGCTTGGTCATCGACTCTTTAGTCATGTTTAATTTTATTCTTTTACTTTTTCATACCTATATAAATAGTAACTCATTCATAAGGAAGGCAGATCTCAAATCAAATCTTGTAAACTTTTTTTGTGAATATAAATTATGAGTTTTTAAGCTCTCTCTATGTTAACTATTCTCTTTTATCCTAGTCTTAATTTTAGAGTTAATTCTAATTCTATATCATGGTTTATAGTAATATAAGTTAATATGCTCTTTAATTATCATATTATTATGGATCCTCTATATCAAAATTCTTATGAACTTGTAAAATAAATCATTGATCCACTAATAAGGAAAAATTATTGTACCAAAGAATATTGAAGTAAGCTATATTTGTGAAAGACACAATTCTCTAAAAATTAGACTACTTGCTTAATATTCATGCTACGAGAACACTTAATCTTGAGTATCAACTAGAATATTGCAGTGGGATTGAATCAATCAGGATTGAAAGATGACATTAGTTTATGTCCCACATTTATTAATTTAATTTTCACAATATATGATTTTGAAGGAAGATATTTTTTTAGATTTCATGGTCGCATGAGCTGTACATAAGCAAGGCTATTAATATAAACCACATAAATAAAATACTTTTAAAAATATATAATATGTGGGGAAATATATAGAAAATGAAATAAATCTAATTCTAGACTCTTAATAATGCCAAACATCTGTACCGGACATGATGAAATCGTGGATGTCTTAAAATTATATATATTTGAACATTTAAATTTTTTATTTTATATTTTAAAATTAATTTTTATGATTTTTATTTTTTTATTAAAAATTACAGCACATCAAATTTACAAAAGAAATCAAAAATTAATATTATAATACATCAAAATCTTTTTTTTTTTTTTAATTCTGCAAAGCCAATGAGAAACTTATGATTAAGGATAGAGAGAGCAATAATTTAAAGAATCTAACGCTTTCTTATACATAATTCAAAATTAAATATTAAAAAACTAGCCAATCCAATAAAACCTTATTTATAAGAAAAAAACAACACATTATAATTCACATCGATTATTTCAACATTCAATGTCCCACTTTGGTGGCCTACTTTTGTATTATTTCACAATGTCGTTTTCACCTTTAATCATTTCTCCTCTTACTTTTTTAATTGTAAAAAAATTAAACTGATTTAATTTTTTTTAATTAAGATTTTCAAATTAAAATTTCAAGAACATGTTAAAGTTGAATTATTACCTGTAAAAAGCCGTAGATGGAAAAGATTGATAATAAATCCCAAAGCTAAATCCATTCTCTTCCAATGATTCAAATATAGTTTTTTGAGGAAACCCTTCAATGAGCTGCTGTGTGTTGTTGCTCATCGCCCCATGCGACGTTGCTGAGTGTACATAAAGCCTGTTAGGCTGCGTCGACGCCGGCAACGACGCGAACCAACGATCACACACAGCGAACTCTGTCACCAACTCCTTAAACACCGGCACTGCCTCCGGTTTGAACCCATTCATGACAGTCTCCGACAACCCTGGCTTTGTTCGTTCAGCGTTTTGTACAAAACCATTCATTTTTATCTCCGGGTTCGGATCCGGATTGTTGGTATCCCATGTTTTGCCTGATACTTGTTCATATATGGCCTGAAATGAGTGGCCAGGGTCAGGATCAACATAGCCAGCTTTGTCCTGGAAGTTGACTTGGGTTGAGTTGGGATCGGAGGTGGAAATTGGGTTGGATTCGGATCCTGTAACGCCGTCGATTTCCGGGTTTAGAGTTTTGAACCAGCCTAACATGTGGTCAAAGGAACGGTTCTCTTGAACCAAAACAACCACTGTTTTGATTGGAGATAAAGTAGCAGAGCTTGTTTCAGCTGCCATTGTTGTTTTGTTTTTGTTGTGTTTGGTTTTTCTTGTCTAGTCTTTTTTTTTTTGGCAAAAGGAGATGAGTGAGTTTTAGCGTAACGTTTATGGAGTTGCAGGAATATATAATTGAAAAGCAAGAAAAATATGAAATTGAAAAGGTAAATAGCACCGGTAGCCTTTAAATTTTAAGTTAAATTTTATTTTAATTTTTAATATTTAAAATGTTTTAATTGAATCTTTAATTGTTCATAGTTATCTTATTTTGATGCTTACAAATACGAAACCGTTTTAATTGATGATAAATTTCAGTTAACATTATGTGAATGACGCATAAATGATAAAGCTAACATCTCATGTAGCAGATAAAAAGATTAAAATAAAATTTAGATCAAAGTTTACGGATAAAAGTTGCTATCATTTTAATTTTTTTATATTTCAAATCTATTTTATAAAATATTATGTGTAAAATAATATTTTTATATTTTTATTATAAATATTTTTTCCTTAAATACTTTTTGATTTTAATAAAAATAAATTTTCAAAAATTAAAATTAAGTTAAAATTTTTAAAATCTTTTTGAAAGAAATTCCATATATTTTAAAAAATTAGGTAAAAATTTTTATATCAATTTAAAAATTAAATAAAGAACTTTATGTCCTTTTAAATATTAAGTACAAATTTTTAAATCATTTTAAAAATTAATTTATTAATTTGTTCATAATAATTTTTCCATTAACAAATTATTTTGAATCTATTTTTTATTAAAATTTTATATTTATAGAAAATTAAAAAAATAAACAATAAAACAACGCTTATAGCCTCTGATCTGATAAGGGAAAGAAATTGAGTTATCGAAAGTAATATTTTTATTTTATATAAATATAAAATTTTTAATAAAAATATATTCAAAATAAATATTTTGAATATATTAATAAATTTATTATTATCTATTCAAAAAAATTTATTTTCTAAAATGATATAAAATTTTGTACTTAACATTTTAAAAGGATATGTAATTTTTTATTTAATTTTTAAACAGATAAATTTTTTATTTTTTAAAATGATATAGAATTTTTTTGAAAAGGATTTTCAAATTTTAAGTAAATTCAAAATTTTTTAAAAAAATGTATTTTCTATTAAAAATAGTATTTTACTGATAAATAATATCTTAATAAAAAATAAAAAATTAATGATTTTATAAAAATATATATTAAATGTAAAAAAAAAAATTTTCCTTAATTATTTTTATTTTTTTCCTTATTTCTTCTTTATAAAATATATTTTAAAATATATTAGAAATAGGAAAAGAAAAAGATATTGAATAGTTTTAATAGAAAATAAATTTTTTGGATAGAAAATAATATTTTTCAATATGATTTGTTGGTAAAATAATATTTTAATTTAAGTTGCTTTTTATTTTTAAAATGATATGTAATTTTTTTGAAAAATATTTTAAAATTTTTATTGTAATTTTATTTTTGGAATATCTATTTTTTACCAAAAAAATTAAATAATAAATTATATTACAATAAAAATATAAAAATATTATTTTAAATTTAATATTTTATAAAAAATATATTTCAAAATAAATTTTAATATAATTTCTAAACTTTGAATAAAATTCTATTTTGATCCTTACGTCTGTCATTTGAGATATTAACTGACAGTATCTACATGACCTCAGTTCATATTTATTGTCATTTAGACAGTTTAATAAATGAAATGATCAAATTAAGATAACTTTGAATAATTAGAACTTAATTAGAAATTTTTAAAGATAAGAGATCAAATAAAATTTGATTTAAAGATTAAGGATCATGAGTTTTATTAACTCAATCGAGCATTAATACAATTGATTTATCTAGTTACCTAATGATTTAGGTCTAATTTTTTAATTTTATATCAATAATTTATTTTTTTATTTTTAAACTATGATTTTTTAAAAATAAAAAGCAAGAAAATATATTATTTTTAAATGTGGGTTGCTGTTTTTGATAGCTATGTTTGTGTTTTATGTTTATGGAGATATCGATGAGTTGAAAATTCGTTGTTGTATATTTTGTCTTTGAGCCACTGAAAAATACATAATGTAATGTCCACGTTGCTCATATGACATAGTTACTTTTGTTTTGCCTTTTGTTTATTTCTGTTTTATACAAATATTTTTATATCCTAAATTTTCTTTTCCCTTGTAAAATTTTCTTTAATAAGGTTTTCTAATAATGATATATTAGAAAAAATGGAATTAGGCAATCATAATTAACATACAAGTTGATCTAATAAATCCAACTAGAAATGTTGATTCAATGAAATTAATTGATGCACAGCTCACTCAGGAAAAATATTATTTGGATCTTGACTCTGCTGGCATGTTTGCCTGCACCACAACAATCTCAGATGCAGTTCATTTGCTCGATAAAGGCCCACCAACATTGCAAAATTTATCAGCAACGGCCTGGATTAGTAATTATCAATAAAATTATGCTACCAGTCACATCTCTCCTAACTGATCTGCTCTCCAATGAATTGCCATTATCCATGTCAACATTTTTCCCCCTAAAACAACTCAAGATGATTGTTGCAACAGTTGTCATTCCAGCTTGAAGGATAATATCAAGTCTTTATAACAATTATTTACAACCTAATAGTAATTTCTAACATGCAAAAGAACGGAAGGAAAGAAAGAAAGAAAGAAAGAAAGAAAAAAAAGAACTAGTTTCATCATAATATTGAAACATTTGGATTCCATAAGAATTAGAGTTTCATTGTGATATAACTAAACATAATTATATAAAAGCAAATTACATTGTATGTGCAATCTAGCTAGACAGTAGATCTTAAATGTTCAAACAGGATACTTACATTATTGAATCAAACAAATTAACATCATCATCTACTTGTCCTATCCTAGGATGCCCTAAAGTGTGGACCAATAAAATAATTCATATAGCCATGATCTTGCCCCTAGTTAATGAGCAAGACCAAAGAAAGATTTCCTGCTAGAAATTAAAAGATGCAGTGTTTTCAATTTTGGCCGACTAGGCAGGAAAGCATCTTGTGAATGAAAGATTTGGATCTTGATCTTTCAGCCCGTTTTCCTAAATCAACAATCTCAGATTCATCCATTCCACTTTCTTTTGCCTTTTGGCATTCATCACAGAACTTCTTGAAGGCACCATCCACATACTTAACAGCCTCTGCTACTGTCATGTTCTCCACAAGTTTGTGTGGATAAATTTCCTTTTTATGGTCTCCGTTCAATGCTGCTGCCATTTGTACTAATTCTTCTTGAAATTCACTTAGTTTCACCGTCTCTTTAGCCTCAGTATCTCTCATTTTCACTGGCTCAGGTAATTTAACTGCAATTTATATCAGTTTCAGGTGATAAAGCGATGAATTCTAATTTGCTTGTTTCCTTCAAATTAGACACAATTCATGTATATTTGTAGTATTTATTTCTTGTCAAACATATGTAATACATGAAAATTACGATATCCACATGCCAAACAAAATACACATTTTTTGTATTTTTTCTTATCTTGTTATCATATCATATTTAAAATTGACAGATCTATTTTAAATGTTGGGGATTGAGGCTTTGCTTATTTACCTGGACAATCTGTTCTTGGGCCCTTCCTATTTATAACACCTTCAAAAGTGCCAGCCCATGCATCACGCTTTGTCAGGAACTCTTTTAGATTGAAAATCTTTTTGACAGTTGCTGGAATTGATGAATGCTCAAATTCTGAAGTAGGATATGGTCCTGAAGCCCCATGTATCACTGCAAATTTCATTAACAAAAGTTATTGGATGGCATCCTGAAGTTACAGTTACAGTTACAACTTACAACAGCTAAATTAATGTACCTTATAGTACTACAGATTAGACTCACCTGTTCCTGGTTCAATCCAGGGAGAAATAAAAAATGTAGGAACTCTAACACCAAGCCTGTCAAACTTGAAGTAATATGGTTCAGGACCAACTATATCATCAGGGCTAGGGACCCCAGCTGTAGGAGTTGGAACATGATCATAAAATCCACCATGCTCATCATATGTAATTACGAACAACATTTCCTTCCACTGGGGGCTACCTCTTAGCGCCTCATAAACTTCCTTTACAAATTTTTGGCCTTCCGAGACATCGTGGGACGGATGATCATCGTTTGCAGGCACCGATAAGAGGTCGAAATATCTTTGTTCAACAACAACATAGTTTGGCAGATTTCCTTCTTCACAGTCCTTCTTGAAGTGTAGATCAAATTGATGAAAGTTTTTTAAGTACTTCAATTTTCTAAGATTCCTGGCACATGGAGTTTATTCTATCAGAGTACATAAAAGCAGGGGAGCTTCCTATATCTTTTATGTCTTAATCAAACATAAAATCATAAATCATGCATGCTTGATCTAAATATATAAGTAGATTTCCAGTTTTTGTATCATTTGCTTAAAAAATTGTAAGAATTTATGAATCAAATCACAAAAATGACTTTAAATTGATAAATCCATGTGCCTAATCTGGAATAGGCAGAGCAGTAATTACTAGGATAGTTTCATAACTCGAATCATTTTACCAGTTGGTAGGTTCAAAACAAGGCAGTCAATGTAAACCTTAGAAACAGAAAATAAGTCATTGTCATTGAATCAACATCAATTCAGATGGTTCTTTACCTGCAAAATAAAGTCAAAGTAAATATTCCAAAAAGCAATTAATACATTTTTTTATATCGAAATTAAAAGTCCATCACTTATCAACAAATGACGCAACTAATGACAACAACTACTATGTGGAGTTGTGGACCACAAAGAAGCCTTAGTAACCCCTAACGTGATGGCTCGTTGATACCTTAAAAGCTAATTAAGATGTTGGAAATCTTGGCCTATAAGGGTCTTTTTTTCCTCTTCTTTTCTTTCCTCTTCATTTTTCAGTTTTCGAATGTTAACTTAAAAGGCAAGTAATTGAGCAAGTTGTATTAGGTTCAGTCATTTCTAGTTTAATTGGAGCAAACCATTTGGGTTTAAATTATTTTAGATTAGAATAGTTTTAGAGTAGCATAGAATATTGTTGTTTAACATGTCGAGTGCTAACCCTTCTTAAAATGTCACTAAAGGCTTAATTACACACTTAACAAATGAATTAAGTTTAAGCAATTATTATTTCATAAGTCGTTGGGGTTCTTAAACTTTTCAATTGGGATTAAAATTTTGTCATGTGTCATTTTATAAGTATAATAATTTACTAATTTTTAAATATAATCTAAAGTAACATATACGTGACAATTTTTAATTTCTTGATGAAATTTTCACGAACAATATATTAGATAATTTAATTTTAAATTTAATTTGTATCTAGTTTTTAATCATAAAAATAATGAATATTTTTACATCAAACAAAATTAAATTTTTGGCCACATATAATAAATTCAATATGTATATGACTTGGTATTAAGATCTTAGTATTCTCAAAAATAAAAACCCAGTACTTAATTTTTCAATTTATTAATTAATTAAAGCCAAGCGTTATAACATTCTAATCTCCAACTTTAACTTTAAATTAAGATTAATAAACACAAATATCAATAGGAATAGACTCATTTTTTTTATTTAACCATTCTCATTACACAACTTTTAATGGTGACAATTTAAGCATCACCCCTAACAAGACCATAATTTCAATTAAGAAGAAAACACACATTAATTCTTAATAAATACAAGTAGGAAGGGTAGCTAAATTAAATCAATAGAGGAGGAGGATTTGAATGTTGCCTAACCACTCTCCCAGTTCAAGGAGGGTGGGTGACCTCTGGGCCAAAGACTTCAATACAATGGCTTAATTTGTACCTAGAAACAAGGTTATACAACTTAGATATAGAGGAGGCTCAAATCTCATTATCTATAACTTCTTTTTCTATTTTTAAGTTACGGCTTTCTTTATAAAAAAAAAAAAAATCGAAGGCATGATAAAACATGCATACCATGTTAGATAACTAGGAAGCTACTTAAAGAAAAAAAATGAGGGAAAACAAACATAACCATGTGAAAATTTTGTTACCTACTTAATTACCTGTAGAACAAGGTAGATGGAGGATATTGATAATAAATCCCAAAACTAAAGCCACTTTCATCCAATGACTCAAATATCGTCTTTTGAGGAAACCCTTGGATCAGCTTCAATGTGTTATTGCTTGTGGCCCCATGTGATGTAGCCGAGTGCACAAACAACCGGTTAGGCTGAGTGGAAGCCGGGACCGACGCGAACCACCGGTCACATATAGCAAAGTTCAATGCCAACTCTTTGTAAACAGGCACTGCGTCAGGTGTAAACCCTTTCATCACTGCCTCTGCCATTCCCTTCTCGGTACTTTCAGCGTTTTGAGCAAAGCCATTCATTGTTGGCTCATGGGGTGGGTTATGGTCATCAGAGCTCCAAGGCTTGCCAAATACTTGCTCGTAAATGGCTTGGATGGAGTGTCCAGGGTCAGGGTCAACGTACTCAGCATTATCCTTGAAGAAGATCCTGGATGAGTTGGGATCAGATGTGGAAATGGGGTTGGATTCGGACCCAGCTACCCCATTGATTTCAGGGTTGAGGGTCTTGAACCATCCTAGCATGTGGTCGAATGAGCGGTTTTCTTGGACCAAAATGACTATGGTTTTGATGGGATATGAAGAGGAAATGCTGCTTTCGGAAACCATTGTTTTAATTGTTGTATGGTAATGTTCGTCGAATTAATCTACCTTAATTATATATATATACACGTATGTATGTACGTATGCATAAAATTTTTTTTTGCCTTGTTAAACGTGAAGAAAGAATTTTATTCCCTTACGAAAGAATTTCCGAGAATATTCTTTCTATCCCTTCAACAAGGAGAGAAAAAATTCACTTAAATAGAAATTAATGCTGTAAACTCTAATAAGATAAATCATTCTTTACGACCGGGAAAAATTATCATTTGGTCATTAAACTTAATGGACATACACATTGTCAGAAATTCAATCTCTAAAATTGATCAAATTGATCAAGAGTTTATTGTTTACTTATGTTATAGTTTGATAATTAATTATTCAGTAATTATAATAGTTGATTATCTAGAATACTTATTATGAGTGTAATTTTAAAAAAAAAATGATATAAGCATTAGAAATATTTTTATATCATTTAACAAATACAAAAAACCTAAGCTTACTAAGATTTATTGACATTTTAATTTTCTTTAATGTACTTATATATTTTTTAATTTTTAAGAAAAATAATTTTTTTAGTGAAAATGATGAAGAAATTAATAATTAGGATAAAAAATAAGTTAGGAATGATTTTAAAATCATTTTGAACAATCATATTTAATTGATTCGGGTTTATAAAAATTTCTACAGGTCATCGGTTTCCTCATAATCGTATAAAGTTAATACGAGTCTTTCAAGTCAATTGCATAAACGTTTCAATTAACAAACCGTACAGAATTCGGAGTTGGGTCACCAAAAGCAATCAATTCAATCATCAATCCGATTTAAATTTGATAATTGTGACAAAAATTAATATATTTTTTGATATCTCAAATATTAATAAATAAAACATATATTAATTACACCTGTACGTATTTCATGATACAAATTGTATCATTCATAAATAATTAATATTTTTAATACACGTATATAATAAGTTTACATGATCATTTTATAATTCTCTACTATTAATATATATATATATATATATATAACAAAAATAATCTTTAAACCTTGGGCAGCATACTGGTATTTATTATTTAATAGTTTTTGTTTTCTGATGAACCCATTTGTTTTCTCAATGGAAAATCATGGTTAAAGTTTTGGAGGGACAAGTTATGCTAATGAATAAGGCATATGCTATGCGTGTGTAGTTAAGGGTTTCGTGGTAGTTTAAGTTTCCATAATTTGGTTAGTTTTGTGGAACAAGTAGAATTAATGAAATGAAAATACAAAATAGGTGAGCAAATGAGAATGAAAAAGGAAAACCCCTCCAGCATTTTAAAATTCAGATTCAATGTTAATATTTTGATGAATTTTAAAGATATCAATAAGGGAGGTAGAGGGAGTAATTTTTTTTTTGAAATCATCGTTTCATGGTTCGGATTTGAATAAAAAAAAATCAGAAATTTAATGATAAGTTTGATAATGTTAAATACGATATAATGATACTATAAAAAAATATCATGGAAAAAACAAACACAAAAGTAATATAATTCAAAACTTTAATAAAAATTATTTATGAGTTTGACATATATATATATATATGTATATATATATATATTTCATGTTTGGCATGTGAATACGGATTTAACGTAATAATTTTTACATTTAACACGTGTTTGATAGAAACAAACATAAAATAAATTAATACATAATTTAAGGGAAGACAAGGGAACAAGTTGGTATTTTTTTTTTTTTTTTTTTTTTCCGGGGGAGTGGGGGTTAAAATTAAGAATACATACAAAACATTATATAGCTTTAGGATGGAAAAAAAAAAACAGTCGTTATCCTACTCTTGCAGGAACTCCAACAATATTATTACAAAATTTCGTGTCCACACGCAACTATATGCGAATCACGTTGTGTACATTTTAAGAAACTTGGCTTTTTATTTTTATTTTTTAAATTTCATCATCCTTTGCAAGAAACAGAATAACTACATGCTGCTTCACATGGAATTTTGAGTATTTGAGGAAGCACTTTGCCATAACTTGTTAAACTTTTCCACTATGGGTCTAAAATCATGAGACTAACTAAAAACAAAATAATAGAAAATTCATTTTCTCATCGTGTCACTCCTTGATGCATTCCCAAAAGAAGAGAAAATAAAATAAAATTGCCATTCTCACCAAAATATAAGCTATGGACTTCCATGTAATATATGTTGCAGATTGAATTAATCAAGTGATTTGCAATAGTCAGTTCTATTTAAGAAATTATATATATGTTTGATAAAAATTAGGGTGTTTTTATTGCTCACAAATGTGTGCTTTTTTGTTTTCTTCACAATTCTTTGACGACCAGATGGAAAACCCTTTTCTCGTTTGAAATTTGGTTTACATGTACAAGTAAGATGCTAGACGAAAGTGATTCTGTTGTGCAAATAATATTGTTAGAGTGGAAACATATCACTTATAATTATTTTATTATCCTCAAGCTTTTAGTCTAGTGATTTAAAGCGTTTGAAGGATATCAAGGGTTTGATTTCGAATTAAGCCTCCCCCTTCCTCTTACTTGTATTAGGATTTTATTCTTCTGATGTAACAAAAAAAAATAATTATTTTATTGATCCCACAAATCCCATTTTCCTAATTACTATAGTGGGAATTTTGAAAGATTTGAAATTGAAGCTTTCTTAATTTTGAGAAAAAAAATGTGATTATTAAGTATTAGCAATTTCTCAAGGCAAATGCATGATAATACAATTAATGTAGACAAAATTTTGCTGAGAATATTGAGGGAAAGTTGTGACATTTATCCATGGAATACAAAGGCAATTTACTTTCCCTTGGACCAAAATTTTAATTACATAAACAAAGTGAGCTGAAAGAGCCAACAAACAAAAATAATAGGTGAATTTAAGTGTGGTTAAAAATTTTTCACTATTTATTAACAATAATTATGCCAGCTATTATATTATATTAATATGCACATCTATAGAAGAAATCAATCAACAAATCGAACAACATCAACATTAAATTGGACTAAATTCATACGTAATGAAACATAAATTTGAAATTTAAAAGTTTCAAGGCCTCTTCTGAGACAAGAGTCATGGCAATAGTATATTAGCAAAATTATAGAGCTATCGTACAAAATTAAAACAAAGTTTGACTTTATTAAAATGTGACAGAGTTATATAACAATACACCAACACCACCTTTTAAGTAGGGAAAAAAGTATTAATAAAAGCCATAAGTGCAATCCAAATAAAAGAACCAACAAGACCAAAAATCAACATAAATTAATTATATTATAACCCATTTGACAAACCCATTTTTGCAGGTATTTGGTAGCTGCAAATGATTTATGAGACAGCTAGGTTTTTTCATTAAAATAGTAAGAATGGTCCAAAATCTTGTGTTTCCTCAGCTGAATAATGTAAGTTCCAAAAAAATTTTCTTTTATCCAAAAATCCGAAATCATTTTCCCTTCTTGAAACCCATCAAAAACGAAAATCCATTAAACTCTAAAACATAAAATCCAAAATTGTCGTTTGCCCAAACTAGTTTAAAATAGTGTTTGAACTCATCAACGAATAATAATCCTCCTATGCAATCGCTGCCAATCTCATATGGAATTATAATTATAAATAAAGTAATAAGTTACTAAATAAATTAATTAATAAAATATATTAACAAAAGGAAAAAAGGTGGACTTGGGTTCTACTCAATCTCCACTTTAATACTGAAATTAGATATAGGGCAATCTCAATTTCAATATCGAATACATGAAGACAAAATTGAACATATGTCGTGATTAAAAAAATATGAAAGTAAATTTGGAATATAAAAAGTAAGAGTATTAGTTCTTAAAAAAAAAATGATACCTGGAAAAAAAAAAAACAAAGATTTATGAAGAATGAATTCTTCATTTATTTATCTACAAACTATTAAAATTGAGTTTTGGGAGTGATCAAATGGTAGCCATCCAAAACTCAAAGATTTTTTTTTCATCTTTTAAAAACAGTATTAAAAATTATAAAAAGAGATCCAAAAAAAAAAAAGAAAAAGGGAATGGAAGGGAAAACGATACATAGTGAAACTAGCTATTAAAATAGTGTATTGGAATCTAGATTTTAGTTTAATTGATTATTTTATACTATCATTTTTAAAAGATTACATTTATCAGATTTAAAATTTGAATTGTAACATTTACAAATTTTTTTTTATCTTTAGTTCGTGATTTAAAATAATTTTTTTTTGAGTATTGAGACTTGAGAGTGCCACATAGCTGCAGCCTCCCAATTTCTTTTTTTTTTTTTTTTTCGTTTTCAGTTTTTATAAAGAAAAATAAGGGAAAAAAAATAAAGAAATTTTTTTTTTTTGCTTTTTTTTTTTTATAGATATAGTTACTTAAATTACAAGACCAAGTTGAAGGAATTTTCTAGTTTGACCTTGTCTTAAAGTGGAGGTAAGGTGGCAAGCGTGAAGTTGTTTTCATGCTTAATCCCAACCCACTTGTTTGATATATTGTACAAAAAAGAAAGAAATAATTGTATAATGAAGGCAGGAGGAGGAGCTTAAAACTTTACTGAAAACCAAGATGAAGCCAAAGAAATACTGGTTTTGAACAAATTCCATTGGGTGGCTGAATCTATCACTTTCATCTCATTGAAAATGATTAAAAATAAAAGAATATTCATTATGTAGATAAGAAAGCGTCCACTGTACATTTCATTATTATTCCTCCCAAAGGTCCAAAATAACCCAAAGTGGGACTCATGTTACCCTAATCATTTCGTTCAAAGGAATTTCGAAAAGAAAAAACAAATGATGAGATAAGAAAAAGAAAAAAAAAATGTACGTTTCAATCAATGTTGTCAAAATTAAACCGGTTTGATCGGTCGGACCGAATTAGACCTAGAATTGGTGGCTTGTTTGGTTCAAAAAATGAACCGGTCATTGTTGGAAGGGAACCATGGCAAAGGAAAAGGAGGTTCATGAGTTGGGTAAGAGTAGAAATCTTGTAAGCCCCGAAAAATTGGTTATAAAAATATGAATTTATTTACAATTTTTTTTTTGTTTTAATTAGGTAAGGTTAATTCATTATCAAATAATAAAATCTTTATTTAGTTTCATAATTCTCAAATCTTATGAGTGAGGACAATTCCGTTACTGTTGAACATCAAACATATGGAATTAGATAATATATCGTGATGAAGTTTTATTTATTAATTAATCAATATTAAAATTTTTAAAACAAATGTTGAAATTGAAATTAGAAAATGCACTTAAACATTTAGTTTGTGAACAAACATAATGAAGTGTCATTAATCAATATTAAAATATTTTTAACAATAATATTTATATAAAAACATTTTAAGAAATATATAATCCTTTAAAAAATAGATAAAAATAATAATAATAATTTAATTCGATAAGATCTAACCCGATCTTATTCTTATATAAATCGGGTTGGATCCAAAGAAAAGTGGGTCTATCGCGTAACCCACCCTATACTGATCCAAATCATTGTCGGATCCAAACCCAACTCCATCCAAGAAAAACCAATCCAAGTAGCACCATTATTATTAATGAGTTAACAAAATTGAAAGGTAAATATGACCGATGTATGTCTTCAAAAATATTGGAAAAAGAGATTAAATACAAACAAAATTTAAAAATATCTTGAATCATATTATAAAAAATTAATGATATATTAAAAAATAATTGACAAAAAATTACAAAAGAGAGTTTAATTTACGAAAATTTTGTTTGTTGACCCATCAAGTAAATTTATTACTTTTGACAATCTACATGAAAAGATAATCAACAACCATATGTTTTACTATAGCAACTAGCTTAACCGTGTTAAACAAAATTTTAAAAAAAAAGGCCTAATTAATTTTATCACCCACTTATCAGAAAAAGGATCCAATGTCAACTGACTGAAAGTTTTGGTAGGTATACATATAGAATTGATTAAAGTGATTGAATATATAAGCTTTTAAGGGAGAATTTAAAATCCTTCTTTATCATGACAACCAACACATTAATATTATTTTTTTATATTTAAAGTTCTCAGGTTTCAAATCATAATTATTGAAATTAAGAGATCAAAAATCAACCATCAGATCAAACAATTATTAATACACAAATTTTTAAAATTTAAGAGTTTTCAATATTGTATGAAGAGATCATAGTGGTATTTTTTGTTTTCTGTGGAGGGGCAGTTCAGCTGTCCTGTCTTGTTTCATATCTAATAAAATTCTAGCTCAATCATGTTAGTTCCAATAATTTCAATTGCAAAGTCAGCTCTAATTCCCCAACTTCCTTCCAACCATTTTTTTTTTTTTTTGTTCCTAGACAAGTTGCCATGTTTATATAAAACTAGAAAGTCAGATCAGCATTTGCTACCAATGCTTTTAAGCTAACACACTTGAACCAAATCCCAAATCAAGGATCAAGTTCATTGCCAAATGCCAATATTGTCTAGGAGGACAAAAATCTTAGTTGCAAGCTGTAAATATATACTCTTTTAATATTTTATATTACATATATTCTGAAAAAAAGAAAGAACTTATGTTGTAGAAAAGGTGGGCAAAATAATTGTCAAAAGATGGAAGAAAAGAGCTACAGTTGCAGGTGGCCAGGCAACATGGCAAATTTCAACCCAATTTATTTGCTGATGTTGTGCTTCTTCCAGGGAGCTCTAGATTCCATCCTAACGGTGCAACTGGAGCGAATATGAACAAATTTTATTATATTTGTGATACATTCATTTAGTTAACGAATCAAGCATATTCATAAATTGTTCGTCAACTCCTATTTCATTCTAGAAAATATGGCCACCAAAGTTTACTATGATTAAGTTGCAAGGAACAGCTAGCAAAGTTTCCTCCATTATTGCAATGTTGAATTCTTGTTTCTTACCTTCAACTCTCATTTTTTCCCTTGAAGAAAAAGAAGATTTTTCGATGCTGATACTGATATGTGCATTCTGTTACTTATGATTATGTTCTGTACTTTAAAGTGAAAGCTGTTACCAGGCCTCCTTTTCTTTTTTCACTTTAATTAGCTGGCATAGACTAAGATTTGCCAACTCTATAATGGATGAGAACTTTCATGAACACATAAAAATAAAAATAAACCATTAATTATAACAACTTCTGCATATCAATGACTGTTTTCATTTTCCATTTGAGGTTTAATTGAAGAAATGACTTTAACAAATTGTAACTAATGAACATTCTTCACTGCATCATACAGAATAGAGTGAAGTGAAGTTTTAGGCCATTCAGAAGAAAAAAAGAAATTTCTATGAAGAAATTTGTAGGATAGGATACCATAAAGGAGAATGGATTAAGCAAATATAAGAATCTGATCTGATCAGTCCAAATTTATAAATCTGAGATCTTTACTGTGTGAGTCTAATATGTTACAGAGGAATAAAAAATAAAAACCTGGTTGTTATACACAGAAAATTTGACTTTTTCAATTGGGGAGCATATAATTTCTCTCTTTTTCAGACCTGGGGAACATAAATCTTCCTGTTGAAATGGATCTCTTCATTGCTAAAGGACTTCTAACCAAATTGAAAACCCCACTTCTGTAATTTGATTTGCAATATTCTCCATCAACTTGTTTTGAGGATCCAATACCCATTGATGATTGCAAATGATGTTCCACTTGGAGATCCTCATCTTCTTCATTAATGCGTAATATATCAGCAACGGACAGGACTTGGCCTTGAAACAAAGAAGAAGAACTCATTGAAAATGATCTTCTCAATGGTTGGATTCCATTCCCATCCTGTCTAATTTCTGTCATGCTCCAACTTTCTTGCACATTCCCCATATCACCAACATCTTCACCTGCTGTTTTTGGAACATCATCACCAACAACAAGGCTAACCACAGCCTCATCTCTAACACCACTTTCCAAATCTTGGATCACTGTAACAACATCATTTCTTTGCTGATATTCCAATGCAGATGCACCAACATTCCGGGGAGCTTCCTGGATGGTTGTCGCCTGCGCGGCTTGATGAGGCAAAAAATTGGTGATGGATGCAATATTGGCACGGCAAAGGGGACAACTAGAGTGAGACTTTAACCAAGAATCAATACAAGGAACATGAAAAGCATGGTTACACTTCGGCAATAATCTCAAACTCTCATCTTCAAGAAACTCACTCAAACAAACAGAACAATCTGTTCCTTCAACTAAACCATCATCTTTCTTATACTTACAAACTGTAATAGATTTAATAAGACCTTCATCTAACCCTTCTGAACCAGCTTGCCACCCATCATGATTCATTTCCTCCCTACTTTCATTGAACTCTAAGCTTGTCTGATCCTGTCTGCGCCGTCTACAATACTTTGAGATGATAGTATAGTAACTTACCAAGATAAATGCACTTGCCAAGATGCCAATTACTGCTATAATTAGAGGTGAGAAATCAGCTCCAGAATCATCACCATCATCAATGCCAGAAGGAGGAGGTGGTGGGAAAATGAGATAACACCATTGCGGACAATATATGCTACAAATTCCTTGTGAACAATCTTTATAAGTATCATAGGGTGACCAAGGATTTGGGGTGCTAGCTGAAGAACTCATGTTCAATAATCTTTGAAACAAGTTTGTTTTATTTCAAGTTTGTATTTAAAAGAAGAAAAAAGAAGAAAGAGAAAGAGAAGGAAAGTGGGAGTGGGAGTGGGCTTAGAGGGGAAGGGATGGAAAGTAGAGGACATGGAAGGTTGCTGTGTCCATCTCCTTATCCTTTATTCCCATTGCTTTGGCTTTGGGTGTATTATTATTATTTTTTTGTTGGCTTTGTTTAAAATTTTTTTCTTCAATGGGAGCTGATTGGTTGTTGACTTAATGGCCATGTTTCTGTTGGATCCAAGAGACTTATTAAATCAATTGCCTTAGGTGCCGTCTAAGCTTTCATATTGGTTGGTAAAGTGTTGTTGAGGGGAGTCGTTTACAATTCCTATACAAAACAGATCACAGTACCAACCGGTTCAACCTGTGGGATTTTGCCACGTTTCAAAAATTTGTGCTAGTACAAGTACATGCTACCATGTGGGTTGTCCGATATGGCTAAATCTAATTGTTGAAAAATGAAACTTGTCACACAGGATTATATCCCCTTTGGGTGCAATTGCATAAATATAAAAGTAGGGTAGATGTGAGGTAGGCAGCTGATAAGAAGATAACCTTAGAGTTGAGGCAGCTGTTCTCAAGCCAGAGACAATAGGGTTCATTTCATAGCAACATTAATTGGCATCCATCTTTAGAACTTCTGTTTGACACGGCGACTCCTAATCTCATTTAAAGGACAATTACTCATAGATATTATGATAATGTAAATGTTCATTTATATTATGCCTCGTGAAATTGAATGATGCATTTACCAAGTCTCAGTAGTTTATAATTTAGTTTATAATTAAATTTAATAATTTAAAATATGATATAATAATATAATAAAAAAATATATAAAAACTAAAATTAATACAATTTAAAATTTTAATAAAAATCATATATGAATTTAATAAAATAAAAAATATATATTTTATATTTTTCATATTAATACAAATTGTGACATAATTTTTATATAAAATATATATAGATACATGAATTATTAATATTATATTAATATACAAATTATCAAACTTATAGATAGTTGGGGTTCTATAATTTGCACTAACGATCTATAAGTTACAAAAAAAAAAAAAAAAGAGTTTATAGATCAAAATAAATAGGTTCTACCAGGTTGTCAATGTTTTAATATCCTAAGCAACTTGTTTATATGCTGTCGCATTGGAATTGGATTTTGGAGCAATAGTATGATTTTTTTAAAAAAATTTTTTTACCAAAATCACAACAATATGTAATCCAAAAATTAATGCTTAACACTGTTTGGATTGAGAGGAGAGGAAGAAAAGGAAAGAAAAATATAAAAAATAATAAAAATATAAAAACCCTTCATTTGTTTAAATGAATTTTTAATTTAAAAGAAAAAAATTTAATAACCTTTTATTTCTCTTGTAATCTTTATTTTTTTAATGCGCTAATTTGAAAAAAAGTTCAAAAAAAAAGTTCAAAAATTTTTATTTTTATAAAAATACTATTATATCTATACATGCTTTAAAACCATAGACAATGAAATCATATAATTGAAAAAATTATTATAATAAATTTTTTTTTTTTACTTTTTATCCAAACAATAATTGTTAAATTTTTTTTTATTAATTTTAATTATTCAAACAAAAAATACATATACATATTTTAAAAAAAAAAAAATTTTTTGTTTTTTTTCTTTTCTTTATAAATATTTATCCAAAAGTTGTGTAAGAGAAAATTCCTATAGGCTAATTGCTTACTTGTGCATAAATAGATTATTTGGTTAACTAGACTGATATGTTGAAAAACTACCAATCAGTTTAAACCATACATCGCAAAGGACAAAGGCTATCCTATGTCTACTTATCATAGATAATTCATCTCTTTAATTAATCCACAACAAAGCTAGTAAAGCTAAACATGGGTTTTAAAGTCGTTTTCATTAATTTAGATAAGATCAATCCAGTTCAATAAAGCACAGGTTTGATCTGATTATAATATCTATGCTTATAACTTTTATTTTATTTTTTATCTATATATACATCCTTCAGCATTATCTTTTTCAAGCGAATTCTTTATTTTTTTTTTCCAGAAATAATGGAGCTTAAATAACACACACACAAGTCCTACTTTTCAGAATAGTATGAAATTTACCAGTACAACTAAAATTGTCCAATATCAGAAAGTTGTAACCTTGGAAACTTTCTATGCAAAAAAATAACCGACCATCGATGGTACAAAAATTGCAACAAATCCACATGAATGGGGATTCTATGAAAACTGGAGTTAAAATCACCCACAAGATCTGACTGCAAACTCAAAAAAAATTCACTTCAAATATCACAATACTATCACTCCCAAATGAAGGTTTCAAGTCAAAATCTTAAGAGACAGGCAATTTAGATGCTATTACTTACAGATCAAATAAAAAATGCAGAAGGAATCCAAAACTCTCTTTGGCTGAGGTCATAGCATTTGGCTTCCAATGTCATATTTAAATGGTTTAAGAAGACTTACGAATTGAGGAAATCAGGCAGCCGGCTTCCACAGCAGCTGCTTCAGCTACTAATTTTCCACCATCTTCCGGTGCCAAGTCAATCTTTTTGCCTCATGGCCGAAGTAGTTTGACAATATGTTGATCTAACGATAGATAGATGTGTGGTACATATCCTAGCAGTGTACTAAACAATGTAATCTAAAATAAAACCGAGGAAGAAGATTATAGAAATGTTCGTTCATTATTGATTCAAACTAAGATACAAACATTGATGTGTTTATTTCCTCTCAATTTCTATAAAAAAACAAACAATGAATAATCACTATAACGCTAAAGCTATACTCAATTAAGGAGGGCCTATGCTCTTCCTTTTCTCTTGTCATCCAAGGCCTGCTCCAAAAATAAAATAAAATAAAAAATGGGTTAAAAGAAGATGTAAATGCACTAGCAATTAAGGTAACAATAGAACTACTTTCCCTTAAATTCTAACAATATATTTTGTTTAAGTACTGCAGAACAGAGCATGATTAATTCATATTCTCACTTTCGCAATTCATCCTGATAACCAAAACTGAATGACAGCGCACAAACTTTTCAATCCTTTAAAATTTTATTCTCATCTTGATAGTTACTCCACCATGACAATAGCACTCTTTATGGTTCCATTCATCTCATGACAATTTTGTTGTAGTAAGCATGCACAACAACACAGACTTGTTCATTTTCTCCTCTTGTTTTAAGTGAAAATCAAAAGATGACATGAGATTGCATTTAAAACTAGAGTAAGAATTGCCAATGAAGCCTTGGCTCCCTAGGTTTAAGTCTCACTGTGTGTGGGTATGATTTTTTAGTTATTTTATAGTTTGTTAGTTGATTATTCAGTGATTGTAACTTGATTATGATGTAATAATTGATTATTCAGTTGATTATATGAATCTAAACTTGATTATGAGTGTAACTTCAAAAAGAAAAAACCTAGAGTAAGAATTCCACCTTTAAAGGTGTCATTAATCTATGATAATCGATAATTATTTTGGTTGTCTTATTCTTTCCCTAGAAGTGAAGTTTTCTATGTGATACCATAATCATGTATAAGACAACTTATTGACATCCTTGCAACATAACTTGAATTTGTTAATTAAGTTGGGAATGAGATGTGAATTGTTCAAAAGTATACAGTAGAGGTTCTCTCTAAAAACAACCACCAGCACCACCACTATGACAAAAACCACATGCAAGCAGTTGGAACTCTCTTAAGCAAAGTTTGATTAGAAAGGTACCTTGTTCTGGAACATTCTCATAGTCAAAACAAGAGTATCCCGCATTCTGTCAAGAACATGAATAGCATTCCATTAAAAAGTATTATGGTTAAATAAATGTCAGTCTAATTATATATATTTATCTTTTATACATAATTTACACAACAATAAAATTGTAAAAAGAAAAAAAAAAAAGATGCATTAGACCCCCAAACCTTGCACACTAATTGAGTTTATATTTTACATTAAAAAAAAAAACAAGTATACCACATGACAAAAGATAAATTATTTCATCATTTAAAATTAATGGTTATATCTACAAACTTTTGATAAAAAATAAATCCAATTCCATCAGCCAGCCAACCCCCTCTCCCTTTTGTCTCTCCTTATCTCTCTTCCCCATTTCCCTGTTCCTTTTTTGATAGGAAGCTAGAGCTCTTGAGTTGAAACCAAACAGTTTCTATCACATATAAATTGAATTATATTTAGAGTAATATATTTCTTTTGCACAATCATATGTTAACAAAATCAGGAATGTATATAAAGCAAAGTTAATATTAGTCTCATGGACATGCATAACTATAAGCAAAATGTAACAACAAATAGATAGGAAAAATAAAAAACTGATAGTATTAATTTAAAGAATACCAATATTAATCATTAAATCAATGTATTACCGAACATTATATGTGCTAAAGGGACGTGAAGGCCCATTGGAATATGTCAAAACAAATTGTGTTGAGAGTCCACTAGGTACTTTGATCTGTAACATCACCAAGTTAAAAATTCACTTATATCTCATGTTAATAAGTCAACCATTTTGGCACAAATTTCATAATCTAGTTTTACATAAAATGCATAATATGGCAACATGGCCCACTATTTGTATTCTAAGAGCAATGTATACTATACACTTAAATAAAGCAAATTATAAGATTCCCTTCCCAATTTTATCATTCACCATGGAAAGGAACATAAGGAAGTTTTCTAACTTAATTTCTTACTTGGCCTTTATGGTTTGAAAAGGTGAAAGTCCCGTTCTCATTACTTATGCATTGTCATAAAGGATATAATTCAGACTAACAATTGTTTATTAATTCTTTCACAGAAGTGTTGATTTCACACTACCCTCTGGCATAGATGATCTCAATGGTCATTATGTTGGCAATAAGAAACCATACGGTGTAGAATATTCGTAAACAATATAATTTTTGTGTATCTGCATGAAGATGTAAATTTTCAAGTCCACATAATGATAACTCACTGTATATAGACCATGGTCAGACAAGTAGGCTACATGAGTTGTCATATAGTCAATGCATGCAAACCTCAAAATATGAATTCTACTCAAGTCAGCTAAACCTTAGTCGCAGACTATTTGGGTATAAACTATAATAATAAATTAAAAAGTATCCACATGAATTCCTTTATTTTTGAAGAAAATGACAAGAATTTGAAAAGCATACCGATAATTCCTTTGAATATTTCTCTGCATCCACAGCTTCTGTGCTATTGATCTTAATTGGTAAGATTGACGCTTCTCAAAGTCATGTCTGCTGGTTCCATTCTCAGAAAAGAATTCCATCTGTGAGAAATCGTGAGAAAATATGGTTCAGAACAATATTAATTCTCTTGATTGTTCTGGTCCACATTTGCATAAACAGATAAAAACAAAAGTTAAAAATGTGCCAACAAACATTTCCTTGAAATTATTTCCAAATTTATCAAGAACATTTATCAACATGTTGCTTCTGTACCTTACTGCTCGAAGAAAACCCCCCTTCGCCCAAATCAACCCACCACCCACACCCCCAAGAAAAGGGAATCGACTTTGTTCCCTCAGAACAGTTGCTAAAATAGCATATAACCCTTTGAATCAAGCAGAATCATGGTAAAGAACCAAGGCACTAGTAATGAAATACACTTCTCACCACATTTCAAGTTTCTACTATTTAACTTTTTATTTTCTAAAATCATTTCACAGATAAGATATAAAAAGGTACATCAGCAGTCAGCATTGGCCATCATTTTCTTTAATCTTCAATTGTAAGCCTTATCTCTTCTTATGGGTGTCGTAACATCTAGATCCGAGGATCTATCGCTAGACATTGGCTTTAGGGAGTCGCCACCAATCTTTTTTGTCTAGGTGCGATTGGCCACCTATAGAATCTGTCCTTTCAGGGAACACCTAGAATTAAGGGTCCCTAAAAGAATAGGTTCAGGTCTGCTAACCAGAAAAGGGTTCGGGAGTTCGGTTACGTGTGAGGAAGGTTAGAGCACCCTCACAACGCCCATCAAAAGATGGTACCAGCTTAAATTTGTGTTATCCAAAAGCCTTAAAATTTTACCAAGTAATTAATTATTGGAAATTATTCTCAATTGACTCTAATACTTTTAGCAGAAAATTGAGAAAATTCCCTCACCTCAAGAGTATGCAAGAAAAACTACTGTTTCACTTGCAGAGGCTCCGTCATCGGATTATTTAAAGAAAAAAAAATAAAATCAAAATTAAGATAGAAAGGAAGGAAAGAATGAATTTTTTTGTAGGAAAAATTGATACTTTCAACTTTTCCCCAAAAATATTTTTTTTGAAATTTTGATTTTCAAGGAAAATTGATACTTTCAACTTTTCCCTAAAAATATTTTTTTTTGAAATTTATTTTTCTTTTAAGGAAAATTGATACTTTCAACTTTTCCCTAAAAATATTTTTTTTTGGAATTTTTTATTTTTATTTAAAGAAAATAAAATAATAAAAAATAATAAAAATAAATAAAAAGAATATTACATAAACCTAATCTAATAAATAAAAAATAAAATAAACAATTAAACAAAGAAAAAAAAATTTCAAAGATAAAAAAAAAAAAAAACCTGGAGCGGCTCGGATCGCGGCTCGGCTCGGCTCGGCTCAAGGAGAGAAAAACGGCTCGGGGGGGAGCGGCTTGGCGGCTTGGCTCGGCTCGGTCGGAGGGGCTGGCACGCGCGGGTCAGAAAGCGGGTCGACGCCCGAGTCGGGTCGGGTTCGGCCAAAACGCACGATCCTCTAAGTACTTAAGGCCAAAACGACGTCGTTTTGAGAAGGTATAAAAGGCCAATCCCCTTCGTTTTTCGGCAGAACGCTCCTCCCTCTCTCTCTCTTCTTCCCTTTTCCTCTCCCTTCTCTCTAAAAACTGAAGAACACCGGTGGCGGATTCTGGAAATTTTCGCCGGAATCTGGAAATTTCGCCGGAAGTTGGCCGGAAGATATCCGATTTCTGGGATTCTTCGTCGGAAACTGGGTAGTTCGCCGGAAACTTCAATGTTCGCCGGAATTTTCGTCGGAAAATTCAAATTTCGCCGAAATTTTCGCCGGATTCTGGAAATTTCCCAGAAATTTCCAGAAAAATTTTTCGTCAAAAATTTCTAAAAATTTTTTCACTCCCAGACCACTCCTAAACTTTTCCTAGCTTCCTATACGCCTCCTTTTCTCTCCAATCAGTAGCTTTGCTTACTGTTTTCTCTGTGTTCAGCATTATTCCAGAGGGTCCCTTTTATAAGGATTGATCAGGAGTTCCTGATCAATCCCAATTTCTCCTTGGACGGGAATTCAATCTTTGAATCCCACTGGACTCTTCTGATTGAATTCCCATTTCCAATGGGATTCTTCAGCCTTCAATCTCAGCCCTCCAAAATCAAAATAAAATAAAATAAAAAACTAGATAATTAGAGAAGATAAATCAGCAGATATTATAGGATAAATAATAATAAAAAAATATATCAGATATATAATTAGATAAGTAAAAATACAAAAATGAATAAAATAAAAAAGATAAAAAAATATATATATATACATAAATAATAAAATACACATAAATATTAACAAAAAATAAATAAATAAATATATACATATATTAATACATAATAATAATAATAAATAATACAATACATAAAATACAAAAGAAGAAGAAAAGAGAAAAAAAAAATACAAGATAAAATTGAATTGGGCTTACCCATTTGGGCTAGGCCCAATTGATCTGGGCCGGACCCAATTGGGTGTCTACAGCTGCCCCTCTTTGCACATTTTCTGTGAAACAGAAATTGCGCAAAGACGTAGACACCCAATCAAGACTCAACTCAACATTTTTTGGTTTTTTTGTTTTTTTTTGTTTTTTTTTTTTACTAAAGCTCCTCTAAACAGAGGCACCACGACTTTTAGAAAGTAAATTGCTCCTCTAAACAGAGGTACCACGACTTTGGAAAGTAAATTACTCCTCTAAACAGAGGCACCACGACTTTGGAAAGTAAATTGCTCCTCTAAACAGAGGCACCACGACTTTGAAAAATAAATTGCTCCTCTAAACAGAGGTACCACGACTTTGGAAAAGTAAATTGCTCCTCTAAACAGAGGCACCACGACTTTGGAAAATAAATTGCTCCTCTAAACAGAGGTACCACGACTTTGAAAAAGTAAATTGCTCCTCTAAATAGAGGCAACGAACTTTGAAAAGTAAATTGCTCCTCTAAACAGAGGTACCACGACTTTGAAAAATAAATTGCTCCTCTAAACAGAGGCACCACGACTTTGAAAAGTAAATTGCTCCTCTAAACAGAGGTACCACGACTTTGGAAAGTAAATTGCTCCTCTAAACAGAGGCAACGAAACTTTGAAAGTAAATTGCTCCTCTAAACAGAGGCAACAGAACTTTGAAAGTAAATTGCTCCTCTAAACAGAGGTACCACGACTTTAAAAAATAAATTGCTCCTCTAAACAGAGGCAACGAACTTTGAAAAGTAAATTGCTCCTTGACAGAGGTACCACGACTTTGGAAAGTAAATTGCTCCTCTAAACAGAGGCAACGAAACTTTGAAAGTAAATTGCTCCTCTAAACAGAGGCAACGGAACTTTGAAAGTAAATTGCTCCTCTAAACAGAGGTACCGACTTTGGAAAGTAAATTGCTCCTCTAAACAGAGGCAACGAACTTTGAAAAGTAAATTGCTCCTTGACAATCATGTCCAAAGGAGTTGAAAGTTGTGTTTGAAGGGATTTCAGGAGATTATGCCCAAAGGTCTTATAAATCAACCCTAATACCAAGAGACGTCCTATTTCAAGGATTAGGAACTTACCTGACAAGTTTCTTCTCAAACTTGCAAAGTCTTTTCATATCTGTCTTTTTCATGTGGGATGTTGGAACACCCCTGCTTCTTGAATTTGTACACTATACTTTCCTTAAAGTAGTGTATGCTATGCAAATGCATATGAATTTCAATGCATATTATGCAAATGTTGGCCAATTAATTCCTGTTCAATGTATGGTACTCAAGTTTCTCAAGCTCTTTTTTTTCTTTCTTGGGTGTCAAGCCTTTTGATTCCTCAAGGATCCAATTGCATTGCTCTTCTAAGATCGAACCAGTGTAGCTCTCAATTGTCCTTTCCACTCACATTCTTTCCTTGTTCAGTTTCTCAATACTTTGGAATAAGCTTCATCAATCGATCATCCCTTGACCATCATTCAATGAATTTTTCAGCACTAGCAAATTTCAAAACAAATTTCATCCACCATCACTGGGTCCTTGTCTCAGCATCAACCATTCCAAAATAAACTCTGTCCACTGATTGTTCAATCATAACTTGCAAGTCATATCGACCAATTCATCTTTGTACTCATCACTTTTCAAGATTTGCCCCATTATATTCTTCATTTGATCACATCATATATCCTTCCAAATCATCTCTTTTAGGTCTCTACCATTTTGTCACCACCATCATCTTAGATTTCTTTTCAAATGAATAAAGACTCTTTTAAGCACATATTCATTCATTCATTATCATTTCAAATCTTGACAAGTACAATGCAATCAAGCATTTTCTCAATTCATTCTAAGGGTGTAACAATAAGAGAACAAAAAGTGAACTATGGCAAAGATAATCAATGAAGATCTATTTTGGTACAGAACAAATGGGAAACGAAATAAATTGGATACATGTCATTGGGATGGATGGTATGTCCAAATGATGAATATTCAGACAATTTTCAACATTAATCTAGGATTCTTTTTCAAAAACTCATTCCATTTACAGTTGAAGTCATCTTGAGCTTGGCGAACTCTGCCCCAGTCTTTGAGGGATCTTCAGATCTCTTTGATCTTCCATTCATGTGAGCCATTTGACCTGGATCTTTTTTTTGTACCAAAATCACCCTTTCAGGTTTTCAATTTGAATCTCTTTTTTATTTTTTTATTTTCTCATTTTTTCCCTTTTTTTTTTCTTTTCTCATTTTTCATCCAGTGTTGATATCTTTCATGTAGCATGATTCCATTGCTTCATCATGAGCATGTCTTTGCTCAACCTATGATCATTCAAGTTGGGTATTCACACTTGATCCAAATAGACTTTTCAAGGTTGTAATGTAGGCCAAGGTGAAGGGTCATAAAAAAATGGATATAATAAGCTCAAAACATGTATTAAAAAGGTTCAAAACCAAAGGATCATTCGATACAACTTGGCATTTTGCCCCACATCATTTCACTGCTTTTTTCTTTCTTCACACAAAAGATTCTCATTACTTTTCCCCAAGTCATGTGTGGCTTTTATTTTTCTTTTGCTTTTCTTTCTCTTTTCATCTTTGAGACCTTTTGTGGTGTTTTTTTTCTTTTTTTTTTTTTCAAAATTTTACCCTTCAGTGTAGAGGGTGATCCTTGGTTGGGGTTCTTTAAAAAAATGATAAGCTCAAAGGGGTAACAATAAATGGTTTTTTAAATGGTAAAAGAAAGATGGTCATTTTTCATCTCAATTGTGAATACCTTTCTTGAACATCATCTATTGAACAGAGCTCATGAACTTGTATAAAAGATTGCACACCTTCAAGACATATCTATTTCACCTTCAGTAACAGCTTATTTTTTGCTCAAATCATCTCCCCACATTGACGTGGATGAGTTCTCAAAATTAAATCCCAGAATTATTGTTATCATTGTCTAAATATTCATCATCTGAAATCTAAGAAAGGGAGTATAAAGTTATGAAAGGTAACAAAGCATAAAGTAATGGTCAAGTGAAAGAGAAAAATGTAATGAAATGCATAGACTTGCCTTTATTAAAATGATAACAAGTGGAGTCATATTGCAAAAAAAATCTAACATTGTTTGAAAAGAAATCCCAAAATGACAAAAGAAACCTTCAACCAGCCTTATCTCCATTGACATCTTGCCCCTCAATTCATTGTGAATCTCCGGATCCTTTCTGTTCCTGACTTTCGCTCAGTACACTAACATTAGGTGCTGTTGCTTTTCCTTGATCAAAACTTACCATTCCATCATTGATCAACCGTTGCACCTTATACTTTAAAGCAGTGCAATTTTCAGTAGAATGGCCAGTAATTCCATAATGGTAGTCACAATGGACTGTAGGATCATACCACTTTGGATAGGGTGGTTTAAGTGGTTCCACATGGCTGGGGGCAATCAAATGGCTATTATAGAGTTCTCGATATAACTCTGTATGTCATAGGAATTGAATCAAATACAGGTTTTTCTCGAGTAGTCCGTTGTTCTCGTGAGCCACTTGCTGGGTTAGTAGGGCGAATTTGAGTTCTTACAGGAGATTGAATGTTAAGGCGGTAAGTGGATGAATAAGATGGTTGTGGAGCTAGCTGGTATGGGTAGGATGAGGCATTATTCAGAGCGGGATAGTATGGAGAGTAGCCTTGGGATGGATAGGGTTGATAACCCCTGAATTGTTGTCTATCAAAGCTCACAGCTTGAGCTTCAGCTTCTTTCTTTTCTGATGCCTTCTTGGTTTCTCCTCCTTTCAACTTGCCATTTTTTATGGCACTTTCAATAATTTCTCCAGAGATCACCATGTCAGCAAAATTTTTTGTTGCATTCCCTATCATCTTTTCATAATAGGGAAGTTTCAAAGTGCTAACAAACAGCACTGTGGTCTCTTTTTCTGTCAGAGGAGGTTGTACCTGTGAAGCTATATATCTCCATCTCTGGGCGTACTCTTTAAAAGACTCGTTTGACTTTTTCTCCAGATTCTGCAAAGACAAACGATCAGGAGCCAAATCGATAATGTGTCGATATTGACTGATGAAGTCATGTGCCATATCACTCCAAGAGCGAATACGAGTCCTATCCAACTGAACATACCATCTGGCGGCAGAGCCAGTAAGACTGTCCTGAAAAACATGCATCAATAGCTTTTCATCATGCGCATGAGCTGCCATCTTTCTGCAATACATTGTGATGTGAATTTTGGGGCATTTTGTACCATCATATTTTTCAAATTTTGGTACTTTAAACTTATAGGGAATAACCACATCAGGGACAAGGCAGAGCCCAGCAGCATCAACTGACCCATAAAAGCTAAATCCTTCCACAGCCCGTAGCCTCTGCTCTAGCATGCTAATTTTGGAGCTTTCCTCAGCTTTCACCCTTACCTTTTCCTTGTCCTTCTCTTTTACATCATCTAGATCAGGAATTGATTCTGCTGCCTTTTCAGTGAAGACAGGATTTATATAACTATTATACTGCCCTGGGTTGAAAGCTGATGGCATTTCAGGACATGTTGGATATGCAAAATGTTGTGGTGGGACCTCTTGGGCAGACTGGGCTTGATGTGGGCCAAAACCTGAAGGGTACAATTGGTCAGCCACTTCTTGCTGGCTTGTACTTCCTTCAACTCCTTTTCCTTTATTCATATTATTGAGAGCCTCCAGAATTTTGCTAAGTTCATTTTCAATCTTCTCCTGAGCTTTTTCTAGCTTTTCAAATCTATGAGAACTTTCCTCCTCCATTTGCCTTGCTCTGGATCTTGTGTTGTATGGATGAGCAAGGTTTTCGCTAGATGGAGCTATCCTCGGACCTTGAGTACCATACTTATGATTAGAAATGTTATGCTGTACTTATGTATGATGCTTTGATCACAAATGAAATGTACATTTTTGAATAAAATCTAGTATGAAATGAATGCAAATAATTGTGTTGAAACATGACATGAAAAGAATACAGATGGCATACAATCAGACAAACAACATAGTTAGTTTCGTGGATGAAACGTAAAGTGATGTTGATGCATAATGTTACATATGATAAAAATAATACACAAAGTTAAACAAATCAAATGATTAGACAAACACTCTTTTTGTGTCCTAATTTCAGGTATATCTATTCATGGATAGAAAGGCTCTATCTTAGGTGTAGGCACTCTTAAGGTTCACTACATGCGTTTTAGGTCAAAGTCTAAAGGTTCTCAAATTGCTCCTTACATCCCTGTCCATCACAGACTAGTAAGGCAACCTAATCCTCACCCATTACAGGCTACAAGCGAAAAAGGTTCAATTTGAGTGAGAGTATTTCGCTAGCCACTGCGGAGGCATTAGACCTCACGAAAGCAATAGGTACTTTACTCCCTCTTAGAGGGACGGAGCTCGGGTGTAGAGCTCATGTTATGCACATGCACATGAATGACATAATTAATAAAGTAAATAAAACATGAATGAATAACAACACATATATACAACAAGATTTAATTTATTAGGCTTTTGGAGAACACAAATTATTTGCTGGCCTGACTCTCAAAGTCCCCAGTGGAGTCGCCAAGCTGTCGTAACGTCTAGATCCGGGGATCTATCGCTAGACATTGGCTTTAGGGAGTCGCCACCAATCTTTTTTGTCTAGGTGCGATTGGCCACCTATAGAATCTGTCCTTTCAGGGAACACCTAGAATTAAGGGTCCCTAAAAGAATAGGTTCAGGTCTACTAACCAGAACAGGGTTCGAGAGTTCGGTTACGTGTGAAGAAGGTTAGAGCACCCTCACAACGCCCATCAAAAGATGGTACCAGCTTAAATTTGTGTTATCCAAAAGCCTTAAAATTTTACCAAGTAATTAATTATTGGAAATTATTCTCAATTGACTCTAATACTTTTAGCAAAAAATTGAGAAAATTTCCTCACCTCAAGAGTATGCAAGAAAAACTACTGTTTCACTTGCAGAGGCTCTATCATCGGATTATTTAAAAAAAAAAAAACAAAATCAAAATTAAGATAGAAAGGAAGGAAAGAATGAATTTTTTTGTAGGAAAAATTGATACTTTCAACTTTTTCCCAAAAATATTTTTTTTGAAATTTTGATTTTCAAGGAAAATTGATACTTTCAACTTTTCCTCAAAAACCCTTTTTTTGAAAATTTCTTTCTAAGAAAAATTGATACTTTCAACTTTTCCCTAAAAATATTTTTTTTTGAAATTTTGATTTTCAAGAAAAATTGATACTTTCAACTTTTCCTCAAAAACCCTTTTTTTGAAAATTTATTTCTAAGGAAAATTGATACTTTCAACTTTTCCCTAAAAATATTTTTTTTGAAAATTTATTTCTAAGGAAAATTGATACTTTCAACTTTTCCCTAAAAATATTTTTTTTTGGAATTTTTTATTTTTATTTAAAGAAAATAAAATAATAAAAAATAATAAAAATAAATAAAAAGAATATTACATAAACCTAATCTAATAAATAAAAAATAAAATAAACAATTAAACAAAGAAAAAAAATTTCAAAGATAAAAAAAAAAAAAAAACCTTGAACGGCTCCGATCGCGGCTCGGCTCGGCTCGGCTCAAGGAAGAGAAAACGGCTCGGGGGGAGCGGCTTGGCTCGGCTCGGAGGGGGCTGGCACGTGCGGGTCAGAAAGCGGGTCGACGCCCGGGTCGGGTCGGGTTCGACAAAACACGCGGATCCTCTAGGTTACTTAAGGCCAAAACGACGTCGTTTTGAGAGGGTATAAAAGGCAATCCCCTTCGTTTTTTCGGCAGAACGCTCCTCCCTCTCTCTCTCTTCTTCCCTTTTCCTCTCCCTTCTCTCTAAAAACTGAAGAACACCGGTGGCGGATTCTGGAAATTTTCGTCGAAATCTGAAAATTTCACCGGAAGTTGGCCGGAAGATCGCCGGTTTCTAGGATTCTTCGCCGGAAACTGGGTAGTTCGTCGGAAACTTCAATGTTCGCCGAAATTTTCGCCGAAAAATTTAAATTTCACTGAAATTTTCGCCGGATTCTGGAAATTTCCCAGAAATTTCCAGAAAAATTTTTCGCCAAAAATTTCTAAAAATTTTTTCTCACTCCCAGACCACTCCTAAACTTTTCCTAGCTTCCTATACGCCTCCTTTTCTCTCCAATCAGTAGCTTTGCTTACTGTTTTCTCTGTGTTCAGCATTATTCCAGAGGGTCCCTTTTATAGGGATTGATCAGGAGTTCCTGATCAATCCCAATTCCTCCTTGGACGGGAATTCAATCTTTGAATCCCACTGGACTCTTTTGATTGAATTCTCATTTCCAATAGGATTCTTCAGCCTTCAATCTCAGCCCTCCAAAATCAAAATCAAATAAAATAAAAAACTAGATAATTAGAGAAGATAAATCAGCAGATATTATAGGATAAATAATAATAAAAAAAAATATCAGATATATAATTAGATAAGTAAAAATACAAAAATGAATAAAATAAAAAAGATAAAAATATATATATATATACATAAATAATAAAATACACATAAATATTAACAAAAAATAAATAAATATATACATATATTAATACATAATAATAATAATAAATAATACAATACATAAAATACAAAAGAAGAAGAAAAGAGAAAAAAAAATACAAGATAAAATTGAATTGGGCTTACCCATTTGGGCCAGGCCCAATTGATCTGGACCGAACCCAATTGGGTGTCTACAATGGGAAAACACTTATTTACAGTTGATTATAATATTGTAATCTGTATATTTATGTTTGTATCTCTAGAACTAGGGACAAAAAATTAGGATAGACAATCCCTCAATTATAGGATCAATTTTAGGAAGATTTAGTTTCTTAGTTTACGCACTAATTAGTTGTATATAAACCTAAGGTGCTTGTATAATTCTTTATGAGCAGTTTTTCAATATACATTCAATTTTACTCTTAATTTTTCACATAGTTTTATTTCTTAGTTTTTCCACATAGTATCAGAACGATCACCAATCGGACAGGGGTTAACTACTACACCATGGAAGCCACCTCTAGAATCATGCGGGAGCTAAATGCTACACGGTGTGAGCTACCTCTAAAATCCCAACGTCTAGTGTGATCTTCTGATTTGTGTGTGCTTTGTGTTGATCCTATCCAACGTTTAGTGTAATTCGGTGGATCTGTGTGCTTTGTGTAATCCCACATTGAGATAATTTGAGGTTTTGCTATAATATATATGTTGAGATCTAAACCCAAACTTGTGAGGCGCCTTTTGTGGGACAAAACCATGAGACCTTCAGTCAAAGCAGACAATATCTCATAAGTTGGGTATGGATCTCCACAAATGGTATTAAAGCCAAATCTTGTTAAATTTTTTAGTATTATTTTTTCCTTCTTTGGCCTTCATTGCCTAGAATTGTCTGCGGTTAAACTTTTGCTATCAAGACTTATTTCAATCTTGAAAAATATAACCATGCCAAAGATTGCAAAATCTACCACTACTACCCGATTTGAGGAAGTGACAATTGGTAAAACCATCGGAATACTACAGAAGTCTCAAAAACAAAAAAAGTTGGATAGAGAAGAGATAGAGTAATTAAGAAGCATATTGAAAACTCTTGAAAAGCCTACTGGGGTATGTTCTTTGGGTAAGATCTCTAGCTCAAGTAAAGCTTCTGGTTCTCATGGATTAAATGTCTCGGTTAAACCTATTACGAGTTTTTGGGTCATTGATGCATTCCTTACAGAATTTTAGGACATTTACCCTATGCCTTAGTATTATTGTTGTTGCAGATGATTCACTTACTACAATGGCAGGATTAGGAGATATTCAAATTAATCCCTCGTTTATTCTTAAAAATATTTTTCATTTTCTTGGATTGTCTACTAATCTAATATCTATACAAAAACTTACCAGAGACATGAATTGCAAAGTGACTTTTTATCCCTCCTATTATGAATTTCAAGATTAGAGTTCGGGGAAGAGGATTGAACTTACTAAGGACAAGGATGGACTATACTATCTTAAGACATCAAATAACACAAGTAATATTAAGAATAGTTTACCTTTGTCATTTTTTTCTGAAAAATCTCCCAATAAAGATAAAATTTGGCTTTATCATTTTTGTCTTGGACATCCTTCTTTTGGAACTTTGAAAAACATGTTTCCTTCTTTGTTCAAAGGATTAAATGCTGAAAATTTTCATTGTGATATTTGAGAAATTGCAAAGCATAGACGTGTGTCTTTTCCAGTTAGCAATAAAAGAAGTTCTACTCTTTTTACTTGATTTATGTGACATATAGGGTCCTTTTACAATTCCTAATATTTCTAGTGCAAGGTGGTTTGTTTCTTTCATAGATGATTGCACTAGGGTCTCTTGGATATTTTTACTTAAAACAAATCAGATGTGAATAATGTGTTTTTAAGCTTCCAAAACATAATCCAAAATCAATTTGGAGTGAAAATCAAAAGATTTAGGTCTGACAATGCAAGAGACTATTTCAACCAGAGTTTATCTACCTATTTCCAAAATGACGGGATTATCCATAAGTCATTTTGTGTTAATACTTCACAACAAAATGGAGTGGCAGAGAGGAAAAACAGCCATTTACTAATCACAACCCGAGCTTTACTTTTTCAAGCAAACATACCAAAATCCTACTAGGGAGAAGCTGTTTTCATTGCCACACATATTATAAATAGGTTACCTTCAAAGGTTTTGAGATTTAAAACTCCTATGGAACTACTCTTACAATTTTATACCAACTTTAATACCACAAACAACCTTATGCTTAAGATATTTGATTGTACATCATTTGTTTATGTTCACAGTCATAATTGGTGGAAGTTGGATCTTAGGGCAATTAAGTGCATTTTTGTGGGGGTATTCATCAACTCAAAAAGGATACAA
This sequence comes from Durio zibethinus, assembly GCF_002303985.1. The sequence goes on from NW_019168004.1 coordinate 8,187,848, forward strand.
GTGCTATCATCCTCCTACCGAAAATTTTATGTGTCTATAGATGTCACTTTTGAAGAAAGTAAACCATTTTTTACTCAATCTTATCTTTAGGGGGAGACTTCATTCATGGAAAAGAAGGATAAAAACTTCTTTTTGCTTGATTTGTCCACCTCTTCAACATTTTCATCCATTAATTCTTCTAAGTCTAAACCTGTTTCTTTTGAGTCCAAGTCAAACACTGAATTTGAGTCTGAATCCATACCAAACACAAAAGATGTGACAAAGGATAATATTGTTTTTGATTCTATGAATGAATTACAGGTGTGCTCAAGAAGGAAAAGTCCAGATCTTGAACCAATGCAAGTCCAAAACCTAATCCTAACTTTGGAAATGAGGCAACTACAGTTTTTGACTTTGTTTCTCAAAATGAGCATGAATCTCCTAAGATTATAACTAGTGATTATGATTTGCCGATTACCATTAGGAAAGGAACCAGAGAATGTACTAAGCATCCACTATACCCAATCTTTAATTTTGTGTCATTTGAAAAATTCTCACCATCCCACAAAAATTTCCTTGTGAGCTTAAATACTATTTTTATTCCAACTACATTATCTGAGGCATTATCCAATGAGAAATGGAGGCAAGCCATGAAAATAAAAATGGAGGCCTTAAAGAAAAATAAGACATGGGAACTAGTAGAGTTGCCTAAAGGAAAAAATTCAATTCAGTGTAAATGGGTTTTCATTGTAAAATACAAGGCTGATGGTATTGTTGAAAGGTATAAAGCCAGGTTGGTGGCTAAGGGCTATACTCAAACTTATGGAGTGGATTATCAGGAAACTTTTGCTCCATTTGCCAAGATGAATAAAGATAGAATTTTGTTATCATTGGCTGTAAATTACAATTGGCAGCTTCAACAATTTGATGTTAAGAATGCTTTTCTACATGGTGATTTGGGAGAAAAAACATATATGAAGGTTCCCCCGGGATTTGGAGATCATCTAGAAGCAAACCAAGTATGCAAGCTGAAAAAAGCTTTATATGACCTTAAGCAGTCTCCTAAGGCTTGGTTTAGGAGATTTGCCAAAGTGATGCTCATTGTGGGATATAAACAGAGTAAAAGGGATTACACATTGTTTATCAAGCACTCTAATTCAAGAAGACTCACTGTTCTATTAGTGTATGTTGATGATATAATTGTAATCGGAGATGATGACAAACATAGAGAATCTCTAAAACAGTATTTGGCTAGAGAATTTAAGATAAAAGAGCTAGGAAAGTTGAAGTGCTTCCTAGGAATTGAAGTGATTCACTCACGGCATGGTATTTTCATCTCACAATAGAAATATGTGATGGATCTTTTGAAGAAAACTGGGAAGTTTACATGCAAACTTGCAAATACCCCTATAGATCCTAATCATAAACTTGGAGAAGCTAATAAAGATACTGCTGTAGATAGAGAGATGTACTAGAGATTAATTGGAAGACTCATTTATCTCTCACATACTAGACCTGATATAGCATATGTTATGAGTGTGATAAGTCAATTTATGCATAGTCCTAAAGAAGTGCACCTACAGGCTATCTACCGTGTATTGCACTATTTGAAGGCCAATCCTAGGAGAGGTATCTTATTCAAAAGAAATTCGAGACTGATTTTAGAGGCATATACAGAGGCGGATTACGTAGGTTCAGTAACTAATAGAAGATCCACTTTAGGTTACTGCACTTTCCTACGTGGTAATCTTGTGACTTAGAGGAGTAAAAAAATAAAACGTGGTGGCAAGATCAAGTGCTAAAGCAGAGTTCAGAGCAATGGCTCAAGGAATTTGTGAACTACTATGGTTAAAGGTTATCCTAGAAGACTTGAAAGATCAAGTGGGATGGACCAATGAGACTCTATAGTGATAACAAGTCTACAATAAGCGTTGCACACAATCCTGTGCAACATGAAAGAGCAAAACATATTGAAGTAGACCGGTATTTCATAAAGAAGAAACTAGACAGTGGGTTGATTTGTACACCATATGTATCAATCAAGGGTAAACTTGTAGATGTGTTGACTAAATGTCTTAATAGTGCATCATTTCAAGAAATTATTTCCAAGTTGGGAATGGAAAACACCTATTCACTAGCTTGAGGGAGAGTGTGGGAAAACACTTATTTACAGTTGGTTGTAATATTATAATCTGTATATTTATTTGTATCTCTAGAATTAAGTATTTGTATTCCTAGAATTAAGGATAGAAAATTAGGATAGACAATCCCTCAATTATAGGATCAATTTTAGGAAGATTTAGTTTTCTAGTTTACCCGCTAGTTAGTTGTATATAAACCTAAGGTGCTTATATAATTCTTTATGAGCAGTTTTTCAATGTACATTCAGTTTTACTCTTAGTTTTTCACATAATTTTATTTCTTAGTTTTTCCACACTTCCTTCTCTAAAAGTCATGTCCAAGGCTTCTCTAAAAACAATTTTATCCACCTTATTACTTAGTGTGTCTCTTCATATAGTGGTTTCAAAACTTGTAACTCATGAACCATTTGAGACTAAATGAACTCCTAGGATATTGCCACCCATCCTAATCCAATCAATTTGGGTAAAGTTTCAGAATTGCAATAAACCTCGATTTTCCATGGGATTTAGAGTATGAACTGACAACACTATTCTCCTACTAGATTGATGAAGGAGGTAAACTGCTAAACTATAAGAATTGATAGATTAGTAAAATGAAAGTCTCCTGCTAACAGTTGCCAACCATTTATTTGAATTCACCAAGCACTATTTTTCTTGAAAAATAGAAGCTATTAGGCATCATTCTTAAAAATAAATACATAAGTGAAAAAGAAATCATGAAGGAAAATAATATTCTATATAACTTTGGGAGAGCGGTAGTTGAACCTACCAGCAACAGAACACTAAATGTTGCTTGGCCTCTGGAAATGCACGTGTCGATCTCATTTTGCATGTCTGGGTCTGCAAAGTGGCTGATCAGAAATCTATGGAAATAATAGAAAGATGCCAAATAAAACAAAAGAATATGTGATGGATAAATGCATCAAAATTTATGTGTATACACAATATTCACAACTGTTCAAACAAAACATTCTTCTGATGTGTATACAGGAATCATAAACAGAATCTTTCATTACTAATTTAGGAAATGAAGCCAAGTAATATTTTGTAGAAGTTGAATAACATTAGGTTAATTATTAAGCAACAAAAAGACAATGGTCTAACAAAAACTACGTCGAAATTCAAGACATAATAGCATCACGGGATTTGAAAGGAATTTATCCAATATATAGTAGTGAAATCTTGATCATTGGGAAGACCACAGAATATGTATGTAAATCATATTTTTAAAGTAGCAAAGACTTGTAATGCAGAAAATCAAGCACATGGAAACAAAATTATGATCCCTTATTATTTATACAGTTGACTTAAGGCTTGACAAACAATGCAAACAGATAAATTTACCACACATAAAAATGGAAACTGAAATGAAATACATTAAGTATTATTCTAGTTAAGGAAATTTCAGTGACCATAAGGTCTAACAACGCAGCCTCACATGCACTTACCACATTTTATTTTGTTCTGATCATTAGCAAAAAGCCTCACTAGTTCCCCCTGACAACAGTAAACAATTTGGGAAAAGCAGAATCAGAGAGACAATATTCTTCTCAACTAAAAATTGTGAAAAGGTTTAGTGAAAGTTCCAGGAGAAGTTTATGCATTATAAAAGGAATAATCTTTTTGCAGTGAAAAGGAACCTTATTTAAAAGGGATGTAAAAATGCTGCCACAATAAGCACACATTATCTAACATCATGCTGGAGAAGTTCAAAATGACATGTAGTATACTGCTCAAGTCTATATGTAATGCATGACCAGTATGCTAAAAGCTATCTCTTAGACACTGTACGAATGCCATGTTCGGTTTCAGATTTTGGTGTCCTTCCGAAAAATAAATCAGATTCTATCTCATTAAATTTCCTGATTCAATTTAAAACAGTGTCCATGGGCTTTTGCTGCCAAGGAACTGACTGGAATGAAAATAAAAAAAATCATTGTAACATATACGTACCTGATGGCCCTGGTCATCCATTGGTATGCATTCAACAGCAATCAGTTTATCAACATCATCAGCTGTGACAACATATTCTGGATTTGTAGCTCCTGGAGAAATTTTTTTACCAAAAAAAGTAAGGTACACAAAATAACTACACAAAGAACACCAAAAGGTCACATTCATTCCATGCTTACCCTCAATGTACTGCCTAGTGCCATCCTGAAGATGACGAACCCACTGCAGTGCAAACAACATCGTTAAAATATGAAAGATTAATCCTTACATATAAAAGGGAAACTTCACAAATGAAAATTTTCATGTGAATAAAATCCAAGAAATTCCACCTGAAACATACAAAGTGTTGTCCCTCGTACAGGAAATCCACAACCTAGAAGCTTTTCTCCTGGTGTGGCATCACCAATTATCTGAAACCCCTCAATGCCAGGCCCTTCTGAATTCAAATAAGTTATATTAGATGCTATTAAAGATCATAATTTTATTCCACAGATCAAATGTCAATCACCTTCAGAAGCATCAGAGGCCATCTCATCACGCTGATACAAGACATTGTTGGTCATATCCTCAGCTCCAATTCTTACAAAACTTTTATCAAATGCACTATCAGGATTAGGGTCAGCAACTCCTCTGTAAGAATATGATTAATAGATAAGTACGATGTAAAACCATAGTAAAAATAATTCTAATTATTATCATTGGCACTGAATGAAAAAGTCACGCTGTATTACACATGCCAACTTCCTTTGATAACAAATAAAACAAAATCAAAATAAAAGAAAGTTATACTACCTTTGAATAAGGAAGAAAATTTGACATGTGGGATATATTTCCAATTGCAGTAAAATTTCAAGATTGATTTGGTACAGCAATATCAATGATGTTCATGTCAGGGCATATTAATGACAAAACACAAAGGAGACAGGGTCATAAACATAAAAATGCAGTTTACAAAGGATGCAATTTAACTCACCAAAGCTATGTGCTCAAATCAGACGTGTCAAAAAACAAGTGAAAATATGTGCACTACAGGATCAATTAAGCCCTAGATAATTTAATCCCACATCTGGCATATCTCCATCCTTCATCAAAGGGGAGTTCTGGAGAAAAGTTACTCATAATTATCATATATAACCAGTTCTAATAATAGGGAAAATTATTGGATAATTTCTCTTGCAATTTACAAACCATGCGGCAAGGAAAAATGGTGTAGAATTGCACCCAAAAGAAAAGGCTACATATATGTTTCATCACATCTCAAGAGTCAACAAAGAATTCCAGTTAATAATGTGACCAAGAAAAGCCAAATGGCTACAAGAAAACTAGGTAGTGTGACCTATCAGAATTGAATAAGAACCCCTGTGAATTGCCATTGCTTAATCGTTGTTGCCCCTGATCATTGAAGATTAAATTTTTTGCAGTGTGATCATTATCATGCATGTATCTCAGCATATTCCCAGGTGGTAAAAGATGCTGCTCATCTGTATAGTGATTATTGGGAGAAAAGCCATGACTAGCCTGAGAGAGAGAGAAAATAAAAGGACTACTTAATACAAAATGAAAAGGAATGCAATAGAAAGAGAATACAAGTTGATATGACAAAGAAGCAACAGGAAAAGATGGTAATCTAGTAGATTACATGCAAATAGTACCATGGATCCATGAGGATTTTGATTTTTCAAAATGCCAAAAATAAGGCTATCTTTTTCGTGAGATCTGCCTGCAGCATGAGATCCCACAATACCTGTCAACTCTCTAATTCTATCCTGTGATATATGTAAATCAATGAGTCTATCTGTTCTCCCAAATAATGACATCAATAATAATCCTAAAGGTAAACTCACTGCAGAAAGAAAAACCTTGATCTCATAAGTTGCCTAAATATGTAATGCCTCATTAAAGCAAAATCTTGATGCAAGAAACACAAAATCAGGTAAAGAGTTGATACTTTCATACAAACATACTTCTCCAAATAGCCACATCGACAATCCATGCACCTATGTTTACACACACATGCATGCAAAGCAGGTAGCAATATTGAAACTTCATTGGTTACACAGAAGAGAATCCTTTAATCCTAGTAAGTAACTTTCAAGTCATTTCAAGAAGATAGTCACTAATTCTGCCAATTCCTTGGTTTTCTATGTACCAATACACCTATCCATTTTCATGCATAATTAAATAAATGGATTTATTTTTAAAGTGAACTCGCATTTAGCTCCAGTGAGGCCAAGTAGAAGTTGACGTTACATATTTTAATTGTGACAGATCAACACAAAGAGCTTCACTATTGTCAAACAAAACTTGAATTTCCTTGTTCTAGTTATTTCATATTTTAGATTCTTAAGAAAATAAAAAAATATTATTGCAAGAAGAAATACATAATCTTCACTGTGTCTTTCAAAGAGAATATTCTTCAAACTTGAGGAAACCCATTATGCATCAAATGCCTTATGTTCTCCTTAGCATGTATTACTTTGGCACAAAATACAAATCATTTTTAGTTCTTAAAAACAAACTATTTGAGAAGGCTTAGTTATCCTAACTACTTTTATACCAGCCTTTAAAATTTGAAATTGGAGGAGTTAACATTTCAAAGTATGATCCCAATAGTATGATTTCATCTAATAAAACATTATTCTTATGTTGTACCACAGGCACAGGCACAGATGGGGAACATATATAGTTAATGAATACATTTACAAGTGAAAGTTGGCATCCAACTACAACTGGAATTCTATCCATCTAAATAGATAACAGTATAAGACTACAGCCACAAGTAAGATCAATGGTTTATCACCCACAATGCTAAGATTTGTCTGCCCCAGACCCTTTTTTAGTTTCTTTGAGGCAATTGCTATTTTCTAGATGAAGTTTCCCTTCTCTAGATGTAGGGTATAAGAATAAATATCTAGGAGTTACAAATAATAAATGATACAGGCAACAGAGGATGGTACACTTACATGTGACGTTCTGATCTTCCACTGTAACTGATCATGTAGGTGCTGCAAATATATAAAAGATGGTAAGTTTTGATTTGTCAAAACCATTTACTTACTCGAAATAGAGTACACAAGCTGCCAAATAAAGCAGGTCTTACAGAACTAAGAGAGTCCTCAGTGGAAAAATTAAAAAATAGTAGTTGTGTATAAATTACACTTTGAGAGGAAAGGAACAACATTGGCCCATGAGCAAAAGGTAACAACTATAGTCCTGATAACATGGTCATATGGATGTAAAGAATACATAATGCCCTTCAAAGCCTTATTTTATGAAACTTCATTGTATTCATATGCCCAATTCCTATAACTCAGATATCTTTCAAAGCTAACTCTTCAATATAAACACTCACAGATATGTGAACTGTCCATATGATTTCAAAAGGTCTTATGTTCGTGTTCTAAATAAGCCTATAGTAACATTGAAGCTGAATATGTTGTAAATAGGGTGCCAGGTGGTTTTATTGTTTACATCCTTGTATTACAATGCAATGCAATCAGACAATTGCTTGCTTAACCGATACTTACCCATTAGATCATAAAAAAATACACGATATATAGAAGGTAAATTGATGACACTAGCCAACGGATGTTTTTAAAATACAATAACCACAGAAGGCCATACCTCCAGCAGAAATCATATGAGAACCCAGGTGAGATGATCAATGGTAAGCACCAGCCAGTAAAAAGTTTTTAATTATTCAGTAGATGGGCAAATTCCTGTGGCCTGTGTATTGGTGTAATAGCTTCTCCTTATTTGCTTACGTGTTTTAACTTTTAGAATTTAGAGATAAGTCAAACAGAATGTACAATGTTGAGAACTGGATGGTACAATTTTTTTAATCATTCAGTAGATGGAGAAAGCAGCGTGGCCTGTGCATAAGCACCATCTTGTCCTCTGATGGGGATAAGTCAAACAGAATGTTAACAAGAATTGGGCGCAGGCCCAAATTGATACCCCATATGGCCATATCAGTATTATTGCAACTCACTGACCACCCTCCCCCTACCCAGTTGTCAAACAAATAGAACCTGCATGTTATCAAGTTCATACCTTCACACTGCTTGTAATGGTAGATGCATTTACAGCGTGAGGCCAAAGACCATATTCAGCCAACAGCCCGAGCAAGGATGACATGAAGATATATCTCTCATCCTCCACAGCCTGAGAAAAGCAATGCCCTTAACAACTTCCTTTAATAAGCAAAGGGAGAAAGAAAGTAGAACTTGAAGGCGAGCAAGGAACAGTAAAGAAAAGAGACAACCACACAAAAACATACTAAATAGTTAAACTTATAACTTGACACTCAGAAATTTTGACAAAATGGATTGATATCTGGTGTTTTCCAAGATATCCTAAGCGCATACAGGCTTAAAACATTTTACCGATTTAAGAGAACAGATATAAAATCACCCTGCTGACTTCAAGTCAAATTGGACCATTGTCCAATATATTCAAGTTAGAAGAATCTATGATGTTGTCCAATCTCTATAAGACATTATATTTTCCTTCTCTAAGCTTTTAGAGTTACTAGCTCTCATATCAGTATTTATATATTAGCTATTGTTAGGATTTCTTAATCAAGAGGTAAATTTTGATTTCATTGATTTATCATCGCTAATAGAATGGGTCCTTAAGCCCAGTCACAAGTTAAACACCAAATGGTACCAAGCATATTTAGTTCATTACATTCTAACTGTAAACTATAAATTATAATATGAGTAGGAAGTTTTTGAGGCTTCATTAGTAATGTCCATAAGCTTTTACTGATTTGGGCAAATATGTCAAATAGTATGAAGGGAAAATTTTTCAGAAATACACACTATGTTTCACCTTTAGATCATGGGTCAGCTTTAAATTTTCTTCAAGGTCACCTTTTCTGAGAGCCAATTCATTTGAGGCAGAAGTGATTGATTCTTTTTGCTTCTCATCAATTGCCTGTCACTCAAAATGATGTTACATCAGTTCATGCAATAAATGACTGCACTTGTCAATCCATTCTAATAACACAAAGAACCAATGCAGAGAAACTATGGAGTCCATAACGAACCATCCGTAAGTCAGAGAATTTCCTCTCCAGTGCACATTTCTCATTCAGCAGTTGTAATTCCTGAGACCATACAGATCAATATGTTTCTTTCTATGTCAATAAAAAATGTTAGAGGAAAAATGACTACAAAATTAGTTAGAAGCATTTTTCTTTCAAAAGGAAATGGAAATTAATCAACAAGAAAGCAATGGCCCTTAGAAATGTTAAACCTTCACACATGCAACGGCAATTTGTTCACGAAGATGCTGAATCTCCTCTTTCTGTGCACTAGCTCGCAAAGAAAGTTCCTAATTCATAAAATTTATGTGAGGGAACCACAAAAAGCCTCATCATGAGTGTAGAATCCACCATTCAAATGTTCAAGAAGTTCTAGTACCTTAGCCTCTGAATCTTGAAAATCAAAATTTCTGTCTTCTTTTAATTTACTTGGAGCAAGACGTGTTTCAGAGCTATGCCTGCTTAACAAGGCAATATTTACTTGAAACTAGTAACAGATCTATAATACTTTAGATAGAACGCTTGTAGAAGATTGTTAAGTGGAGCAATTTGGACCTGGTTGGGGAACTACCTTTTTAAAAAATCAGAGCTCTGTGCTTGAACCCCATCACTGTTAACCCCATGTGTGGAATGCTCACTAGAAGATATCACATTGTCAGTCTAGGTCCTCTTCAAGACAGCCTCTGATTGCACAAGATTTAATATTTTCCATTATCACTAACAAAATCTTGCACTGTACCTCATTTTATTTTCCTGGTCCATATTTCATTGTCCAGAAAGTAACAAGATTTTTGCATGATAAGAATACCACTTCCAGAGCTGCAAGACAATTAACATGAAATAAAAATATAGTCAAAGTTGAACCCCAGGTATGGTTATGGGGATACAATTCTTGTATGAGGAGATCAAAGTCATAAAACATCCAGATCCAGTGCACAGAAAAAAAAAAAACGATACTTAACCATATAACAATTTTCTGCCCTTTTTATTTCTTTTCTTATCAGGAGTTCATTCAATAATTTCAATAGTTTCTAGGAAAAAGGAATTATTTATGAAAAACCATTCAATATGCAAAACTAGGAAGGATCTTGGATTAGTAAGGCCTATAAATGATCATCTTACAAGATGAATTACATGAATTACAAAAGAGCCCATTAAACAGGACCATTCCAATTTCTGGACACCACATTGAACTAGTTGACTGTAGCCTGTAGAACAAACAATCACACTCTTCGAAAGGGAAACAAATTAATATCATTGTCAACCCAATGGCAACAAAACTCAAAATAATCCATTAGCACCAAAAGATGAGCTAACTGGACCATGAGTTCCAAAATACAACACAAAACTTTCAAGTGAGAAGAATTTGCCCCGTTGCTATGACTAGAGTGGTAAAGCGGTGGCAACCAATGGTGCCAAGTGTGTAGAGTCAAATCTCACAAACAGAAAACAGAGAAAACCAAAAAGAAAATAATGAAAAAGTTAAAAGGGCATTTGGTATCCTAATTCCCAGCCCTTAGAATTTAGATTATATTGCAATTACATTAAATTGCTCATAACCCAAGAATCCAGTTTTGAATGTAGGATGCTTAAATGAGAAGCCACCTTATTTCTCAAACAGCCAAAATCTTATTAGTCTATTCTCCAGTCCATTTACTTGTTGTTTAATACTTAGACTAACATAATGCGAAACGACTATGGATACAAATCTGTTATTGTCTAATTCTCGGTTTGGAAAAGAAAGGCCAATAAAAGAAGGCAAAAAAGGGATACTACTATTCTTTTTCCCTATTCCAAGCATCTCCTTCCAAATTCAATTTCCTAACAATAATTTCATTTCAAACTATACAAGAAAGTTTGCATACTCCTTTCCTATTTCCATCCACACCAGACACCAAACAGAGTGCATGACTGAAGATTTAAAACCAAGTATTAATAGGAAATATTGAATCCAAAACAGCAGTTAATACAATATCAAAGAATTGGCACACCCCCAAAGAAAAAAAAAGAAAAGGAAAAAGAAAACTTAATTTGCCCTTAATTTCTTCAGAAAATATCAAAATCAAACTTCATTAACATGTTCTAACTCAAACTATTAGCCTTAAACTATTCCTAGATGAACCTTTTAAGTAAAGCTCCGTTTCGCAACGTAGAAAAATCAAAGCAAATAAAAAGAAAAGATTCATATAGCCTTACAAGAATCATTAAGAATTAAAGTTTTCTAATAATCTTGGATAAAAAAAGAATTTCCAAAAATTAAAGGAAAAAAAAAAAAAGAAAAGTTTCTTTAAATTACCTGCGTTTGGATAAAAATTTGGTATGAGTTTGCCGGAATTAGAAAGATGAAAGAAAGTCTGGGGTTTTATAGGGGACGTGAAATTTTAATTTTAAAAAATGGGAAAAAAAAAAGGGAAAAAAGAAATATGGGTGGTCTGATTTTGATGTAATTCTAGATGGAATAAGAATTTGTTGTACTGGTTAATTAAGTCAACCGGTGGTCGTTGGACTATTCGTATTCGTTGGCTTTCTGTTTTGGTGATCAGACTATGAAAATGAGAGCTTAGATTTTTTAATTACAAAATGGGGCCGAGCAAGGTCGTTCAATGGAGGAAATTAATAAACTATACTAGTAATTATAAAATAACCAAATTATGGTAAGCCCACGTGAAAGAAAAAAAATTTAAAAAAAATGTGAGAATAAATAAGTGAAGAAAAAAAGTTAGGTAATTATAAAAATATTGGATATTTTTTCAATCAAATATTGAAAATTTTAAAAAAATAATTAATTAAAAAATATTTAAATTTATATATTAATGATATTTATAACTTTTATTTTATATATTTGTTATGATTTAATTTGAGTTTTATGTTAATTTTAAAATGAAAATAGAAAATAAAAAAATTAATTTGAAACCTTTAAAAAATTTAGAGGCGAAACACTTACAGTTGACATTAAGCTTTCTGCATGATGAATCTGAATTCAATGTCTAACTTTTAAGTTGGATTATAATATATTACAATAGTAAATTATTAAATAATAAGTATGCTTAATTAAATTTTTTTTTTTACAAAAATTTTAGTTAAATTCTGTGTCATCGCTACTAATTTAAATTTGAGTCCAATGCACGAATAAAAATTTAGTTATAAATTAAAATTTTTATTAGTTATTTTATTTATACTCTTATTTATAAAATTCTTGATTAAATTTTTGTTCTAACGATAAAAAAGCGCAAAAATTAAATAAAATTATATATTAAAAAAATAGATATATTTATATCCTTCATTATTTTATACAAATATATTTTTTAAAAATTTATAAAAATAATCCACTTCTTTTCTATTTATAATTTTTTTACTGATGTGTCAAATTTTAGTAAATAAAAGAGGACAGTTTTATTTGTCGGTAAAAAAATAAAAATGTAAAATGAAAAAGAAGAGGGTGAATTTGATAATTCACAAAACATTATCACTCACTCAATAAATAAGTAATAATATCACTAAATATAAAAAAAAACCCATTCAACTGCGATAGAATTTTCCGGTCAAACTCCTTTCTTCCCTTCACTAGACTTACCCGCTAAATCCCTACTCTTCCTCCGATTAGATCAATGGAAATAAATAAGGGACCTCCAATTCGACCGGAACGAGTCGCGGTCCCGGCGATGTGGAAAGCGGACGATTCTCATCACTAAGACAAAAATGAAAAAAGAGAAAATGTCGCAACAGCAAATGAACAATAACAATAGCAACAGTGGCAATATTCCGGTGAGCGAGAGGTATTGGACTTTAGTGGATAAAGCTGATAAAAAGTTTTCTAAGATCAGAAACTTGCCTTACTATGAGCGCAACAGGTACACTATTCTTTTTCATCATTTTCTTGTAAATTATTATTTGGAGTTTTTAATTTCTTTGATGTATTTTTAAGTGTTAATTAGTGATAACTTAATAATAAATCAATGAAAATTTAATAGTAAATTAACGATAATTTACTAATAAATTAATTTTAGCTTAATAATAATTAATTGATAGTAATAAATCATAAATAATTTAGTAATAAATTAATAATAATTTAATAATAAATAATTGATAATTTAATAATTAGTAATTGAAACTTTAAAAGCAAATCAATATAATTTTATCATAAATCATCGATAACTTAATAATTAATCACTAATAACTTAATAATAAATCATGCATAATTTAATTTAAGTCAATAATATGTTGTTAGTGAATCATAGATTATTTAGTAATAAATCAGTAATAATTTTATAGTAAATAATTGAAAATTAAGTAGTAAATCAATGAATAATATAGTAGTACATATATAAAAATATAATAGTAATCATTAATAATTTAATAGTAAATTGATAACTTAGTAAAAAAATCACTAATAATGTAATAGGGAATTATTAATAACTTAATTATAAATAAGTGATAATTTAATAATAAATTAGTTAATCATTGATAACTTTTTATTAAATCATCGATAAATTAGTAATAAATCAATTATAAATTTATAATAAATTGTCAATAACTTAGTGGTAAATCACCATTAATTTAATATATAGAAATCATTCATAACTTAATGTCAAATCATTAATAAATTAATAATAAATTATTGATAATTTAGTAACAAATTATTAATATCTTAATAATAAATCATTAATAACTTAATTATCAATTAATGATAACTTTTTTTTTTATATATGAAGTTGTCAGGAGTTAAACCCTGGTTACTAGCAAAAATGAAGTCAAAACATTTATTTTGGGGTTAGGATAGACCTAACATGAACTTATTTAATAAAAATTTGGTAAAAAATTTTTAAATTTCAATAGAACAATAATATAGTTATCTCATATATTATAATAGACGTTTTAAATTTCATGTTTTATTAATTGTAAATGTATAACAACATATTAGTAAATCAATGATAGTTAATAAGAAACAAGTAATAACTTAATAATTAACGATTGATAACTATAATAAATTAAGGATAATTAATAGAATTAGTGATAAACTTAATCGTAAATCAATTTAATTTAATAGTAATTAATTAATAAACTTAGTAATAAATTATAAATATTATAGTAGTAAATCAATTGATAATTAGTAATTAATTATGACAAATTTAAAAGTAAATTAGTATACTTAGCAGTAGTAAATTATCAATAACTTAATAATTAATCACTGATAACTTAATAATAAATTATGATAATTTAATATAAGTTAGTGATAACTTGATAATGAATTATAGTTAATTTAGTAATAAATATGTGATGATTTCGTAGTATAATAAAAAAAAAACTAAGTAGTAAATTAATGATAATATAGTAGTAAATGAATAATAACATAATAGTAAATCATTGATAATTTATATGTAAATTATTTATAATTTAATAGTAAATCAGGAAAAACTTAATTGCAAATGAATGATAATTTAATTGTAAATAAGTGATAATTTTGTCGTAAATGAGTTAATCATTGACAATTTTAAAGTAAATTATCAATGAATTAATAATAAATCAATTATAACTTTATGATAAATCATTAGTAACTTAGTAGTGAATCATCAATAATTTATTAATATATCATTCATAATTTACTAGTAAATTTTTTTTATAAATTAGTAGTACTTGATTGCTAATTTAATAGTAAACATTGATAATTTAGTAATATATAATTAATAGCTTAGTAGTAAATTATTGATAAAATATCATTAAATGAATGATAATTTAATTGTCAATTATTAATAAATTTTTTATACTTGAAGTTGTTAGGAACTAAACATTGATTACTAGCAAAATGATATTACAAATTTCATCTTGGGAGGTCAGGATAAATCTACTACGAATCCAAAAATAAAAAAATTTAGTGAAAAAAATTCTAAATTTAAATGAAATAACAATATTATTATATAAAAAAAATTATCTTATACTAGAAATGAACCCTTACTTTCTTGTAGGAATCCATTGTTAAATATGTGATGTCACAAATTTTATTAATAATTACCAAAAGTGCGTAATAAGTTAGCATAAGATTACTAAAATTATATCAAGAGGAAGAGGTTACCAAAATTTTATAAAAAAAATTATCAAAATTGTATCAATGATTATCAAAATATATTATAAGTTATCAAAGAAATATCGAAGGTTATTAAAATTATATCGAATGTCACTAAAATTTTATCAAAGGTTATTGAAATCAAAATTATATCAAAAGTTGTTAAATTGACTTATAATATAAAAAATACAAATTAAATTATTAGTATTTATCATTATTATCAATAGTATATAAAAAGTTATCAAATTTTACTTATATTATACCAAAATTAAAATTAAATTGTTAGTATTTATTATCATCATAATATCAAAAAATTTATTTATTAGGATAAATTTTTAAAAATAAAAATTACATTAGCGTCATGCTCGTGCTTATGACTAATATATATATAATAGAAAAGCAATAAGTACAGACGTGGCCATTTTTAAGGAAAACACAAAGCAATAAGTACTTTCTGAAAGAACTTGTAATAGAAAAGCAGAGTTCTTCCCTGCAGTGGTCATTTTTATATTATCGGATTCTGAGGTTTGTTAAATGGATGTAAGTTTTGTAGTAAAAGCATGCAAAGTGAGCGAAAAAGTTTCTGATTTTAAGCATAAAATAAGAGCAACAGGAGAACAGACACGGCCACAAGAGCATATTCCACGGTAAAATTCAGAAAGCCAGAAAACCATGTATTTGGCATTGTGGCTTACTGAAAATCCTAATGAAAATGAAAA